>JBAMBK010002703.1:0-97235 GCA_037043435.1 Drosophila suboccidentalis | reverse complement strand
CAGTGGTTCCTCCCATAGGCCAAAAATAAAAAAGTCTGAAGTTAAAATTTGGACTTTAAATGTGTCAACACTGTTTTAGAGTTGGTCTAGCTATTAAACTGTATTCTTGTTTTTGTTTTGCTCTAGCTGTCCTCTTCAAGAATAGCATCAAAAGAGACAACATAAATTATTTTGGTATTGCAGCGTGAGCAACTTGCAAGTAGAGCTGTTAATAAAAAAATTAAGAACCCATTAAAAACAAAGTTATTGTGCGATGGAAGGGTTTAATTTTATAAATAAAGGTATTATCTATATTTATACAACAAAAAGTATATGTACTTCCTGCTGTGTTTTGTGTAAATCTGTATTGTGTTAAGTACATTATTTTAGACGTTCTGTGTTTGTCTTTGCTGTGTTTCGTTCGAGTTTTCGTTATGAAGGTAAAATCAGGAATCAAAAAATCTTTTTGTATATTATTAAATAACATTTGAAGATTATGTGATATTAATTTCAAGTGCCAATAGGCGCCTAGGCTCTAGCTATATACAAAAAGGTAAATCTATATTTTCGATCAATCCTTCCTATGACAGCTATATGCTATAGTAGTCCGATGTCAACCAAACTTGATCAGGATGTATGGGACCATCACATATGCATATTCTGTCAGTTTGGTTCATACATCTCAAACAACAAAAAAGTTTTTCATACTAAGACCTGTTCATACTAAGACTTGATTTTCGTTCAGATCTTTCCTATGGCAGCTTTAAGATATAGTTGTCCGAATTTAACCAAATTTAGTCAGGATGTATGGGACCATCCCATATGCATATTCTGTTGGTTTGGTGGAGATTTCGCAAACAACAAAAAAGTTTCTCATACTATGACTTAATGTTCGACTGATCGTTCGTATGGCAGCTATATGATATAGTAGTCCGATTTCAACCAAATTTGGTCAGGATGTATAGGACCATCCCATATGCATATTCTGTTAGTTTGGTTTAGATGTCTCAAACAACAAAAAAGTTTTTCATACAAACACCTGATTTCAGACCGATAGTTCATATGACAGCTATATGATATGGTAGTCCGATCCGGCTGATTTTAATACATCATCTTACTATAAATTTATAAAAATTTTGTGTTAAGTTTCAAGCCTCTACCTCAACTAGAAGTATTTTTGGCCGCCCTCCCCATACAACAGGAACCAGTGTGCAATGTTAGAAAAGCGCTCTGAACTTGAGTTCAAGTTCCACTTAATGGAAATGTAACTATGCCAGAGCTGATGGGCGAAATGGTGGGGGAAGGGGGGTCGCATTTTACAGCATTTAACAGCTGCATTTTCTCTTGCCAGCTCAAATCTGACTCGATAGCCGATAACAACAACAGAGAGGCTAGAAGTTATTAACCCACTATCATCTGACGGACAGCTTCTTAGCTCTTTGACTCCCTCATTAGGGTGCGACTTGGACTTGGAGGCCATATTTGCCATACTTGCCATGCTTTTACTCAGCTTTTTATTTTATTTTCTTTCTTTTTATTCCACGTGGTGTATGCTCTGTTTTCCGTATTGCCGTGTCCGCTGTACGTTGTCCGTTTGCTTATCCTTTGCCCGGATACTTTTTCAATGTCAGAAATTTGTGCCCCCTTTTGAAAAATTGAAAAGTGTTCTAATGGCGATGGGAATGAAAATTAATGGCCTCTCGTTGCCAGTTTCCAGTTGTCGAGCAAAATTCCTCGTAAGGAACAGAAACCTTAAATTTATTTAAATTCAACTTGTAGTTGCCTTAACGTGCTCACTGATAAGAACAGCGATAAGAGCTACAGCTGTTACTGTAACTTTCCAGATAAATATTAACCAAAAGTCGCAATTAAAATTCATTTTATTCCAATGTCGTTCAATCTGAAGGTCGGATGATTGAAAGCTTTTCGCATAATAAAAATCATTCAAAAATATCAGGGACCGCAACTGTTACGAGGAATAACTAAAAATTCACTTTTAATAATTACTTAATGAATTTTGTATTACTTTTACTTACAAATTATTTGTGATTCAAAAAGGAAAAATTATAAATAATTATTTAAATTAATTTTTAAATCAATTTTAATCATTTTTCAAAGACTGATTTATTAAAAATCAATATTATTCATTATTGTTGATGAATTTAAGAAAAGTTATCAATATATATTAATCGAAATTATATTTTAAGCAGTGTTTAAAAAACTGCAGTAAGTTTCATTTCATGTGCTTTTGCTTCTGCTTCTGCTTCCGAAAATTTCAGAAGTCGCAGTCGAAGCAGCAGCAGAAATCAAACAGCTACAAAAATCAAATAGCAAGAACAGTCGCCGTTTTTCGTTTTTTGCTTTTTGCTGTGCTGCTGCTTTCGATAATGAGCGTAAGTCGAAGCTGCAGCAAGCGATCGACTGCCGAAAGTCGTTGGCAGTCGCAGTCGGGAATAGCTGTCGGCTCGACTGTTTGCTGCTTTTGATATTTGCTGCTATTGATATTTGCTGCTTTTGATTTTTGTCATTTTTGCTTTCGACCAGCAGCCGCCGTCGCCGTCGCAATCAATTGTGCGCAGTGTTGCCAATTTACCTATTTTCCAACTATTTTACAATTTATCCCGCATTTGCCAATTGCAACCCACTAGATCTAGCGGGAAAATAGCTAAATTAGCAACACACACACAATCAATCGCGACGGCGACGGCGGCTGCTGGTCGAAAGCAAAAATGACAAAAATCAAAAGCAGCAAATATCAATAGCAGCAAATATCAAAAGCAGCAAATATCAATAGCAGCAAATATCAAAAGCAGCAAACAGTCGAGCCGACAGCTATTCCCGACTGCGACTGCCAACGACTTTCGGCAGTCGATCGCTTGCTGCAGCTTCGACTTACGCTCATTATCGAAAGCAGCAGCACAGCAAAAAGCAAAAAACGAAAAACGGCGACTGTTCTTGCTATTTGATTTTTGTAGCTATTTGATTTCTGCTGCTGCTTCGACTGCGACTTCTGAAATTTTCGGAAGCAGAAGCAGAAGCAACAGTTAATATTAAAAAGTCGCAGGCAGTCGAAGCAGAGAAAAGCTAAAATATTGCGACTGTTGCTACTTCGACTGCAGTTTTTTAAACACTGATTTTAAGTCTCGAATATATACTATTATATTTTAAACACAAATTCCATTTGTTTTTAGTTGATTTATTTTAAATTTTTATCAATAAATCAGTATAAAATTAGATCATATTATTTGTAAATAAAAAATTTATTTTACTTTCGATATATTTTAAAGCGCTAAAAAGTTGAGCTGCCTGTGAATTGGACAACATTATTATCGTTCGTTTTATGATTAGAAGATGGATGGAGTTCAATTTGTATGAATAAATCAATACAAATTTAAATCAACAAATTTGTAGGTCATACTGAATGGAAAGACTTAAAGGAAATATAGCTTAGACTTGAATCAGCGTTATACATCTTTAGTTCCTTGCCGATTTACCACGATTATATTGCATTGATTGTACTCTTACTCGTATATATACTAAATAATCATATTAAAAGATGCTAGAGTCAATGACATTCTTTTGCTGGAAATGTGAATGTGGTAATGAGATTGTAAATAACACTCACTCGTGCGTTGTACTTATTTCATCAAATTTCAATCGAATCATTTGAGAGTGTGCCCGCCAACAAAAGTCAACACAAATCACGCACTCAAAAGCAACAGCCGGCGGTATTTGTCTGCCATTCGAATGGGATTTGTTGAAAATCGTATTCGTATTCCACACGCCTCTTTTGGTGAAGAGAGCGAGACCCTTTTGAAAAAAGGGCAAGAGTTCGAACAGATTTGCATTTCAGCACGAGCCTAGGATTGACTGACTGACTGACTGACTGACATAATTATTTAACGCTTTACATCAGTCAGTGAGTGTAAAGTGTAAGCTAATTAGCTGAAATATTTAATTGGAGCAAATAAAATCTGAACGACTTCGGAAAGTATGCAGCACAAATTTTGCAAGCTGTCAATGGGCACACATACCACTACATATATGGTATATTTGTACGAATGTGGTGTGTGTGTGTGTGAGTGAGAGAGCGAAGCACTTAGCAGCTGGCTGCGTGGCACGCACATAATTGGCAGCATCCCATTCAGCAGCAGTTGCTCAGTTCCTCAATTCGTCAGTTCCAGTTCCGAGTGCCAACAGTTGGCACTGCCTGTCAATTCGCATTCAAAATGATGAACGTGGACGTGGACGGCGGCGCCTCGTTCTTCTGCTGTCTTGGCTGCCTTTTTGTACAGCGTCACGAGTGTGTGCCGCAGCTTTAGGTCACAGAGTTACCCCCACACCCTCCCCCCCCCCGGACGCCCCTTCTTGGCGTGTGCGTCAAATTACTTCCGCTGGATTTGAATTTTGTTGTTACCATAAGGCTGCCAACAAAAAAGGTAACGCGCTACTCACAGTTTGAGCCGCTTGAAATGGTGCACACACACACACACACACAAACACATATATATACACTTATACACCCATACAATTACGCGAATGACAGAGAATGCGCGCACAATGCGCATGAAAGCAGAAAGCAGAAGAAAAAAAAATGGCAAGTAACGGAAATGTGTATGCAATGTGAGGCGCAAGGAAATGGCAAAATTATAAAATATATACACACACATACTGTCACACACACACACACAGACGCAGAGTTGAATGCCAATTAAGGCAAGCATATGTATGCATATGTACATATGTATGTGGCAAGGACAACAAGGACGACATCGCTTGCGTGGCAATCAACAAAAGACGCGCAGCCAAATAATAAATTTAAAAAAAAAAACAAGAAAATGAAGAAGAAAATGGCAGAAGGCGGTGACCATAAAAAGTCGCAACAGCAAGTCAAGGCAGACAGACGCAAGCCTACAAAAGGGAAATTGTAATAAAAATAATTGACAACTATTTGACATGCCTCATGTCCGACGCACGCAAAAGCAAAAGGCCGTGCAGCAGAGCCGGAGTCGGAGATGGAGACGGAGACGGAAATGGAGACGGGAACAAGGTTGGGTACAGTCCCAAGTGTGCATTTACCATCACTTTAATATGCGCCTACTTGTCTTCCTCTCTCTCTCTCATTCTCCCTCCTTCTC
This sequence comes from Drosophila suboccidentalis, assembly GCA_037043435.1. Lineage (NCBI taxonomy): Eukaryota > Metazoa > Arthropoda > Insecta > Diptera > Drosophilidae > Drosophila > Drosophila suboccidentalis. The sequence continues at coordinate 92,118 of JBAMBK010002703.1, read as the reverse complement.
AACATGTGAGTGTATATAGACGAGCCTGAAATTTTATATTTTTTTGGCCTTTCATTTTGGGTCCAGCTGATAACCGGTTTCGTTTCTGTTTAGACCCATTCCCCGTAAACCGAGCAATTCCCTGCTTGGGCCAAAATCAATGTGATTGATTGTAGAGATAATAGCAAAAAACAGGACAGCAAAGAAATGTACATATAACCCGACCGAGATACATGCGAATATAATCAATTTGCCGTTGAGTTCGAGTAAACGCTCATAATTAAATGGAAATTCACGAAAATGTATTACAAAAAGTATAAAGTAAAAATAAATACAATTTTAAATAAAAAGGGACAACAAAATTGAATTTTGATTGATTTTCTGCATCCCATTTGATTTACTTATGACAAGAACAGTCAAGAAAAAAAGGGGCCAAATTGATCTGAAAAAAAAACTGCTGCTATTTTGGGAAACGATTGCAACTTCATAAGTGAAAAGATCCTATCGAGAGTGGAGAGCTTAAACTCGAAATTAACGTTTCACTAGCACACAGCTCAACATATCAAACGAATTTGATCGAAAAGACAAAGAATAAGTAAATGAAAGGGAATGCAATGAAAGTAGTCCATACATACGTACATCGTGAATACGAGTACTCTATGGTCCGTTCGACCACTACTTTTGGAATAATGTTAATATCTATCAGGGGTGCCACAGAAATCGCTTTCACTTGAATTTCACTTCAATTTATTCGCTGTAACACAGGTCAATTCGCAAAATAATATTGTGCGGAACGAACTAGAGCTAAATCCGCTGGCATCCGATGTCCTAGTCCGATTTAGATTTTCGAAGTCAGGGTCAGCGATGCCACATTTTTTAGTCAGAATTCGAAGTTAGGTATTTAATAAATATAATATACACTGGCGAACATATTATACATATAATATGGCACAGCAAACATTTTGAGATTTGGGGGCTTAATTGTTCCCTTATCGTTAACATATTGGTATCAAAGGAAAGGTCACTTAAATTCCGTTTGAATGATATAAAACTTTCCTTAACCCATTAAGTACTCTTCAAAAATTTCGAATTTATGTAAAAGTCAATTTTCGAAACTTTTTTCCTCGATTTTTTACAAAAAATATTTTGATGCAAAAAAATTCTTCAAACAATTTAAGGAGTGACTGCAAAAAAAAATTTTCAAAAATATTTTTGCTAGTATTTTATATAATTTTTTGAAAATTGCTAAAAAGGCACTTTTTGTGTAAAAAGTAGGAAAAAGGGGTTAAAATGGTCATTTTTAGGATTTTCAAAAAATTATAAAAAATACTAGCAAAAATATTTTTGAAAAATTTTTTTTGCAGTAACTCCTTTAATTGTTTGAAGAATTTTTTTGCATCAAAATATTTTTTGTAAAAAATCGAGGAAAAAAGTTTCGAAAATTGACTTTTACATATATTCGAAATTTTCGAAGGGTAACTAATGGGTTAAGGAAAGTTTTTTATCATTCAAACGGAATTTAAGTGACCTTTCCTTTGATACCAATATGTTAACGACAAGGGAACAATTAAGCCCCCAAATCTCAAAATGTTTGCTGTGCCAATAATTATGTTCGCCAGTGTATATGGAACCACATCAGTTTTCTTTACATTAAGCATTAAAAAAATATGTCTTTAGAGGTAAATCAAGTTTTACAGAAAAAAACCTTTAACTTAATGTGCAATTTGTGAAAACATTTTTCACGAAGAGTTGCCAGACTAATGGCAGACAATTGCTAGAGTTGTCGAGTTACTTTTACTTTCTCGCGCCAGTTACTTTTAAATTTATTTTAGCTAAACAAAATCAATTATTACATAAGTATATTAAATTATTTTAATTAAATCAGAAAACAAATTAAAAGCTTGTTGCTCTGCAATGATAAACTTAAAAAAAGTTGCTAATCAAACCCTTGGGTAATTTAATCTGAGAAGGTGTCAACCCTTAGCAGCCTAGTTCGAAAAGGTTGGTGAAAATGCTTAAAAAAAATTAAATCTCTCGAACTTCTGTGGCACCTCGGAAATTTCCGTGCGGAAATGCTTTCTGCGGAACTCTATTTCGCTTGCGATTTCTGTGGCACCCCTGTATAAATAAAATCCTTTGTCCTGACTTATTTACTGGCTGACTGAGAATCAACGTGTAGGCCAAACGATTAATGCTAGAAAGCTGAAATTTTCACACAACAAAGCTGAGACAATTTTATCGTTCTGTAACGGCGTTCTGCGAAATTTGACCTGTAAGAGGGTCGGTGTCAGAGTTCACGGAATTACTTAGTATGGAAAACTTTTTTGTTTCTTAAGATTTCCAAACCAAACTCAGAGAGTGTGTATTTTGAACTGCCTGTTAGTTTAGGAAACCAAATTTTATCAAACATTTATATTTCCATACAAAACTAGGCTGCAAGTTTATTTTTCCTCTGAAAGTTATATGCTATAGTAATCTGATCTGTATCATTTTGGTCAATATGAGTGGCACAAAATATTTCTTTTATATTGTGAGTCTGGTCTATATACCTTGAAAATCAGATCAGTTATTCTTACACAGAAAAAAAAATCCGGGATATTTAGCCCGAATTCAATCCGAAACGATGTCAGAAGTGGGGTAATCTCGGATTTTCTTAAACCAAGTATGAAATACTTGATTTTTTCAATCCCGAATTCAATCCTGAAATTCTTAAATTCAGGCTAAAAAATTTGTATTAATGATAATGTTTTACGTTACGTTTTTTTTTTAAATTTTTTTCTTAACGTTTTTTTTTCAACGTTTTTTTTTAAGTTTTTTTTTAAATGTTTTTTTTTACATTTTTTTATTTTTATTTATTTTTTTTTTTAATTGACGGGGGGAATCGAACCCAGATTTTTTTCAAACTGGAGTCGGCGACTCTAACCATTGAGCCACCGGACCGGTTGAAATGAGAGCAAATGTGTATTTTCCCATTTTAATCCCGATACAGGCTGGATTATTCAACTTAATCCTGAATACATACTTAAAAAATGAGAGCTTAAATTAAGTATTTTAGGCTTGATTTTAGAATGGCTTTTTTTTTCTGTGTATAAACTCTAATACAATCGAATATTCCTATGGTTATATGAGCTATATAACAAAGCTATCCGATTTCGAAATTTTTTGACAAAGTGTTATAATCATAAGAACACATCAAAGGTGCAAGATCCGGATAGCATTAGAAACAAAAAAGCACGCCCATTTTTCGCAAACATAATTTCAATTGTTAATATAAGCTCAATACCGAAAAGAAGACCAGAATATCTTGTATCCTTCTTGAGTTATTAATTTATTCCAAACAAACAAAAATTGGTCAAACGTACCATAGTGGTAGTATACTTATATATTATTGTGCGTATTCATGAGCGCACTAATCAGAATCAGTTGAGAATTACAAGCCCATTGGCATGTTCATTTGGGCATATACTCATTGGACACTCCTCGTCGAAAGCACCAGAGAGCCAGAAATGAAACACGTTCCAGCTAATAGGCACGTACAACGCCAACGACAGCGGCAACGGCCAATGGACAAATAAAGATGGTAATAAAGCAACATGGCAAATGAGCTTCGAGTATAGAACGCGGTCGAGCAACAACAACGGCGGCAGCCGGAAACTGGCAGAACGTGCAAATAACCCTCGGACCCGGACCCGGACCCGGACCCGGACCCGGACCTGGTGATACATACTCGTAATCAAGCCGAGCAGAGCTGAGCAGGCTCATCTAAATGATAAAGTGAATTACAGCGCAAGCAGTTCAAAGCAGTTCAGCTCTCGCTCTCAGCTCTCAACAACAAGTTGTTGTTGTCGCACTCGTAGCCGCATTGTTATTTATGACCTAGCACTGTTGCTTTCAATTCCTCTCGATAAATTTCAGTTATCGATGTGAGTGGACAAACTATGAGAATGTCGCGAGCCAACGACTACGAGATATCCTCTAAACGATCGGCACAGCCTCAGATAGTTGTCTGAAAGATAGGGATTGCGTAATATCTGTGGTTAGTAATGCCATCTCGAAACAAGATATTTTGGTCTAATAAAGATATTTTGGTCTGTAAAGAGTGGACGTGCAATGGTTCGTGTACAGTCATAGGCATAAGTACTTTGACACCATTTAAAGTTAATTCTACTCATGATTTGAACTTACTTCATGCAAAGTTTGGCATCAATGGAAAGTTCATTTGAATTCCTTTTAAATGACAAAAACTTTCCTTAACCCATTAGGTACCCATTGATATTTTCGAATCTTTGTAAACGTCTACTTTTTCAACTTTATTCAAACAATTTCTTTAAACAATTCTGATAGTAACAGCAAAACAAATTTTCAAATATATCTTAGCTGGCATTTTTTATAACTTTTTGAAATTGGAAAAAAAGGCACTTTTTCCTCATTTTCATACAAAAAGTTCCTTTTTTGCCATTTTAAAAAATTTTAAAAAATACTAACGAAGAGATATTTGGAAAAAAAAATTATTGCAGTAACTATAAGAAAACTTTTTGCATCAAAACATTTTTTTTTTTTTTAAACGAGGAAAAAAGTTGAAAAAGTAGACGTTTACAATAATTCGAAAATTTCAATGGGTACCTAATGGGTAAAGGAAAGTTTTATTTTTAATTTTTGTAAAATTCAGTTCTCTTTTTCAAAAAGAAGGTAAGCTTGCTGAAAGTTCCGTCGCGGACGTTACAAAAAATCGAAATCAATTTAGAGGTTAATGTGCACTTTCACATTTTTTAGCGAATTTTGCATAATAAACAAAAAATATCCAAATACAAAAAATTAAGTAAAATATTTGACTATATCGTTCCAGCTTAATAAATAAGTAGAAGTAGTCTCGTTAAATAAAAATCTGAGTTTTTGTCTGTTGCGGACGTTACACGCAGTATACACATTTTTACTTGAAATTATTAATATACAGTCGAACTTCCCTAACTCGAATCACCATTATCCAGGAAAAAAGTTCGAGTTAGGGAGACTTCGAGTTAGGGAATTTTTTTTTTTAGTATATTAAAAGAATTTACAAATGCATTCAATCATAAATACATTTCAAATTGCAAATTTTTCTTGTCATTTTTAACAAAAAAGGATTCCAGTTTGATCAAGACCTGTCGATACTCTCAAAATTTGGTTTCTTCGTTAATTTGCTGTATCCAGAAGAAGTTCCCGATTCAAATGTCATCATAATTAATATTTCATTTTTTAATATAATGAATAATGTTTTTGCTGAGATACCACATTTTTCAGCAACTTTAATTTATTTTTTCTACTTTCAAATTCCTTAACTACTAATAAGTTTGAATATTTCCTTAAACATTTTTAAACATTTTAGTACACTGATGCGCTGACAAATAAGTACATTTCGAACATCTTTCCTATAGCAATTTTACAAGCCTAAATAATTGTTGATGCAATATTCTATCATATTACATCACCATATGTTAATGAACATCAATATTACATATCCAAACGAGCCGGTAACAAAAGCATAAAACAGAAACGAAAAAAAATTCAAACTTTATTGGAGATTTTCCGAAAAATTCGACTTACAGAAGCACGGGCCAATATTTTTGTTCGAGTTAAGGAGAAATTCGAGTTAGGGAAGTTCGAGTTAGGGAAGGCGATTTGTATGAAATTTGCTCAGTAAACGCTATTGCCACTCGATTTTGTTCGATTAGAGAAATTGAGTTAGGGAAGTTCGAGTTAGGGAAGTTCGACTGTATAATAAATATCCTTTCAATATAACTTAAATAAAATAAAATGAAACAAAGTTTAAGCGCTAAATACTCAGACGACTGTTTTGCCCACTTTTTTGACCATGGAAAAATATTTTTGTACAAGAAATTATTACAAAAAAAAGGAATTAATAATTAGGCTCGGCCATAAGCAAACAAACCACCGTAAAACCATTTTGTTTTTTTTTTAATTTTGAAACTTGAATATGTATCCTATTATTTCAAAAAGCAACTATTATTAAAAATCATTTTTGCCCATGGTTTAAAAATTTTCGGATTAGACTATAAGTGTGTATTTTCATAATTAAATATTTGTAACTAAACATATATTCTATTTAAAGAAAGGTATCCTCAGATGAGTTTCTTTACCAAGGAATATTATCTGAAATAATGCAGCAATGAATCATATAAAGTTAATTGTAATTGAAATGTATTTGATCAAGTTTCTAAATCTAAATCTTTCATTAGGTAAAAGTAATAAATACAAAAAATGGAGCCTGAAACAATGGAAAGGGTGAAAGACTTGCAAAGATTTCTAAGGAGAGCAACAAGGATGATAGAAAGTTTGAAGAATTAATATTCGAATAGCTCAACACAACAAATTTCTTGGACACAGGGATAGACAGACAGATGAACTTGGTTATGTTTGTATATATGTTTATGATGCTTATTAAATATACATACTTATATGTGGCTCAAAAGTTTTGACACATTTCCCTCTGTTGTACATATGTATGTATACTAACCAATTGGCCAACTTTCAGTTATTTATTTAATAAAGTATCCTGAGATACATCACTTGCTTGGGGAACTTATTTGTACTTCTAAAGAGCATGGAATTGCCCTTGAGTGCCTTTTGAAAAGGTTTCTTTGTGTGATTGTTGGCTTTGGCTCTAAGGATTTTCTACTGCCAATATTTAGTACTATCGGGTAATTGACCATTTTTCATTACTCAATTATTTAAAATTATTTTATTCAAGAATTTTTCATCAAAAGTTTATTAGAAATACATGAGTTAACAGATGTTTAAAAGAATATCGCTTGCTTGCTTTGAGGTTACATTTCAGTGTCTTACAACAAGTAATCATAACGATTATATTCAAAGTACATACAATAAAAAAAAATTAAAATTTGTACTATTTTATTTAGATTCCTTTTGTCGAACAATTGTTTAATCTCTGATACCTATGGGTATGATAATAGTATGACAATAGTAGTCGAAATATTAAATCAGGATTATACAAGCCTACAAATTTGGTCCACATAGCTTGGAAAACAAAAAAAAAGTACATATATTTATATCATACTCCATGCAAAATATTTGAACGGAGCAAACTCCAAGAAAATGCCAAATAGCCCATAGTACAATGCTACAATAAAACAGAACAAAGAAAAAGTAATTTCGTGTAAGAGAGCGTGGAATGAAAACCACCAACTGGGTCAACTTTCACTCAACTACTATGTAACTCTCAACTGCAAGTGCATTACAAACCATTTGTCCAGCTTACACGCTAGCATGTGTACATAATATATGTATGTATATACACACCTACGTACACACTCGTCAGCTGAATAACCTTGGCCCCGCATCCGCATCCGCACCGCAGCTCACCCATCAAATGAAAATCAAATCAACTCAAAGTGTCAAAAACTTTGCTAACTAAATGCAATTTATGAAAATGCACAAAAGGCCAACAAAGCTGTTCGAGAATCGAGTAGAGGGGCGTTAATGCGATGTGCGGGAGCACAGTGAAAACTCACAATACCCGACTAAAAAAGTGATAATCCCATTTTGAGATTAGGCTGCGAAAAATATAAATCTAGGCTGCAATTCGGCTCTAAAATCTCACGGAGTTTGTTTAAGTTTTCCGAAAGGAAATTTAATTTTGTAAATACGGGCTCGGGGAAAAAAGAATAACATTAATTTCTTATTTTTTTGCTTGACATTAAAATAGTCAAAAAATAGTAATGACCCATTTATTCATTAAAAAGTGAGTAATCTTTAAATTACACAATTTTAAAAGCTTACTAAATCTCAGAAAATTATAAATCAGCTGAGAAAATAAAATAATATATTTTTAGAATTAAATTTAACGAAGATTCAAACTGAAACCGTTGAACTGAGGTTTTGATCCCCACCACTTTTTTCAGGCTTGCAGAAATGATTTAAGAATAGCCTATCATTTTGTACAAAAATATATATTTATAGAAATAAATATGTTTAACTTTAGACTTCACTTATTTCTGAACCCATAGGAAAATTTCACATAGCAAGAAATTATGCATAAACACATTACTTCAAACATGCCGAAAAGTATGCTATAAAAATGTATATGAAATCGATTTTTAAATTAAACGTTTCCTTTCAGATAGCTATGGCCCCAATCGTTCTCTGGTCAAAAAACTGAATTCAAAAAACATTTGAAACTGCAGGTCGAGTAGAGTTTCTACTGTACATACATCAAGTGTGTGACTGTGTGTGTTTACAAAATTGTAATAATGCGCGGCGTCCTTCTGCACTCGCTGCTGATGCAGCTGTTCCCTCCCTTTCTATTTCCCACAATACGCAGCGCATAGACATGTATGTATGTAATGTGTGTGCTTATGCATGGATGTGTGTGTGCTTATGCATGGATGTGTCTGTGTAAGCACTGCATGAAGTGGTTGTGCCCATGCATGATGTGTAGAGTGGTGTATTTTGTGCAGGTTAGTAGTTGTCCTAGCGTGCATGTAATTTCATTAGGGCAGTAGGACAAACTCGCACACATTTACACACACAAATACGCACAATCACACACTACACACACAACTACAAATACTCGCACAAAGACTAATGCCGGTTTTGTGTAAACGCAGAAAAACTGCACACACACGAAATCACATAATGTTACGGACATCTTTCACTTTCATTTGATGCTTTGCTAGCCGCCAGTCGCTTAAAACAATACAATAATCGAATAGGAAATAAAATAAAAGCATGAATAATGTACATATTTAATTTGTGAAACATATTAAAGGCAATTAAATATTATAAATAAAAAAAAAATGATGAATTTCAAAGGCTTTTACAATTCTCTTAGCGTCGTCAGCGATGCGCGGCGCATATTATGTAATTGTAGGACACACAGACACAGTCACAGAGGAACACATATGTATGTGTGTTTGCATGTATGTATATATGAGGACGCGTCACACAGACTCACACACATAGAAACGCTCACAAGGAGCATAGAATGCTAGCTAAGGCAAAAAGACGACACCGCATAACTGAGAAAGAAGAGAGACACTTCATTTCTTGGCATTTTCTTTTGCTGTACAGAGTCATGACTATACAAGCACTCACACACACACACAGACACATACACATGCTGTCGGTTCTTTTGCCTCTACGTTTTTATTATTATCGCTAGCACAAAAACACTGAGAGGCACGCACACTAACACACACACTCAGGGGGAGCGCAAGAGAGCGCGCAGCAGCCGCACTAACACACACACATACACAGACACACACATAGAGCAAATATGTCGCCGCATTTGTCCAACTCACCGCTTGCGCTGGCGTCTTCTGCCGCTGCGACGCTTTCGTCGTCGTCGTCGTCGTCGTCGCCTTCTTTCTCCTTTTTATACTCTTACAGAGGGTGCTACATTTTTGTCGTAAAGGAAGTGTGTTAGACCCCATTAGAGATATACATACATATACCAAACACAGAAAATGGAAATAATTTTAAAATTCAAGCTTAAAATTCTTGACTTTGGCACGTATTATTTTTCAGGATCTCTTTTTAAAACTAACAAAACAAGTTTTGGGACTGATTTTATCCAGGAATCCCAAATTTTTGTCTGTGTACTCTTGATGAGGACAACGAGCTGATGATCGGTCAAAAATCATCATCAGTGTAAAAATCTTTATTATTTTAAAGATATCTCAAGCCATTTCACAGCTTAATACATCTCAAAATAAACTTTGAGTACAAATAAACAACGTTGTTGTGTGTTGAGATATCTCAAGCGTTCTCACAGATTATGTATTTGTTATTATATTGGTGGCTAATTAAATGTTTCTTTGAAAAAACACAATCAGTCGAAATTTGAATACAGCCAATTTGCGAGAGTATCGAGTCTTCGGCATGCCAGTGAAAGCCTTTCTTTCATGTTTCTTTTAACGCCTGTGTCTACGTATCTGTGTCTTTCTCTCTATCTGTTCGTGTGTGTGTGTGTTACTTTTGCCGCTTGTGCTTCAGTGTTTATTTTTCGTCATTTCGAATGTGACTGCGAGTGTCATTTTGGGCATTCCTTTTTATTGCTGCTTTCGTCCATTCGCCTCTCAGCTCTCTCAATTCGCAGCGTGTTTTTGTTGTGTGTGTTTGTGTTTGTGTTTGTGCCATTGGCAGTAATTAAACACATTTATGGAGAAAGGACTGGACACATCAGCATCAGCAGCAGCAGCAGCCAGAGGACAGGCAGCGACACTTTCAGCATTCATTTATCGATTATGACATTCATTCACAGCTCTTGGGTAGGACGAAAATAGGAAAGCAAAGCGACCCGCCTTTCGCTTGTCGCCTCTTGTCTCTCGTGGCTCATGGCTCATGGCTCATGGCTCGTTTCTCGTCCATCGTCCATCGTCCATCGTCCACGTAGCTGCCATTAAAATCGTAAAACGAGCAGCGAACGAGCCAACAAACAAACAAACAAACAAACTAAAATGTGAATGGCCAAATGCTTGGGCAAGCGGGTCTGGCAAACATTAGCTCAACTCCTTGGCTTACGGGCCGTATGTGTAACTTTCTGAGGGTGGTGTCAGTTGGCACTCAGCGAACCAGTCAATTGACTCTCTGTGTGTGCTGTGGGCTTAAAATCTCGGTTATTGTGAGCGCGCTTTAAGAGCCCGTCACACAATTGCAACATCTATTTTTTTTTTCCTTTTTTTTTACTATACTCGCAATCATTTATCGTTTATCGATCAGTTAAAGCTGTTCTAAGCTTTGTCATCGATAATAGAGCATTATATGAAATTTATATAAATTTGCCAGTCAGCTGTTTCAACTACCCAACAACTTATCGCTTACCCTTATTAGTATCAGCAGCCATTTATTAGATGAGATATTTGTTGGTCAATTTCTGTATGTGTGTTCGGCCATTATCAGAAACAATATCAAATTGTATATCCTTTCATTAAACTGGGATAACAAACGGTTTTAACTACCACATATCCAGATACGACACAGATATGTACATTGTTTGCTACAATATTGAGGAATTAACATTTGGCACAATAATTCTCCTTAAATGCAACGAATACTTTTAAGTTTTTAATTTCTTGCGCAAGTAAGACTTGAATTTGTCAAGTAACTTGAAGATTGCAAGCAAGGGGAAAAGGTATCAAATCTAGCAACAAAACCAAAACCTATATGAGAAATCTAGACAGCATTTCATATAGTGTATACCATAAATAGATCTATCGAAAGACTAAAGCAAGTTTAACCTTTTCCCCTGTTTTTTGTCAAGTTATCCCCGAAAGTAGGCCACATTAATTTGGGATTCACTGATGCAAGCAATAAATGAAAAGCCAATCAAATTCACGGCAATATTCGGTAATTGTATTCTGGTCACTAGCGTCAGGGAAGTACCTACTACGATATATTCTGTGCTATCGCCCCCTACCTCCCTACCCACCCCCTAGCATCCCCCATTCACAATTTTTTGTCTGCTGGTCACACTGTCTTGCCACAGGCAACGAAAAATAACAAGACGCAGACAAGCGGCCGCTGCTGCAACAACAACAACAACAATACAGTCAGCATCCACATTCATATCCTTGGAGGCGGCAAATTCCTAGCCCAAGGGTGGCACTCACACAGACGCACACGCACACACACACACATAGACATAGACACAGAGTCAAACCGATTGAGTAATTTTCTTTGTGTGTGTGCCCTGCTTCATCGTCTTCTTCTTAGTCTTCTTCAATTTTGCTGCGGCCACACACAACTTCATTAGAAGCAAGAATGTGAACGGGGGGGAGGGGGAATGGGCCAAGAGCTGCTTTTGGCAATGCTTTTGGCCTTTGCTGCCTCGCAGCGCATGTGACAATTTCGTGCTGCTTTGTTACATAAAACTATTAAAAATAAAAATGTATATTTGTGTAATATAATAAAATAGGACAACAAAAATTATGCTGAACTGCTGTGGTGGCTGTTAAATTTAGTTGTTGGCATTAGTTTTGCGTAATTTGTCAACTAATTGGCACACACACACACACACACTGACACGCTCAGCAAGCAGAGAGAATTTTCCTTGACTTGAATTTATATGTGTATGCGTGTGTGTGTTAAGCAAATTGGATTAAAGGCACAACACAAAGACAGCTAGGGAAAGCACATTGACATCCCAACCCGAAACGACCCCATCTTCGTCTTCATAGTCACACACACACACACACCTCGCCACACCACACCGCACCACATCACATCACACCACATCATATCACATCAAATGGAAGCTTTGCATAATTCGCGCGATTTCAACTTTGTCTTGCACCTCAAAACACAGACACACAAACTCAGACACATGAAAAAAATATAAAAAGCTAGTTGTATGGGTTAAATAAATATATGTAGTATGTACATACATATATGTTCATCTATATATAGTATACATAGTATATATATATATATTTTTAGAAGCCAAACGGATTTTTTTTGTTGGTCACACACACACACACTTTACTTTACACGCACATTTGCAGCAGCTCATCATCATATTTGGCTGGGATCCTTTTGCGCTCGTTTGCTCGCTACTTTTTTTCTCCTTTCTGCTTTCTCCCCTCTCTCGCTTTCGCTCGCTTGCTATGAATTTCTGTGGCTGCTGTTCACACGCGTTTTAAAAACAACAACAAAAAAAATAACACAAACACACTTAACAAAATGATTTTGAAATTGAAATCAAACACAAGTGTCAATTATGTGTTTCAATATTTTGTGAAGACATTCGAGTTTGGCTCGAGATTCGCACTGATGTTGTACACTTGATATTTGCTGATGTTGTTATTGTTGTTGCTGTTGTTGCTGTTGCTGTTGTTGGATGGTGATGTTGTCTTGTTGACGTTGCAAACAAACAAAAAATAATAGTTGGACTCTTGCTTTGCTTTCTTCAGCTGCTGCTTTTGCTGCTTCCGATGATGCGGCTGCGGCTGCTGCTGTTTTCAACTGTAACAAACTACTCAAAAAAACAATTGGGAAGCGCACGAAACAGCTCCGCACCACATGACCGCACTACACGATTGACAGTTTGGCACTAAAGGAGCTTGCGAGCTTATCAGCCAACGGCGACTGAACGAGCTGCCGAAAGTCAAGCACGAGCGAAACCGAACGATGCTCATGCTCGTGCTTGCTGTCTTTGCCTTTTCATGTGCTTCTGTGTGTGTGTGTGTGTGCGTGTGTGTTGGAGAGAGCGCCACGTCACTGTCTCTCCAGTATTTATGTGGGTGCGTGTTTGTTTATCAGCCGGAGAAGAAGATGTCCCGTTACTGTTACAAAAGTTGTAACCAAACGCCCAAGCAGGCACTTTAGACATGCTCCGTGTTCCATGTTCATTGAAGAAAGCACCAACAACCGACGACCCCCTGGGAAATGGCGCGCATGTGTTGATGGGTTTGTGTCCAGAATAACTTAGCCAGCTCTCACACACACAATCGCACAATCAAACTTAAAGAGAGTTAGAGAGAAAGTAAGTGATGCTGATAATAATGTTGACAAATTTATTGCGTGCATACAATGTACAATGCACACACGATGTTACGTGTACCGCTCAAAATTTACGTTGATCATGTGTTTTTTTCTTACGATTTCTAATTAGAAACTTCTTGAGAATCATCAACACTACACTCAAAAAAAGAAATCAAGATCTCAAGTACAATCGATTTCAAAAGCTGACTGAGTTCGGAATATTCAAATCTGAGAACAAGTTTCCTTTTCGCAATCCCGGCAATCTTAAAATCTGATTTTTCTGGAATACTTTAAGTACGATCACACATTTTGAGTACCCAAAAATCTTTAACTTATCCCAGAATGTATGTACTTGATTCAAGTATAAAACATTCTCAAATTTAAGTTCGTTTTAATCTTTAAGTATACTAGTTTAATCACATAAAAATCGCTATTTTAATTGTTGTTTCATAATTATGTTACTTCAAGAATAAGTTGTACACAACAATTTTAAAATTATAAGAACAAAACGATATAAATTCAAGTACGGGCGCACTTAATTTTAGGAAGGCATATTTGCCTGAGTATAGGTTTCTGAAAACCATTTCGAGATAAACGCATTTAAAGATTTCAAGTGTGTGTTTTTTGAAAGCGGCCAAACTTGTAAATTTGAGAAAAAAAAACAACTGAGCTTTATGAAACATAAAGAATCTTTTCTAATCAACGATTGCATTGCAACTGAGATACTATATAGTATATCGTTCTTATGAGTTAATAAAGTCAAATCGTTGGAAATGAAAAAAACGACATATGTATACTCTTCTCACACTCTCGGTTTTAAAGATAGGATGATGAAATTTTACACAACATAGATTGTCACATTGCGAACATTTCTGCATCATAAACTCAAAAATCGTTTTCTTCGACTTATGTCACTCCTCTAGTAAATGACCGACATGAAGGTCAAAATTATTTTTAGTTTCGCCGAGTAGCCTTTATAGCTTGTTTTAGATGTACTTCTTTTAATTTAAATTTATCTACTGTAAAGATATTTCCAAAATATCTAAATGGATAATAATATTGCAAATATTATACGAAACCACTTCTTCTAGTCAAGAAATATATTTCGCCCATTAGATAAGTCATATACAATAATATACCAATTGAATGAATTCGAATAGGAATGGCAAATTTCCAGGACAGATCCGGACTATAGTATCTCATACTTATTGGGGAGAACTCGAGTTTGGCAGGGCGGAAGGCGGCGTGACCAAATTAAATAAGCTGGATCTGCTTAGAATATACATACATACATACATATAAGCCTACATACATACATACATGTCTCTAATAAACCCATTGTGTTTTGAAAGTACAGGGTCTTAAATTTATTGACAAGTAAAGTATATAACACTAAGAGCCATTATCTGAGATAAATTGTTAGATACATTTGCCGATAAGAGAAATTTGATAGTGTCTCCCACAAATAAGCTACAGCCATGTGATTAATTACAGGGTAGATCATTTATACCCTTTCCGCTACTCAGTTTATTTCAGTGTTGCTTATGGCAACGCCAAACGGTACAAAAAATATAGCATTCTTCTAGGGGCGCAGGTCGTTCACCGATCTTGTTGCTATTAAGAAGAATAATACCTAATTTTAATAGGTAAAAGTATTTACCAAGAGAAATGTTCTATAACCAAAACTGTGAGTTTGATGGATATTTTCTTTTTGTGATTTGCGGGGGCGATTGGGGGCGTGGCCAAATATTAAAACAGTATGGAATCTTAGAAGTCAGAGCCAAATTTTTTTGGAAAGATTTAACATTTCCGGATTTCACTTTTTGTGACAAATGGTGAAAAATCATCAGTGATGTTGATGTAATTCATTTCAATGTTGTTTTATGAATTATTCAATATTTTTAAATGAACAGCCATATCTAAATAAATAAAAGTCAAGTTTAATCCATATGTCAGTTTCTTTATTTTGTATACAAGCTCAATTAAACTCAATTAGTATAATTAGCACACATCCTGCTCATTAAGTTTTCAAAATTACTTAGTACTCGATTAATTTTAATGAAATTCCATATTCGAGCAGATACCGCAAAAATCAAATATAATCCCAAAGTTTGCCAGTGCGGCCAACAAAAGCTCTTGAGAAAATGCGAAAAGAAAAATTGAATATTATTTGCGCGCTGTGGGCGCTGCGCATTTCCCATTGGGGCCAAGAGTGCCCAAAAGCAACGAGGACAACAATAACAAAACCAACAACAACCAGCGACAGCAGCAGTTAGTGGACCAAAGGAATGCCAAGTGCCATGTGCGCCGCTTGAATCTGAATCTCAATCTGACTGCAAATGTATGGATGTATGTGTGCATGTGTATATGTGTGGTGCCAATCCAATGCCGAGCGCCGTACGGCCTTGTGGTCATGCTGTTATTCTCTCTGCCTCTATCTCACTCTCTTTCTTTCTCTCTCTCTCTCCCTCTGTCCCTCTCTCTCTCTCTCTCTCTCGGTGTCACTGTTTTGCTCTCTGTGTATGCGTATGATTGTGAGCTTTAGAAAGCTGCGAATGCGACGCACAGTGGTACAAAGTTGGGTTGAGACATAGCGTAGATTGTCGATATAGTTAAATGTAACATTGTGGCATACTAGAATTTTTTGATACACATCGAAATTTTAAATTACGGTACAAAAAAAAGGTTTTTTGAGGTTGATAGAGTGAAAAAATCCTTAAAATCGTCTTAAACTATGCATCCTACAATAATAATAAGAGAAAAGTAATTCTTTTATAACAGTGTGTTTAACTGCAATCTTGGATAAATATTGATATAAAAGCTTTGCTAATTTTTGTCAGATTTTAGAGAATAGACAATAAAATAAAAATGGTGCTTAAAAACAGCACCAAAGTCAAAAAAAGTAAAAAAAAAAAAAAACCAAAAAAAATGGGTAACGTAGAAAATACTCTAATAAGGGAGTTCAAACCTGTTAAGTCAAGTATGACACGATTAAATACCTCAGTTTTTCCAAAGCCGTTAAAAAAATGAAAATCAGTGAATATTTGACGAAGCTATGACCGTGTTACTGAGCGCATGTACAAAAAACGGTTTTCTTACCATATTTAAAAATTTCGATGTGCACCAAGGGCGTCGGCAGGGGGGGGCCGTTTCCCCCCTACATTCATAACTTTACCATATTTAGCTTCCGAAATCCAACCAGAGTAGGTCTTAAGACTGCAATGTGGCAATTTTTCTGTAGCCCTACTATATCTATTGCCAATAATTGCCAATCGTACATTCAATTTTTTTCATGGAAGCGTTTTCGAAGTATTAATTTTTCTCCGAATTTTCGAAGTTTCTCCGACATTTTAAAGTATACCACGAGATCCAATTAACCGCTGTGGCGAAATATAAATAATATATGATATAGTGGACCGATTTCGACCAAATTTGGTCAGGATGTATAGGACCATAACAGATGCTGATTTTGTCAGATTAGTTGAGATATCTCAAACAACCAAAAAGTTTTTATGCTAAGACTTGAATTTCGACTACTCGTTCCTATCGCAGCTTTATGATATAGTGGTCCGATTTCTATTAGGTACTAAAATATTTTCAATCTAAAAGTTTTGTTGAGATATCTCAAAAAACAACATAAATGTTTATACTTAATCTTAATTTTCGATCAATAGTTTTAATGGCAGCTATTTTGTACGAAAAACTTTTGGTTTTTTGAGATATCTCAACGAATCTTACAAAGTCAGCATCTGATATGATCCTTATTTTAAGTTAAACACTTAAAATAATTTTTACACCTTGGATAACTATTTTTTTTGGGACGATTTGTGACCTCTCGAACCCAAAAAATCACAAAAATTCGTTATTTTGGGACTTATTAAAGTCGCTAGCTTCTGAGCTACTAAGCCGATCTCAAAACTATATGAAAGAAGGTTGTAGAGGGATAAGTAACCTTTAATTTGAGTGCGTTTTTGGTCATATCGGTTAATAAGATCTCATGGTTTTTCGTGTTTAGGGGCCAAAGTCCATAGGAAAAGTACACTGAGACATGAGAAGCGAAATGACTGTAAACTAGTGTAATAAATGTAAAAACGTGCAAAAAATATTTTAGCCCCCCCCCCCCCCTCATTGAGAAGCTGCCGACGCCCTTGATGTGCACCGAAAAGTTTTGGTATGCCAAACGTATTTTTGAACATATTTTTAAAGCACCAATTATCCAAAATTTACTTCTTCCAAAAATGTAATTATTATAATTATTAATTAATACCAAATGAAAAAGTTGAATAACTTTAACTTTTCAATTATAATTAAAATATATTTCATTAGCACTACTTGACAAGTGCATTAAAAAAGTAGTTAATTGGGCCCTAATACACATAAATAATACATTTAGGAGGATTTTATAATATGTAAATTATTTAAACTTTAATGGTTAAGCCGTACACCTTATTTATAAACATAAAAGAAATATATTTACTTTGATGGTTTCCAATCCAAAGACCAGTTATAAAAAATTAAGTATGAAGATATTATAAGAAATTATTTAAAAAAAAATCATTTTTTTAACTTTAATTTGTATAATAAAATGTACCCAAAACCATAATAACTTCGTGAAAATACATTTCAATTCAATTTTTATATTAAAAATTGGAAAATAAATTTGAAAATAAAACTTATTTTTCAAATTTTTTTATAAAAATTAAAAATAAGTTTTTGTTTTAATTTTTTTTACAAAAACAGCCAATTACTCTTGTTCCACAATTTTTTCATAAAAATTATATTCGTTACGATCCCTGAAATTTGGTTTTTCTATGCGTTGGTGGATGCAACACATTAATTTATGTATTACTTTTAGTTATTTTTAAATTTTTAAGTACCTTAAATCGAAGAAACGTTAGTTTCCAGAAGAACGGTTGTATGTTACTCTACTTTTAAGTAAATCGCTGCAGAAAAATACTTTTGGAAAATGTTACCACACTTATTTTTAATATGATTATTTTGATGGCACATTCAACAATGATTTGACCACGGTGTGACGACGATAAAAAGAGCAAACGGCAACAGACCGAATAAGACAAACACAAACATAAACAGAAACAGAAACCGAAACAGAGACAGAAACGCCACAAACGGCAAACGTGATGCGCGCATGTTTTTTTATCTTCAATCTCAGTTGAAATCATCTGGTCGCCTCTGACCTCCCCTCCCCCTCGCCACAACAGTCCCTTTCTCTCCTCTACCAGGCGTTGAAGTACTGCCATCTCACCGCATTCAGCTCAGGCGCTACCTTGGTATTATGAAGGGCAATAGGTTGTGCGGTCGTGTTCGGTTCGTGTTCGTGTTCGGGTCGCCCGTCGTCCGTCGCTCGTCGTAATATGACATCGGCGAATCCACCGAACGAGAAATGAGAGTCAGGAATAGGCTGTGCTATGGTCGTAGTGGGTGATATAGTTACTCATTACAGGAGAGGGTCGAGGGTCGAGGGTCGAAGGACTAGCCGCCTGTCGGGCGCACTTTTCAGCGCTTTGTAACGGCAAGAAATTTGTACTTCCGCTCGACGAACGGCGAACGGCGACGGCCGTAAAAGATTTTAATTAAAAGCAGCAGGAAATGTGACCTAAATAATACTTCCGTATACTCGTAGTGTGAAAAATCTTTCAACTTAACATTACAGCGCCCTCCCGTCTCTAGCAAAGTCATTCATTTTGCTTATTTGCCGCCTAATTTGCCACCCAGCAAGCCATGATCTGGAACAGGGGGCAGCAGCAGTAGGAGAATGCTAAAAGCTGAATGCTGTAAGTTGCATCGGAGTTGGTCAGTCAGTTTACATGAGTGAGAAAAGCAGCTCATGTCATTGGGGCAGAGAATGTGTAATTAGTTCTTCCAGTTGAGCAACGTTTTAATTTGACTCGAACATTCTAATTAATTCCACTGAGATCGACTTTACTAAGTACTTCCAGCATTTGGCATATAAGGAGCATACGTACATACATAAATGAATGCTTTTAGGGCACATGTCAGAATCTTCCGCTCATAGCCTCACTCCCTCTCCCACTCCCACTCCCATTTCCCACATTTCACTCTAATGCAATGCACAACCTGTTGCACCTGTTGCCATTTAAAAGCTTCGAATCACTTTCAGTGCGCAAGGTAACAAGATAGCAAAGTACTATCGTATTTCATGTTCTAGCCTCGGAATAACACCGCATCCGGAAACCGGATATTAAAATTATAAACCGAAACTTAAATCGTAACCGAAGCAAAACTTTTTTAATACACACGTACTTTTTTATTACATTATAAAATCTCGAAACTTTTCGAACCGCTAAAAGCATTTAGTCACCGATTCGTATAGAGAAGTTAATATATATAATATGGTAATATTATTATAATTAAATTTAAATATTTCCAGAAAGTGGTCAACCGGTATCAACCTTAAGTTTATCAAAAACTGGTCACTGTTAAATTATCTCCCAGAAACATATGCTAATTGTAACGATTTACACATGAATTAATTTGATTGCGAAGATGAACAAAGCGACTGAACATTGACACAAATTGTATCCGCTATCATACTCTGGCCGAGGGATTATTTAGTTTTTGCAAGAAGAAGTGGCAGACCCCATAAAGTATATGTAGTACATACTTAGCCATATGAACACCTTGAACTCACAGAACTACAAAAAGGCAGAGAAACCAGAAATTTGGCACACAGACTTCTTTCTATAAGTTTCACGGTTATCAAGTTTCAGTTTCTAAAGCACCCTTTCAAGTAATTTTTTTTAAATAATAATTTTTTATGAAAACAAAGGTTTTAATTTTTTTTATTTGTTTATTATTGATAATCAATAACTTACAGAATTCAGAATATTATAAATAAAAACTTAAATTATAAGTCGCAAGTCTGAGTGGACAAAAATAGAAAACGAGAAAACGAGTCCAACGATTAAAGTTAAGTTTTTCTTTTTCTTAAGTTGTTCTTATTATTTCGCACACGTTTGTACACTGAAAAAAATACCACTTTCTAATATCAAGAACATTCATCTTAAATATTTTGTTCTTGAAATAAGATTATTTTAAGACCAAATTACTAAAACTAAAAATATTAATCTTGAAAATCGTAAGTTCTTAATTTAAGAAAAAAATTCTCAAATTTTAATATTTTGATCTTATTATAAGACCATTTTAAGACCAAATTACTAAAACTAAGAATATTATTCTAAAAATCTTTAGTTCTTAATATAAGAATAAAAATCGTAGATCTTAGATTTTTTTCTCTTAGCAATAACACACTTTTTGAGACTTAGAATTCACAACTGGTTCTGGCGTCTCAAAGATGACGTTAGGCTTGGATCGCTGATGATACGGTACTGATAGCGATAATGATACGCTGATGATAGAGATTAGCATCTCCTGAAACAGCTGTATTCCGAGCCATGCTTCTTGCGTTCTGTTTTTTTTTTATTTATTTATTTAGCACGACTAAAAGCAGTCTGCAAAAGTAAATTATTTATTAAAATTAGAATTAAAATTAAATTAAAATTACTAAATTATTAAATAAATTTATGTAAACTTTAAGTTAGAAACTTTGTGTGTTGTTGTTTGTTGTTTAGTGTCATATCGACACTACTAGACCTGAAGTTAATTAAAACTTACTTCATTCTTCTTAAAATGTTAAGAAGCTATATCTTAGTTTGAGATTTTTTGTCTTGAGTATTCAAAACTTTTTGGTCTATAAATACACTGCGCGTCATCAGGTTAGCACACCCTTTTGAGTTTGTAGATTTGGCTCAATTCCATTGAAACGCACAGGGCTAAAATTTTTAAATTGATTCCAGATAGTAGCTGATTCAGTTTTTTATTAAATAAAACCTAAATAATTGTTTTTATATTTTTTCTTATATATTTTTTTTAATTTTTTTAGAAAATACCAGAAAAAATAACAATTTATTTTTGGTCATCAGGTTAGCACATGGAAACTATATTTATCTTTTTTAAGCTTTGCTGACATGAACTTATTTTTAAACTTTATTATTTACTTATTTAGACATTTTTTTATAAATTAAGTATTGTGTCGATCCTTCCTTGTTGACAACGACCGCATAAATTTGGTTGGGAAGCGACTCATTAAACTTTTCAATAAAATTTTAAAGAATGGCTGCCCAAACTCGTTTGACGCCTTCAATTAGTTCCTCTATGGTAGAATATTGTCTTCCAGACACATACACTTTGTGAACAAGCCATCCCCAAACTTTTTCTATTATATTACTGCCGAGTGAGTAAGGTGGCTATTGAAATAATTTTACATTTTGGTCTTGAATCCATGACTTTACTATTCTGGCCGTGTGAATCGGACCATAAAAATGTTGAAAATGCCATGGCATATTTAAAAACAAACTTTTAAAGTGTGGAAATGCATGCCCAAGCAAGGCTTTGTACGATTTCGAGTTCATATTTGTAGTCAAAAATTGCAACTCGCACGTTCCAGAGCTCCCCACGCCATCCCACCCCCCATGCAGCAATGAAGGTGTTCCAACTGGTGCTCCTCCTTCCTTAGATCGTGGATCATCCGTCGGGTCCCACCAAATTTACTCTCTTTTCATCCGAACAGACAACGTGGTACCAATCAGATTTCCTTGACATGTACTCTCGTGTAAATTAAGGTGTGCTGCCTTACGAGCATCATTAAGGGGGGTTTTGTTCTTTAGTTTTAGTCTCTTAAAATGTAGGGCCTTCCTTATGACCCTCTGAATTTTAGATAAACTCGCTTTAACACCAACTTTTACCCTGATCCTTGCGGTCGAGTCATGAGAAATTGACTCTTCTCTTTAAATTTAACCTTAAATATAAATATAACCTTGCGACTTCTTCCGATTTTTCTTGATATTTAACTTATTGATAACTTTAAGTGCTCGTAAGCTTCAATTTTGGCTTACTCCTTGACGGTAAGCGTTTTTCCTTTACCCATATTAAAGAAAATAGACCACTAGAGCAGCAAAAAAAATTTGGATATCCCACGTGCTTGGATGGCAAAGAAAAGTGCAATCGAAATTGTGTGTGCTAACCTGATGACGCAAGAATATTACATTCTTTGCAATCGATAATAAAAGAAAATACCAAAAGGCATATAACGGGACTTTTTTATAACGTAATTTTTTTACTAGTGATAGAGCATACAGAGATGCGAAAAACTGATAACAAAAAAAAAGCCGAATGCTAAAAACAACAAGAATAGGGGCATTTATATTAGTCTCATAGTAGGTGTGCTAACCTGATGACGAGCAGTGTAAGAACATATAATCTTAAAAAAACAATAAGTTTTATTTTTATACTAAGATTTGTGGTCTTGAAAATATAAGAACTTATGATCTTAAAAATAAGAACTTGGTCTTAATTGAAATGTTCTTAAAATCAAGATGTGTTTTCTTACTTCAAGATTTTCATGTTCTCGTCGCATTTTTTAGACCAAAGTTCTTAGTTCTGAGACGAAAATCTTGATATTAGATCCTTTTTTATCAGTGTATGTTATAATTTGCGGCTTACTCAAAATACTGTGCTAAACGTTTAACCATTTATTTACTGCGGAAAGGTGCAACAGCACGAGACTTGTCGTCATGCTTAATTGCAACTGCAACTGTTTAAGAAGGCAATTAATGTGAGCCTAAAAGGATGTCCGGCACAACGTGATAGCAACTTTCTGGCAGAGGGCGAGAGAAGGCTCAACTATTTTACAACTGCAACTACTAACTATTGCTATGGCTATGGTGGTTATTCTTGGCAAGAGGCTTGAGCTAAGTTGGACATTCAATCGATATGTGGGGACTCGATGTTCGTTTTGGCTTTGGCTTAAAGGTCCTGCTGTCTGTCCGTGCCATGTCCTTAGCACGCAGCGTGAAAATGCAATCAATAGCAAATCGGCATCAGCAATTAGTGCCGCAAGTTAACTTCCACCAGCCACCCATCAACTGCCACCTACCAACTACCACCTGCTGCCTTACCTTATTGACCCAGCTGCAACACGTGACCCCATGGCGAAACCATTTGGCTCAAGTGTGCGGGGCCAAAAAGGATTTGCCGCTAACAACGACCAGCAGCACTTGAGCATATTTGCTCAACAATTACATGTGCCGCATCCATCCATCCATCCATCCATCCATCCATCGATCCATCCATGCGTTCATATGCATATGCAAGCATTCGAGCATTCTATTCATAGATGCCCTGCTCCTGCGACTGCGACTGCGACTACAGCAAACAATCGTTCAATGCACTATGGGGAAAAATCTTAAAACTTTTTTGATTTCTTAAATCTAAATAATCCAGAGAGAGCAAAAATAGTATTTTTAGTTTTTTTGGGACTACCCTTAATATTTGATGCTTCTCAAAGTCAGCTAGCTGAGAGTTGCCATCTAAACTGAAAAAGAGCGGGAAAAATAATTGCAATTTTCAGAGCGAATTGTGTTCGTTTGAAAACATTATATGAAAAAGTGGACAAGTGGGAAAGGCTATAGTCGAGCTGCCGACTATAGGATACCCGTTACTTATTTAAATAAATTTCAAATATATTTTTATTGCATGCTTTTAGGCACTTACATTGCTTAAAAACTTTAATCTTTGTCCAATCCTGTGGCGATTTAGTAGGATAATAGGTAATAATAGTAATTAACTTGAATAAGTAAAAAACTCCTAATACCTTGAAAACTGTGCGTGTGGTGACTTTTCGCGATTTACGAAGGTGGAAGGGGCGTGGCAAAACTTAAAACAAACTTGATCTGCGTGGGGCTTATAGAAGTCTGTGTTTCAAATTTGGCTGCTCTAGCTGTTATAGTCTCTGAGATCTAGGCACTCACGCAGACGGACGGACGGACAGACGGACATGGCTATATCCACTCGGCTGTTGATGCTGATCAAGAATATATATACTTTATAGGGTCGGAGATGCTTCCTTCTCTCTGTTACATACATTTCAACGAATATAGTATCCCCTTTTACTTATTTTTTAAGTTACGGGTAAATTAAAATTGATAAAAGTGTTTAAAATACGCTATTATTAGAGGTATTTAGTATTTAATATTTGTGTTTTATTGTGCAATCGTCCAAAATGTTGTTCATGTGTATTTTTAGCTTAAAACTAACAAATGTGTTTCTGTTCTGCTAAGCTTTACTTTAGAATAGCATAAGGTATCGCAAGAGTTATGACTTTTAGCCCGTTTTTGCTCCTTTTCGTGAAAAATCATATATTACTATAACATACTATTAAATTGGGTTTTTTGGCGGAATCAGATGGGGAGGGGGCGAAGACATGGTCAAATTAAAAAACCAAAAAAAAAGAAATTATATATCTTTCCTAAGCTTTCAAACTCAAAAAATTAATGAAAAATAAATTCTTGAATAGTCTAACTAAACTGAAAGCGAGGTGAAAGCGTAGTCCAAATTAAAACATATTCGGGGGTGACACAGAAATCGCTTTCGCTTGAATTTCACTTAAATTTCATACAAATTCCAGTGAAATTCAAGCGAAAACGATATCTGTGGCACCCTTGATTAATCAATATTATAATTAGTCAACCTAAGGCTCATGTCAAATTTTAAACCCCTATCTATATGCTTAGAGTTTATGCCAAAATTTCGAATTATTTTCCCATAGTGTACAACGTGGCGTATGCGCAATTTTTGCCAAGGCAACCAGCACTACCCATGGCCCCCTTTTTGGGGATACTTGCAAGCAACCTGTCATACCTGCAGTCATGACAAGTGCCACAATTTACAGATTTCGAATCTTTTTTGCTTACTGAAAGAGCCTCACATACATATACACGCCCAGACAAACACAAATACATATTCACACCTACCAGGTGTGTGAAGCATTTTACATCACGTTTTTATCCAAAAATACTTTGAAAGCCCGCTTCGAGTTATGCTGAGAAGGACACGGAATTTGGGGATGGTTATATGATTAGCTAGAAGTTGCAAAATCATTTACTCTTGATTTCATTTTGCAATTCATATATGGAATACCAGTAAAGCGCTTTTAACGAGCGTTTAACCCTCTAAGGCTACTTTCCAAAATAATGGAAGAAATTAATTTAACTCCTGAACTCAAATATGTACTCAGAAAGTACGTAGAAGCTTTCGTTTACCTGTAAGGTGAGAAAAAGGGAACAAGTGCCTCGAGGCATTTTTGGGGCTTTGAGTGTAAAAAAAGTCGTTTTAAAGTTGCATTTTTTTTTTTTTTTGGAATATTGAAAAACAATTTTTGTTAGCTGTGAAGCATAAATGCAGATGCCATATTGAGCAAAAGCACTGTGATTTGGCAAATTTTACATGCGTGCAACATCTCATTCCACTGTCTCGATCCAACCAATTCGGGAAATGGCTTATCTGGTCAATCCGCAAGTCCGATATTGGATGCTTCTATTCTTCGCCTATCTTGAGTCTTAGCTGTGGAGATCGGTAAGAGAGTTGAGACTGCGTTGTCTGAGAGGTTACTCCGCCCTGACTGGCAGGATGGAGTTTTGGTTGTCCATCCATGTGAAGATCGATTGCTCAAACTGATTGGACGACCTGGTAAGTTTTTACTTCTAAATGTCATTAGACCCGCAGCAAGAGTTTCGCGAAAATCTGGGAGTTCAAGCAATTTCTGCTTGCTCGCGTTCTCCTTTTCTATACGTCTGTATAAAATATGGGAATTTCCAGGATCGCGAACTCGACATTCGTACGACTTTAAATGAAAAAAAAAATGGTAAAAATTGACATTTTCAAAAATGTTTTCTCACGTGTTTAATGCATTTTATTAACTCTATTTTTATGATAAAAGACAATCTTTGAAGACTTGTCGTTTTTTAATTATTTATAGAAAACAATGCATCGCGAACGCGACGAAAAATGGAAGTCATTTTTGACTTCATCTTGACAAATGCGAAACTCTGCGAAATGTGGCGAGTAATTTGGAAGAAAATACTCTTAAACCATAATAAAATTATGTAGTTTTCCAATTTAGAAATAATTTTGATATGTAACTACCGTTTTATATATTTTACAAGTTTTCTTAGTAATTTGTAACGTGACATCGCGAACGTGACAAGATTTCCACCTAGTTTTTCCAAGAGTTTGTTCAGCAAATTTTATTCTATATTCCGATATATAGCTCTTAGAACTTGCTTTAAATTAAACTTTCAATATATTTCTATATATTAAAATGGTTTATGTTACAATCTTACTCCCTGACTTAGTGTATTCGTTAAAATACAAACGGTCCATTTTAAAAATCCATTTTTAAGAAAATAGGCAAAAATATGGAAAAAGTGAATTTATTCCAATGTAGAATCTATATGTTCATCCTATTGAATTTCTTCTAGCGTATATTGATGAAATAAATAACTTGAATACATTTTTGGAAGAAAATTTCACAAGATGTGAGTTTTTAATCAATTTTACGTTTTTCGTCGTGGTGGACCTTTTTCTGGAAATGCCCATATACGATTTGGTGGTATCCCGAGTTTTGGCTCTGACATGATAGCGGCCCATTAGTCCATACAGTAAAAAAAAATCAGCACATAAATTGCAAGTAGATGCCGGCAAAAAAAGTTAGCTTAAAGCCCCAAAAGTGCCTCGAGGCCCTTATCACTATTTCCCTGATACAACGCATGTCTGTTATATATGTGCAAATCTGTAACTTGATTTTAATAGTATAGAAACATACCTTTCACGAAAAAAACTTATGAGCTGAATATGTTTTATGTATTTTTTTTTATAAGCAGAACAAAACACAACATGCAGCAGGTCAAATTTCATGCGCGAAATAAAATATGTTCTGTGTAAGTGAAAATAAAAAGTACCGTTAAAAGCTTCTGAGAGCTTTCAAATCTTCTACACGTAATTTGGCATTTGTTATCAACTGCCTTTCAGTATTTAAATTGATGAAAAAGTTCTTACTTTATGCGCAAATGTGAATAATGTAATAAGTGTCTCAAGACAGTCTTACGTTTTAGAGGGTTAACTTACTATATAAATATGCCAATCTACAGTATAAACTGCGTAACTGTATTTTATATTATTTTCAATAGATACATTTATGTAGTAATAACATACTATATACCTATGTATTTTCATACTAAATCTTAAGTTTCGATCAATCGATCCAATGACAGCTTAGATTGAAATTACTAAAGTCAGGTATTTCGATCATATTTCAAGTACGGAATTTTAGGTACTAAATCTGGGTATTTTAGTATTTTCAAACCTAAAATTACTTTAAAAAAAACAAGTGGGAAAGGCTATAGTCGAGCTCCCGACTATAGGATACCCGTTGCTTATTTAAATACATTTAAAATGTTTTTTATTGCATGCTTTTAGGCACTTACATTGCTTGAAACTTAAAACAGCCGTTAATACCTTTCCATTTGTTCGATCTTCTTACGATTTAGTAGAATGATAGGTAATAATAGTAGTTAACGTTAATTAGTAAAAAAAAAATCATAATACCTTGAAAACTGTGCGTGTACGGAGGAAACGGGGGTGGCAAAAATTTGAAACCAACTTCATCTGCGCGAGGTTTATAGAAGTCTGTGTGCCAAATTTGGTTGCTCTAACTCTTATAGTCTTTGAGATCTTGGCCCTCACTCAAGATATCTCAAAAAAAAAAAGTTGTTAACACTAAAGATAAGTTTCATCCGATTGTTTCTATGGCAGCTATATGATGTAGAGATCCGACTCTGACCAAATTCTGATATTTAGGGACTGTCTCTTTTATCCTGAATATCCGAATTTGGTCAAAGTCGATTACTTTATCATATAGCTGC
Source organism: Drosophila suboccidentalis (assembly GCA_037043435.1). Taxonomy (NCBI): domain Eukaryota; kingdom Metazoa; phylum Arthropoda; class Insecta; order Diptera; family Drosophilidae; genus Drosophila; species Drosophila suboccidentalis. Next base: position 63,841 of record JBAMBK010002703.1, on the reverse strand, counting down.
CATATGAACAATCGTATGAAAATAACCTTTAGCATGAACAACTTTATTATTTCTTAAGATATCTCAACAAAACTCACAGATTGTATATTTGGGAAAGCCTGGCATTTCCTGACCAAGTTTAGTCAAAGTCGGATCTCTATATCATACAGCTGCCATAGGAACAATCGTATGAAAATTACCGTTATTGTTAACAACTTTTTCCTTAAGATATCTTAACCATGTTTGGGACTGTGTCTTATACTCTGCCCAAATTTGGTCAAAGTCGGATGACTATATCATGTAGCTGTCATAGGTACAATCAGATGCAAATTAACCTTTAGAATCAAAAACTCTGTTGTTGTATAAGATTTCCTAACACAACTCACAGATTAACTCTTCTTGCTAAATTTTGACTTTTTCCTAAAATTTAGCTATACCCCGCCAAATGTAGCTTTTTTCCAAATCTGGATTTTTCCCGCCAAATCACTAAATCTGACTTTAAGCCAAAGTCCAATTGCAAGGAAAAAGCATTAAAACCGCGGACAGCGGAAGTTAAATATTTCCGTTTTTTACAAAAAAATGTTATACGTATATCATATAAATATGGTAAGCCGGACAACTAAAGACCTTTTTTTCAATTTTGCGAGCGAAGCGAGCAGGGGGCGGCGCCCCCTAGTATTATAAAATTTTGTTTTGGTTTATTATTAACCCTTTCATGGATTAGACCCATATAAGGGACGAGTTTGTTAGGAGTTTAAATGCAATCATCCCATGAAAGGGTTAAGAGATCTAGGTGTTCAAGCATGAACACAAAGGCATTCAAAAACAATGTGTCCCGAAAACACTGATCGAGTGACGGGACACAGAAATTTGACCTAAGCGAACACATGTAGGTCCTAACAAGAGTATTGACACCAAGTTTGTCAGGATCGGACCATAAACATCCAAGATATAAATTTTCAAAAAGAAATAAATTTTTCAACTCAAAAAGCGCGGACCAGGAATTCAATTTAGAACTACGGTTTCTTGGTGAAAAAATCTTAGAATTCACCATAGATTACGAAAATGGGTTACCATTTTTTGTGAAAAAAAATCGATGCACTCTAATGTACAGTGGCGGAAATAATAATAGGGACACACAAGATTGCTTCTTCTTTTTCGCTATTATTCCTATCCCTGCAAGATTCAATGCATTTAAAAGCTTAGACTTAATACATAATCGCTAATTCTATTAAAATTTAAAAAAAATTTGGTCCATATTATCATATAAGAAGAAGAAAACATTAATTTCCGAAAAAACACAAAATTCATACTGGAAAAAATAATAGGGACAAAAAACATTTAGTATACAATTTTTGTTTTTTTCTTATTATTTTTAAGAAACTTCAATGTTTTGTGGTAGCACCTATTGTTTTTAACATTCCAGAGCAGCTTGGGTGCATGGAGTCCACAAGTTTCCCGAGGAATCCCACACCAAGCGTATTGCACCTGTTCCGAGAGCACCTGCTGATTTTTGGACTTGTCAGACCCTAATGCCTAAACTTAATGCCCGCTTTTGATCTCCCCAGAGGTCCTCTAAGGGAATTAAGTCCAAAGAACGTGCAGGTGACTCCATGTCGCCAATATTTTCGAGACAAATCCATTCCCTGACCAAATTCGAAGGGTGCTTCGGGTCATAATCTTGCTGTAAAGTGGGAGTACAGTTATTTCCTTTTCAGCAAATGGCTGAATCGAAGTCCGGAGGATCTCTAGATAATATATTGCAATAGATTTGGTCGACAGCAGGTTCTGGTAAGCATTTATCAGACCATACCAGACCAGGCCCCCCCCCCCTTAATTAATCACTTTATCACATTTAGCTTCCGAAATCCAGCCAGAGTAGGCTTTAAGACTGCGATTACTAATAATTGCTAAAATGAAAAATTTATTATATAGCACTAGTTTACAAAATAAAATAAAAATGTTTGCTTCTCATGTCTCAGTGCACTTTCCTTATGGGCTTTGGCCCCTTAACACGAAAATCGTACTTAAAATTTTATTCATGGAAGCGTTTGCGAAATATTAATTTTTTTCCCGAATTTTTGAAGTCTCTCCGACATTTTAGAGTATACCACGAGATCCAATTAACCGATGTGGCGAAAAACGCTGGTTTGTATGACAGCTATATGATATAGTGGAACCATTTCTAAAAGGTACTAGAATATTTTCAATTTGCAAGTTTGGTTGAGATATCCCAAAAATCAACATAAATGCTTATGCTTAATCTTAATTTTCGATCAATAGTTCCAATGGCAGCTTTTTTGTACGAACAACTTTTTGGTTGTTTGAACTGAACTACTAAGCCGATCTCAAAACTATATGGGAGACGGCTGTTGAGGAAGAAGTAACCTTTAATTTGAATTTTTTAATCAATTTTTTGTCACATCGGTTAATTAGCTTATGTGGTAAATTCTAAAATGTCGGAGAAACTTCGAAAATTCTGAAAATAATCGGGGGTGCCACGGAAATCGCTTTCGCTTGAATTTCACTTAAATTTCATACGATTTCCAGTGAAATTCAAGCGAAAGCGATTTCCGTGGCACCCTAGAATATTAATATTTCGAAAACGCTTTCATAAAAAATATGTTAAGTGCGATTTTCGCGTTTAGGGGCCAAAGTCGATAAGGAAAGTGCACTGAGACATGGGAAGCGAAATGGCTGTAAGCTAGTGTAATAAATGTCAAAGCTTGAAAAAAAATATTTTGGCCCCCCCCTCATTGAGAAGCTGCCGACGCCCTTGTAACCTCATATTAATATTAGCCTTTGTGGATACTAGTCTTTTCAACGGGATCTGCATACATAATCCTGAAAGATAACACATTATACAGGCATGTTCTACATATCTCTAACAACCCAAAAGCACAGAAAAGATATTGTCGATGTTTTAAGACCCTGAAACGGGTAATTTCAAATGCCAAAATTATAAAATTAAATTAAATGTATGCTTCAATCCAATAAAATGACATAAGATACATGTTGAACGATTTTCTTTTTTGAGCTGACATTAAAAAAATATCGGTTTTAAGTTATCATGTTTATAATATTTTGAACCCTATCCCTTTGGACGGATATTCCAAAACTAATAAAAATTGTATTTCGCCGTCGTCACAGGTGCAAAATGTAAAAAAAAATGAAGTTTAATTTGGATGGTGGCTAGAATTTAAATATTATTGCTAATCATTTTATTAAATAAATAAAAATAAACCCCCAGCCATTTGAAAATGTTCACATATCATATTCGTAATTTCATTTATTTTCAGCATTTAGTTTCTTTAGTTGGTTTATATTTTGTTTTTAATGTCTTTGTTTATTTTGAAGCAAATTTCTACACATTTGTGATTTTTTTTGTTATTGCATTATCAAAACGTGAAGGATAATACAATCGAGGGTATAAAAAAAACTGAATAGCTAGGTATATGCTGTAGAAATATACTTTCTGTTTGGACCTAGCTGATTTTAAGTTGTGTTTGCTTTATTTATTTTTATTTCTATTTATTATGTTTTTACTTTATTTTATCTTTTAACTAGTCTAGTCTACTACGGTCATTCTAAGCTGTTCTATCAGCAATTCCATTTTATTCTCTCGCTTGCACAAAAAAATACCTTGTACAATATATTTAATTTATACGGCTCTCTTACAAATTCCACTCTTATCGAGACATGCAACAGCAGAATTAGCAGAACCTTTAGAATTTGACTAACACAATAATAATAAAAAAAAAAAAACGCAAAAATCACTTTTGAACAGTAAATTGAGAGAAAAAATATTAACAAAGAATTTTGCATAAATTGCGGAAAGGGTGGCGAAACCAAAATGGTTTTGGCGTTTAGTCGCGGAGCGCCTTCTGCTTGGCATGCTTCTTCAGCGTGCCTGTGGGCGTGGTGACTGGCGCTGCTCCCGACGTCGAGTTGCGGGGTTTCTTATGCAGTCGCTTGTGATAGCTCTGGGCAAGCGAATTGACAATGGACACAACGAAATAGCAGACCATGCCAATAACAAAAGTCTCAAAGATCTTGGATAACAGATTGCCAGAATCACCGCCAGCGCCGGCGCCGCGTCCACGCTGCTGTCTGTGCAATCGCTTCTTTTGGTTTTCGAGGAATCCTTTGAAGGGCTGCTGCAGCTTGCGCCCAAATACGGGAAGCGAGGCCAGTAAATCGACAGCACGTTCGAGTAGCGACTCATTGAATGCGATAATCACAAAGACCTTCTGTATGTGCATCTTAATGATGGCCTTGCCGATAAGTGTCGCTCCAAAGAACGTCCAAAATGGCACAAGGAAATGCCCACACGTGATGCCGGCCAAATCGAACAGAGGATTGGGAATCTGCAGTATAAACATAAGTGTTATAAAACATATATTGATTAGGAAGAAATTCATCAACATACGCTTGCACAAGCCAGTATGCCAAAGAAGCCAACGCGCTCGACAACGCGCTCCATGAACAGCTTGCCCTTGTCCATGAGGCTAAGGTTCTTTTGATGCCGCTTGGCATTGAGTGCTTCAAATTCGGCCAACTCCTCGGCATCATCCGGATCGCAGCCGGAGAGTCGAGCGGCCTTGGCCATAAAGTATGGCGGCAGTTCGCCCAGTGCGGTGCCAGCGCCCCAAAGGAATGCCTCAAGGCGCACTTTAGTCATTATGGCCCATATATCGGGCACACGCTTTTCATACGGCTCCTCCGGACAAATGATGCTGTAAATAAGCAACAATATTATCAACATTATTCTGTGCTCATGATCTGTACAAAATATTAACTCACTCGTCGGGATAAGGTGGCTTGGGAAAGTTGAGAGAATTACACTCATAGGCGGCCAACGTGACACTGGCTATGTGCGGACCCAGATATAGGAGAAACGTGTGTAGGCCCGTGCCCAAGCCAACTGATGAGAGGACACCCAGGCCAATCCAGTAAACAAAGAACCAGGTGTTTTGACGCACTAGCTCAATGGCCATCTGATGGGGACCATCAATTTTATAAATTATGCTAAATACAATGCCTAATACTATTAAAACAGCCAACAGGCCGCGTTGCTGCATTAATCTGAGAATGAGAATGAAAATGAAAGAGAAAGGGAAAGAGTGATAGCGAGAGAGACAGAGATATATCATGATTATTAAGTTAGACTATAGTCTTTGATGTGTACTCTTCTCACCTGCTGCTCCATGTGCGCAGCAGTGCAATCAGTTCGAGTGCACAGTATTTGGACGTCTGCAGAGGACGTCGCCAGAGCACCAGCTGTGCGCGCTCATTGCGCTCTTTGTCTTTTTGCTGTTTATCCTTTTTGCTTAACTGCGCTTTGCTATTGTTGCCGGACTTTGTGTGTGACGCCGCCGTTGCGTTCGTCTGCTGCATTTTGGCCGAGCTGCTGCTGTTGCTAATTGTAAATGAGGTGTTGCTGTTGGAGTTGCTACTGCTGCCGCCCTTTGTGCTCCCATTGGGTGCCTGTTTCTTTTGGCTCTTGTTGTTGCTGTTGCTGTTACTGTTACTGCTATCGTCCTGCTTGCGCTGGCGTGTGCTATTCGCATGGCTTGCTGTGTCCTTTTTGGTGTGTTGTGACATTTAAGCGCTTTTCTGTGGCTTCAAGCAGCTACTAAATTATACAAATAATGATAAAAACTTAAATTTAATTTTTTATTATGTGATTTTTGTTTTATTTATTTTATTTGTGCTGCCATATCTTTGTTTGCTTGATTGCTTACACGCAGTGTTGCCAATTTAGCTATTTCTCCGCTGGATGTAGCGGGTCGCAATTGGCAAATGCGGGATAAATTGTTAAATAGCGGATAGCGGGAATTATAGCTATTTTCCATTGTGCACATCCTCGAGCACTTCAAGGTGGAATTAACCAATATTGAAGAGATTCTGGTCCAATACTCGAACCTCCACCTTATTAAGTGGTAAAATTTAAAGAATACCACAAACTTTTGGGCCGAAGTGTCCAACTACGAGGATGCAGCAGGAAAAATTAAAGATTTTCGGCACTGGCATCATTTGCACAAAGCCTTTTATAGCTGCCATGGTCGAAGGCAGAGGTGGAAAGAGTCTTTAGTCAAATGAACCATGTCAAAACTAAACTTCAAAATTTAAACTAAATTTTACACTTGAGGTATTTAATCAATAAAAAATATCGTTTCATTACTCTAGCGTTATTTTTTGAGCTACCAACAAAATTTTCTGGCTATTTCTAGCTTTTTTATGACCCGAAGAGTTGGCAACACTGCTTGCAAGTTGCAAAGCTTTCAGATTGCAGTTAAATCAAATCAAAATAATTGAGGGTATTCCATCATGGAATTTCCATGCAACTATCAAAACACTATAAAATAAATGTTATGATAAAAAGAAACATTCATATGTACATATGTATATGGAACTACAAGAAATTGGTGAAAATGTTACTTAATGGAACTATATTAACACTATCCGAATAGTCTTTCAGTGTATTAAATATTCGGCATTTGGAAATCCTCAGATCTTTTCTTATTGACCTTTATTTCGTAAGTCGGCTGATGGTTATATCTAGTGTGCCACAGTTTTTGGGTTAGTTGACAACATAGCAACTAAAAATACGCATGTGTATTTATGCCTGTGTCTCTATGTACGTATGGATGTCTGTGAGCGCGGGAAAAGCACAACAATTACAACAACAACAACAATGGATTATCATACGATACTCAAGCACCAATAAAACGAATCCACATGCGTTCACAGCTAAAGCAGAGCAACAAATACATATGTACATTTACCAAGGCACGTGTGTTTGTGTGCACATATACCTACATACATATGTAATTTTTATAAAGCGTGGCAGATACAACGACAACAACAATAATTAGTACATAAAATCTTGCTGATCAAGCAGCAAAGAGTGGACATTAACACACCAGTCACACCACGTACATACTTAAATGAATTTATATATGCGGGTTGTACACAGTTGGTGGACGCGGGGGCGGGGGGTTGGGTTAGCGCTTATGATTGCTGCTGCTTAATCAGCTGTTTGCCTGTGTTTTGTTGTTGCTACAGTCTCGCCATACACTACACGTATGTACAAAGTATATGATAATTGAATAAAAACACTTTGACGCCGTTGTGCGGTCAACGTACATACATATGAAATTTGCTTTGTAACGCCAGAGTCGCAACTGCAGTAGTGGTAACTTCTGCATTGTTATTGTGGTTGTTGTTGTTTTACATTTTTGGGGGTGGCAAATGGCGCAGTGTCACCAGCGTCACGACATTGACAACAAAACCAATATACAACCAATAGCAATAACAACAAAGAACCAGTCAACGACAAAGAATAAATGCGTCACAAAAATGAGCTCAAAACAAAAATCAATTACACTGCAATAGCACTGAGATGCACTGATGTTTTGCCATGACAACAATTATAATTCACATAATTTTCGTATCGCACATCTTTTACATGTCAAAGGGACAATATTAATAGCACCAACAACAACAACAACACAAATTAGCACTTCTTTTAGGCCGCTGAGGCGCCTGTTTTGTAACCTGCGCCTTGTAAACTGAAGGAAAACATGGTTTTCTTATATTACCTTTTGTTTAGAACTATATTTTAATATATTTTCCACCTAGCAGCTTGGGCGCAAGTTTTCACTTGATTTGTTTCACATAAAAACAATAATTTAATTTAATTAATTTTTAAATGTGCAAGCAAAAAACACGTACAAACTCCGGCTAAACAACAGTCGATGTTAATGTTAAACTCAAAATGGTTATGTTATTGCTAAAAAAAAAAAAAAAAACGTTATTGCGAAATTATCTGAACTAGAGATGGGCCGGGTCGGTGCCCATGGGCCTTTCACAAAATTGTCGGGCTCGGGCCGAAAAATCTCGTTTCGGGTAATTTTAAAGCCCGGAACTCGCCAAAATCTATTGCATTTTTCGACCGAATTCGGTCACACTATACAAAGCTTCCGATATTTCTGTGAATTTTTGATTCAATTCCTTCATTTCGCTTATGAGCATCCAACCAACTAAACGAAATGAACGATTAAGCTCACGAATGACTGAATAAGATAGTTCAATTATTGGTACGACGCGCTCATTTGAATTTTTAAACATCGCGAAACGAAAGTTCTTCCGTATAAATGAATATATCAAACAATTTTAAATAAATTAAAATTTGTTTTTTTTATTTTTTCGGGCCGGGTCGGGCGGTTTCGGGTTTCACAACAAAAATATCGGGCGGGCTTGGGCCTTTTTCCATCGGAAACTTCGGGCTCGGGTAGTGATGTAAAAAAACATCGATACATCGAGCATCGATGTTTTTTCGTCGATTTTTACCGATGTTTTCCGATGTTTTTGTAGATGTCGATTTATCGATGTTGCATGGCGATGCATCGATGTTATGCAAAACATCGGATGCCGCACTTTCAATACGCTCTATTCGCCCTATGACAGTAAGTTTATAGTAATTTGAGCAGTGTTTGCAATGCCTAAAAGAGTAAATTTATTAAAATCGGTTAGAGATAGTATAGCTTACATATGTCTTTTTAAAGTTCCCATCAAAAAGCCTTCTTGTAGTTTGTGTTTATACTTTTTAGATAAAAACTGTTTGAAACTTTAAGACTGCTATGAAAGCATACGTTTTAAGAGAAAATGAGCTTTATTAGGCTAAGAAATTATATTTTTCTTCTACAAAAGGCAGGGATTAAAACTAGGGTTGTTGATATTTTGAAAAATATCAATATCGTTGATATTTTGATATATAAAAAATATCATTTTTTTTTTGATATTTTTGACAAAAAAATATCGATAGTATCGATGATATAAATATCTGGGCGCGAGCTTAAATCGACAGTTTTTCCACCCTAAATAAGTCACGTTACCTCTCAGTTTTACTTTTTTATTGCACATTTGGCACTTGGATGTTGATTCGTTTATTATATCCGAATAAATTTTTGATTCATCGTTTCGTTAAGAATAAAAGTGCTGGCAAAAGATAAAAAAACTGGTGAAAAATAGCGCTCGATAATATCGTACAATTATATCGATATTGATAATATCATCAGAAAAAAATATCGCCCGAAAATATATCATCACCAAAAAATAAATATCGATATAATCGATATTTGATATTATATCAACAACCCTAATTAAAACCGAAACGAATATCGGTTTCAGTTACGGTTTCGGTTATATTCGCATTTAGGTTTTCGGTTATCGGTTACGGTAAATCTTTGAATAAAGGTTTCGTAACGGTGAACCGGTTTTTGTGTGTTTCGGTTTTGAAATACCGGTATGGTTTCGGTTCACAAAAAAAGAAAAATTTCTTTGCAATAATACTAAAAGCTATTATTTTATTATTACTTTTCACCCAATTTCCTCTTTTTCATACAAAATGTGGCTTTTTAACAATTTTCAAAAAACCATAAAAAATACTAGCAAAATTATTTTTGATAATTTTTTTTTGCAGTTGCTATTAGAATTGTTAAAAAAAAAATTTCTTGCATCAAAATATTTTTTAGAAAAAATCGAGGAAAAAACTTGAAAAATTGACTTTTCCTAAAATTCAAAATTTTCCAAGCGTACTTAATGGTTAAAGAAATTTTTGTATCATTCCAACGGAATTTAAGTGATTAAAAGATTAATATAAAAAACCCGCTTCAAACCATCTTTATTATAGCCAAATTTGACAAATTTATGCTGTATGAAGACATTAGTGGCACACTGTATGTGTGTACATGCATAAGACAATGAAGTGCGGATAATTTTTGCATCTTGCTTTTATTTGTTTTTTTTTTTTTGCATGTATGGAAAACCGAAATTAACCCTTATAAATGAAACGGTTACGATACGATTATTTCGGTTTACAAAGTTTCGGTTTAAAGGTTTCGGTCAGATGAAAATTTTTTTTTTCGGTTACGGTTTCAGTTACGGTTTCAAATTTCAATCGGTTTATACCGGTTAAAGGTTACGGTTTCGGTTAGGGTTTTAATCCCTGACAAAAGGTATAGTTTTTAAACAATTGACATACATCGATGCATCGATGTTACGACCCGATGTATCAACCAACATCGATGTTTCATTTTGAAAACATCGATGAGCATCGACATCGATGTTTCCACTCAAATTTACATCACTAGGCTCGGGTCGGGCCGGGCCTGAAAAATAAGGCCCGCGCCCATCTCTAATCTGAACTGATTTAATGTTATTTACATTGTTTGCTAAAAATTACGTTCTTAATAAATACTTATTTTAAAACGTCAACTTAACTCGGCTTTAACAATAACAATACCCACTTTAATTTTGTTATGAATATAAAGCTCATAAAAATACTTAAAAAAATACCAACTTTATACTCTGTTTTGGTTATGTTTCGGTATTTTCAGTCTGTTATCAATTGGCGACAGTTAGCAGCTGTTAAATTCGAATTTTGGGCTTAATTTTTTCTTTTTTAGCTGTTTGTAATCACAAAAAAAAAAACTGTAATAAATTTAAAAACTTCAAAGCTTGAAAAACTATCAAAAAATGATGCTAAATTTAAGAGACAATACCAATCAAGATACTTTTCTGAAATGAACATTTTTGTGGCAATGTATCTTTTTTTTTAACCAGGGCTGGAAAACGTTAGAACTGTGGCGCCAGCTTTTGGTTGCATTGCGAAACATAAATACGCAACCTATGGTTTTATTTTAAAAGAAAATTGTGACGGCACAACTGACGTCACCACTTTTGCCATTTTTTTTAACATTTCCTCGACTTAAAAATTGAGTCAGAATATAAATATTTAAATTGTGCCTCTGAAACGTAAAAGTACAATTTTAGTTTTTTTTCTTTAAACAAAAAAAATCACTTTTGAGAACTAAATAAATTTCAAGAAAAAATCATTGTTCTTTTGATTATTAATAATGATTATTATTTGAGCTGTAAAGTATAACATAAAGTTAATCAGTATTATGGGAAATCAATTAAGATCGAAAATTAGTAATTTATGGTTTAAGATTAAAAATATTTCTTGGTCTCTGACTTATTGTAAGTGAATGATTTTTCAATTACAACTTTTCGATTATAAGCAAGCTAAGAATAAAGTAAATTTTTCAAACGATGACTTTATTCGTGAAAAAAACAATAAATTTAAAACAAGTAAATAAATGAATGTACCGCCGTACCTGATATCAGTAGAGTAACGTCTTTTCCATGGATGAACTCTTTGACTGATAAGGACAGACAAAGGAGAAGGCGGGGAAACCTGACGTTTCTTGAGTAACTATTAAAACGCAAAAACAGTCAATTGTTGGTTTTTTGGACAAGTTAGTCAACTTTTTTTATTTTATTTTTTTTGTATTTATTTAATTAATAATAGATTAATTATTGTACGCTTAACCGAGAGACTCCTATTCATAACCATACACACTAAATATGCACAAAATGTTGTATTATTACACAAAAATATAAATGAAGTTGAATATACCTCAAAAACACATGAAAATTCTACGGTACACAAGAATAGCAAGATAAAATGTAAACTGAACAAAAAAGTGCCAAGTATATATTGTTAAAGCATAGGTAATTTGAAATACTAGCGCGTATAGAAAATGTTGATATAAAATAATTTTCACATAACATTGGTTTTTGTCTTATATTTTTTTTTGTTTTCATTTTTTAAGATCATTTTAAGTTGTTTTTGTTGGTTTTTTTTTTTTGTTTCTTTCAATATTTTACCGCCTTAGACCTGCACAATTTGTTTAGCTATCTTTCATTTTTTTGTTATTACTTTTGTTTTTTTTTTTGCATTATATTTTAGACTGCATGCTAAACGTAAAATATATGTATATATATATAGAATTTTCTGTATAGGTTGTTGTTGCATGGTGTCAAAACGCCTGCCGCTAGGGAGATGCAGTCACTTTCTATTTATCCATGCCATAGACATTCTCGTCGGAGTAAGCTATGTACAGGAAGTAATCCTCCTCGTGGTGTTCCTAGGACAGACAGAGAGAGAGAGAGAGAAAGAAAATGAGTTATTGCACTCAGATAGAAAGAATAACAACAATCTTACCTGGTACAGGGAGCCCATGGTTGCAGATGTTGGAGGAATGACATTGTTAACGAAGAAGAAGAGTGCATCCTCGGGACGTAGGTGAATACGCTTGCGTATGAGGAAGTAGAACTGGCCGACGGTCAAATCAGATGGCACTAGATACTTCTTCTTGTCCAAATCGCCGATGCGCGCCTTTGGTGCTTTCTCAACAATCACCTTAAATCAAGCAGAAAGCAAAAACGAAAACAGGATTAGATACCAACATACATACATACATACATGCATACGTGCAAAACAGTATTTAAATTGTCAAAAATAATTTGAATTGCGTCTTCTAAAAGGCGAATACGTGACTATATATAACACAGTCAAACACACTCATTTGTGTTCATTCATTCTGGCATATTTACTAACAAATGTAATTGCATTTTTGTGTAGCACTTTGTGAACAAAGAAAACAAAAATATAATAAATTCCAAAACAACAATTTGACATTTAACAGGTTGGAAGGCAAACATTCCAAAAAACAGAACAAAATGAATCTAGTTTAACATTGCTGTTAAGCTAAGCTTAAAGCTTAGCTAACAAATTGCCAAATAAAGCCCGACGTCATTGGCCGCTCTCAAGGTGAAGGTGGCCCACTGTATTACTTATGTACATTACGTACATAAATACATGCAAATACAAATTCATGTATAATATGGACATATTATAGCCACTGACCAGCTGGCCTTGCCTGCATTTGGTTTGTCATCAGCTGTTATGTGACTTGTGTTCAATGCTTGCCAAAAATAAAAAATAAAAATCAAATGAAATGCGAAAAAGAAAATTGTGAAACACAAACAAGCAAAACAAAAAATGTTGATCAAATATAGATGGAAGAATTAAGCAAAACGCAGAGAGCGTTAGAGAGAGAAGAGAAGGATGCTTGCATGATCATTGCGAAGTGCAAAAGGAAGGCATAAAGTTTGCAATGCATTTGCTGATAACGGGGGAGAGAGAGCTTTGCTTTCCAGAGTGTTTACGCAGCAACAACGTTTGTATATGGTGAAATAAGCAATCAAACAAAGAGAACAGAGCAAAAGTCGTAATGACTAATTCTCTACTCATTGCAAACGGAAAACGAAAACAAAAAAAATTAAAGCAACAATTTCTGAAATAAGCCAAAATCATGAAGTGTGTTTGTTTTTTTCTTTCTTAATTTTATGCGCAGTACTAAAGTAGTCTGACAAACAAAAACACATTCAACAACAATTTTGATTTAAAATCAAAAACAAAAAGCAGAAAAAACAACTGGCTTGTTGGCCGTGTGATTTTGTGTTGTGGAGAGATTACGCTGTGGGGGGGACTCACGAAGCAGCAACCAAGTGAAAAACAACACTACAACAGCTGGGAGAGCGAGTCAGCTAGCAGTTAGCTCGTCCACACACTAACACACTCGCACATGAGTTGAACAAAGCGAGTTTTGAGTGTGGATGTGCGCACATCAATTTGTTTGATTTTTCACTAGACATTTAGCAAGCATTGACTCTGACAAGTGCGATATATTTGAAAACAACATATGTGAAAAGCTACCATTGACAATAAATACCACAGAAATGGTAATAAAATTATTAACAATTGCAGGTAGAGCCAATTTGCGCATTATTGATTTTCCCCGCTGATGTGTGTAGCAACAACAACACAATAAAATAGAACGACGCAAAACAATCGCATACATACAAACAACCCACACAATAACACACATGCACGCACACACAGATACATCCATACACAGACACAGTGTAGGGCTGGATAAAATACATATAGACAAAAATAAATAAAAATGTGTACTTACGGGTACACGGTCGGGATATTTACGACGGATCTTGTCGCCTTCGGCGCGACGCTTCTCAAATGCATGCTCCTCTTTATATTGGAACTTCATGATTGTTCTTGCTAAATAATTGTATAAGAAACGCAGTTTTCACTTTACTCTTCAGACAAACAACAAAAAAAACAAGCTGTCACTCTCGTATGTGGTTGGTTCACTAATGTTGGCTGTGCACTTCGGTATGACCAGCCTAAATACAATTAGAGAAAACCAAATCAGGCAATGCTAAAATTAGCAATCAGTGAGACCGTATATTTTTGGCTTGCATATACCAAAATCAAACAGAAAAGTGTTGAAAAACACAGTAAAGGCACAGTGCGCTAAAACACGGAAAACAATCGACAATTAGCACAAAAATCGATGAGTTTTGTACATCTCTAGGTTTTGGTTCTTTTCCTCCGTGGTTTTCAAGTGATAGGATGGCCCCAACTGTAAGTGCTCGCGAAAAATCGTAAAAATGTTGCGACATCACAAGTAAAACGTGTCATATAAATGCAAAATATTAAACCATACCATATTTAAGGTGCATTGACAGTCTTATTTGTGCACAACTATCATAAATAATGTGGAGAAATTGTGAAAAACAAATAATATCAAACTTTCCATATCATTTCAACAGGCCAAGACCAACAAGGGTGATACTAAGGCGCCGGCTGCCAAGCCCGCCGAGAAGAAGGCGGCACCAGCCGCAGCCAAGGGCAAAGTTGAGAAGCCCAAGGCTGCCGAGGCTGCCAAGCCAGCAGCTGCTGCTGCCAAGAACGTGAAGAAGGCGCCGGAAGCCGCTAAGGACGTCAAGGCAGCCGCTGCAGCTAAGCCCGCTGCTGCTGCTAAACCAGCAGCCGCCAAGCCAGCCGCCGCTAAGGCTGCCGCCGCCGGCAAGAAGGCACCAGCAGCCGCAGCTGCAGCTGCTCCTAAGAAGGACGCCAAGGCTGCACCCGCTGCTGCCAAGAAGCCAGCTGCAACTCCAGCTGCTGCTCCTCCAGCAAAGAAGGCTGCTCCCGCTGCCGCCAAGGTTGCTGCACCAGCTGCTGCTGCTGCCGCTGCCGCCGTTCCAGCTGCTGCTGCTGCTGCCAAGCCAGTGGCCAAGCCCGCCGCTGCCAAGCCCAAGGCAAAGGCTGCTGCACCAGCTCCCAGCAAAGTTGTGAAGAAGAACGTGCTGCGCGGCAAGGGTCTGAAGAAGAAGAAGGTCTCGCTTCGTTTCACCATTGATTGCACCAACATTGCCGAGGACAACATTATGGATGTGGCCGATTTCGTAAGTACTACAACGGCTGAGCAAGCAGCCCAAATTTGTAATCACGCATCACCTGGAGCAGATGAACATAACCTCAACGACAACAGCAACAGTGACGTCAGAGTCAGATACCACACCAAGCTTTTCATTGCCACAAACAGCCAGGGGCTCTGGATAAAAAGTAGTGGTTATAGGAAGTCTTCAGTAGCGATTAAACTGAGCGTAGCTGAAAGAGTGCCGCGTGCGGTTAACAACTGCTGGAACAGTCATATTTGCATAATAATCTATCTCGCTCGTCACTGTTGTGGTCGTTTGTCTTCCTCTTCGATTAGAGACACAATTTATCGATATACTTGTGTACATGTATATCGATGTGTCAAGACAATGTCTGGCTTTGCATACAATTTTTTCTTGCGTTTAATCAAATCTTCTGTTCGTGATCGTGCGACATGCATCGCGTTAAGTGCTTCCATTCCTTGGGAAGTGCGTCGACAAGGGGCTCTGGACACTGCACAACGGGGTAGCCACTGATCGCCAGTACCGGGTCTGGCCAGTTGGTGCAACCGTCTGTGAACAGCGTCAAGTCGTGCTATGTGTACCGCCACGTGGTGGGCCCTGGGTTGATCGCATCACATCCGTGATGCGACAGGCCAAAATTCATAGTGCGCCCTGCTAAAAGCGTGCACATTGACTTCGTCACGCTGCAGGTTTCTCCAAAAGCAAAGCAACTTAAATGCTCTCTCCTCTCCATGATATGGAGCACGCAAGGCTTACTTACAGCCTGTCTGAGATTGGGGAAACCATTGTTCTTGAATGTTGAATAGCAGGGCGCCTGCAGCCCCAACGTCGCCGCAATGGATCAGGTAATACAGTTATAATGCACACAGCTTCTGCTCCCATATATATTTACAAATTAATCCATATAATATAGAACTTGCTTTAGGCCACGCCGATTTGCCGTTAGAGAGTGAAAGCTTTGCGTGTCGCTCTAATGGCAGTGTACTCAGTGGCATATTAAAAAATTGGTCACTCTTCTTTATTTGGGCCTTTTGTTGACATTTCCATTTACTTTTGGCCTTAACAAAGACAGAGACAGCACTACTATACTATATATTGTATATGTTAGTAGCCATCATCGTTATAAACTTATGAAATCAAGCATATTGCGATCTCCCTCTAACTTGTGTATCTTTTCGCAGGAGAAATACGTGAAGGCTCGCCTTAAGGTCAACGGCAAGGTGAACAACCTTGGCAACAATGTCACCTTCGAGCGCTCCAAGATGAAGTTGCACGTCAGCTCGGATGTTCACTTCTCCAAGGCCTACCTCAAGTACTTGACCAAGAAGTACTTGAAGAAGAACAGTCTGCGCGATTGGATCCGTGTTGTGGCCAACGAGAAGGATTCGTACGAGCTGCGCTACTTCAGAATCAGCTCCAACGATGATGAGGACGATGATGCGGAGTAAAGATATATGACCATCATTTTTTTGCAACACAATGTAAAAAACTTGGTTTTTACTATATTAAAACATCAAGAAATTTATATAAACTTGGTCTATTCGATTTATTTATTCTTGATCCTGTGTGCGTAATCATGCTAACTTAATTCCTGATTACTTTGGACATCAGATGAACTATACAGTCTGGATATATTGAACTAATTCAGAGTATCAAGGTCGTTCACTTTATCAATGTTTGTTTGATCTACATTAGTGGTGGGCACTGTAATATTTATAATGCGAGAATTCAGTAGAACATGGTCAATTTGTAGGCAAATTGAATATAAAAAAAATAATATACTCATTCAACTATTATCTCTCAATTTGCATACATAGCTATCTATAGTTCTTAACCAAAATTACATATTCAAATAAATATAAATGGAAGCTATAATAAAGGTAGATGCTTATACATATACCATTCCCTAAGTAGTTAAAACAAATCTCATAAATAATTTACAAGTATTGATTCTAAGTTAAAACTTATTCTTGATAGTCGCAATTGGTAGGTACTTAATTAATATTTGTATTTAGTTGATTTAAAACCATTGTAGATTAGACGACAGTTTGTTAGTCTTAGATAATTATAATGTAAATCTTTGTATTTGTATTCGAATTAAAGTATAGCATTTGCTGTGGAAACAATCAGCAAATAATTGTTATTAAATGTCCAACAGTCTGAAGATAGTTTTTTTTGTCAAAATTCTTGCCGTTCAAGGCTTTCGATTTGCGTGCAGCACATGTTTTTTTCATTTGGCTTTGTTAGCCTTATTAGTAGACCCAGATATTAAAAAATCCAGTCCATTAGTCTATAAGCTTTTGGGATAAATCTTGTTTATCTTTTTTGTATAC
Source organism: Drosophila suboccidentalis (assembly GCA_037043435.1). Lineage (NCBI taxonomy): Eukaryota > Metazoa > Arthropoda > Insecta > Diptera > Drosophilidae > Drosophila > Drosophila suboccidentalis. The sequence continues at coordinate 46,349 of JBAMBK010002703.1, read as the reverse complement.
ACTGACGAGCCAAACTGTAACACTAGTTCAATGTTCTCACTCCTACGGTCCTATTTTGTGTACACCAAAGTCTTGTTTTGTTGGGCATTTATTTTAATATGATTTCTGAAAATTTGAAAACATTTGATGAGCTGACAAAGGCAAATGTTACAGTTTTGCACTTCGGTTATATTTTAAACAAATATTTCTATAAATAATTTTTTATTAATGTATCCACAGCCCTTTCGATTTTTTAAGTTTCCTTATGCGATTAAGCATACTTTGGGTGTAGCTTTGCACCAACGCAGCGGGAATAGCGTACCATACGTCCTTTGTCCTCTCCCACAGCTCCATCATTCCGCTTGGAGGGACTGCATATTTCGCCATCTGCGATACTACATGGTTATATAATTTTTTCAATAGGATTCATTTTGGGAGATGGTGGTGGCCACTTCATGGACTGGAATTTTGGTTTAGCCCTTTTATGGGATAAAATCAGCTGATTGCATTTAAACTTCTTACAAACTCGTTCCTTATATGGGACTAATCCATGAAAGGGTTAGACAACTAATTTTTACCAAAAAGGACATGTTCTTTGAGTCATTGTCTTACTGAAAAAATCATTTTTCAGCAGCAAGACCCATATTCCCGATGACTTTTAGAAGATTCTGTTGCCGAATGCTTAGATATTGTTCCTTTGGCGTTATTCCATCGATTAACACCAAGGGACCAACTCCACTTTTATAAACACACCCTCAAACTGTAATGGAACCGCCACCTTGCTTGACGGTTTGCCGCACATTACTAGGTGACTGGATTGTGGGATGGCGGTTCTCAAGATTTTTCTCTTGTGTGGATCCTTTGGCTGAAGTCATGGCATCTTCAGATAAATCTTAATGGTAAGCAGTGATGCCAAATATTTTCCGAAAAAAAAGACAACGGCCTAAGAAAACAGGAAAAAAAGCTGAAAAACTAAAAATAAAGACAGAAATTCAGGCCACATATTTTTCCTATTTTTTTTTTTCAATTCAAAAGTTTTAAAGCAACTTCAATGATAATTTTTCGGCATTTTCTTTGTCATTGAATTTCGCCTATGGTGCCTATCATCTTTAGATATTTGCCAGGCAATTTATTCGTATGGCAACAAGTTTTGTGTCGACGCAAACCGTATCTACAGAAAATAAAAAATACATATGCATATAACTAATTGAAAATTTGTATAATATATACATTTAACTAATTGTCAAAAAAGCATTTAACGTGTCTATTTCTAGACGGTTCCTCAATTTAATTTTTACCAAACTATCTTGGCCAAAAACCCTCTCTACTTCTGCATTCGACCATGGCAACGATAGAAGAGTCAGAGCGAAAGTGACCACTTCTGAAAAAGGGTTATTGCCTGCTAAGTCTCGATATTTGTTTGCTTTAAACTAAAAATTTGTCGTATTTTCAACATTCTCCCATTTTAAGAGGTAAATTTTTGAGTACTGGGAAAGTGTGTTCACCTTTATATCATTTCCATTTTCAAAAAATTTTCAAAATTGGCAGTATTGAATCCTTTTTGGATCGAATTCAAATGAATCAAAAAAAATCCATAATTTTGGATAGAAGATGTTTGAGATTGTTTCCGGCTGGAGCAGTTAAAAACCAGACAAATCTATCCGAAAAAATGCCAAATTGGCATCACTGATAGTAAGCAGAAACGAAGCTTTACCTAAGCTTTGGCGAGCTTTCAGTGGGATGATATTTCAGCATCTTGTAATTCGAGATACTGTTCATTAATTATTTGTTAAAGTGAAAGTTTCAACTATTGAGTGTTATTGTTGAGTGTGCAGTCTACTGGAAGAAAGTCTTGCAATTATATGTACATATGTATCGGCTACATCCGACGATTGATGATCAAGTAAAGTAAAAGACCGGCTTGGAGCTTGAGTGCGGCTGTGATGTTTAAGCTTTTATTGTATCTATTGACCAGAAAACAACACAAAGGGAATACCAATATAAAAAAACAATTAAAACAATACAATAAACAAAAATATCGTAACTATCATGCGAATATGGTGAAACGGGTTTTAAGATTCTATTAATACTACAATATGGTTAGAAGTAAGCAACAATTACAATTACAATACATACACTGAGATATGTCTTTTAAAATGGAGGAGGAGGAGCATGTGACTCCCATTAAATGGTCCACATTCGAATATCATTTTCTTTTCATTTTGAGTAATAACATTTATAAGAGATTCACAGTTTACGTTTCGGAGAATGTTCGTTCATTCGAGAGCAGCTGCCTGCTCATCATCATCATCATCATCATCATCATTCATATCAAAATCATCACAAGTGAAGGCCATCGGTATTATCAGACGTTGTCATCTACAAAATACGAATTAAGAATACTCTACCGACAAATACAAATACTAACAAGGCATAATTTTAAAACACGAGTGTCAAGTGCCGTGTAGAAAAAAAGGGTGGGGATTGGGGTCGACTAATGGGGAAGTGCCATGGCGGTGAGGCTAATAAAAAGTGCCAAGCTAAAATTGGAATGTTCGCAACGCCTTCCCTTAATTGCCGCCAGCAGCATGGCGCAACAGCCAACCACCGAGCAGGGCAAACAACAGGGGCAGAGTGCTCTGCAGATTACTGCTGGCAGCGCCGTTGGTATTCGATCGGACGGCTGCCTGGTCGGGTGCCAGCATGGCCGGGGGTGACTGGCTGGTGGCCATCGGTGCCATCGGGGCCAGTGGAACGGGTTCAGCGCCGGGTGCTGCCGGTTGCTGTTGTGGGGCCGGGTAGCAGGCAATCTTTTCCACTTCAATCATTTTCGTGCTGTCCGCGGGGTCTGTTTCGTTGACCTTGGTGGGCACGCAAATGATGCCACCCGGTGGGGGTGGTGGTGGTGCACCGCCAGCTGCAGCGGTATTATTGGTCATGTCAGGCGAGAATGGAGCCAGTTGAGCAGGCGAAGCCGCCGCCTCAGTTTGAGTTGCATTCATTGGAGTCATGGGAGCGCCAGCTGCATTGATGACGGTGGTGCCATCGGTTGTATTCACCGGTACACCATTGTTAATGATAATGATGCGGTCCTGACCACCAGCTGGGGCGGCTGCAGCTGGAGCAGCAGCCATGGGATGCGATGAGCTGCCACCTAATGAAGATGTAAGCACAGATCCCAGCACGGCACCGCCCAATCCTCCAGCCAATAGACCCGTGCCTTTAAAGAAAGAAAACAGTTTGATTAAATTTGTGGATCTCGTGAAAAATCGATTGACTTACCGAAGCCGGGTCCTGAGGAAGATTGCTGTGGCGCTTGTGGATAGTAGGTTGCACCCGGTGGGAGAGCAGAGCCAGACTGATAATAGGTAGCGCCTGGCGGTGGTGCGGCAGCCGGATGATATCCGCCACTGGGCACATGTCCAGCCGATGGGTAATAAGAAGCTCCAGCTGGAAGACTGCCAGGCTGATAGCCGCCTGGCGCATGATTGCCTGATGGATAGTAAGTGGCGCCAGGCGGTACTCCAGCATACTGTTGACCATGATTTTGAGTGGCCGTTATGGGCTGGTGCACGTTGCTGCCTGGTGCTGCGCCATAGTTGGGTGCATTGTACGATGGTGGTGACTCATGCATGTTGGTGCGACCACCGCCAGCGGGATTCGAAGCCGAGTAGGCGGGAGGTGGACCCTGTGGGACATTCCAGCCAGCGGCCGGAGGCTGATTGTTGTTGGCCGGACGATTCGGTTGTGAGTTGTAGTTGGGATAGCTCAGTTTGGCGACATCGGCGTGGGAGTTGCTGCCTCCATTGTTGTTGTTTGTATTGTAACTGGGCTGCTGAGTCACATGACCCGAATTGCTCCTGGACGGTGTTTTGCGCTGGCTACCTTGGCTACGGCCCGCATCCACAACACCGATTCCCCCGCCACCGCCGCCGAGCGTCAACAGCAATGCAAATATGGTGACGACGACAAATGCGCACTTTGAAGCGAAAGCCATCGTCACAGTCGCTACGTTTAACGATTTTCTATATATATATCTTTATATATAAGCGACACTGTCAATGACAACAGATATAAATTGTGCAAAATAATTATAAGGTTGGACACTAAATCAAGTGATCAAATAACCTAACGTTATTCGTCAATATGTGCATGCTAATTACCAAAACTTGTTTCGCTCGCTCAGACACACAGTATGGTTGTTTGTTTGTATACGATTATTAACCGAATTTCACTGGCACAACAAACGCGCTTCGTATACCAAGTGCGGTTAGTTTAACAATGCTGTTTGTGCACAGTTTCAACTAAACTCAACTGAAACTGCTGATCAGCAATGTTATCCAATTTATCGATTTGTTGCAATGCTTGGAGCTGCCAGCTGGTTCAGATATGGCGCCAAACATTGTGATATCGATAACTTTTTTCCAATACATTACGAATAAAAAATATCCGAACAAATATAATTACCACCAAATAAATAACTTTAAAAAAATTAGGTGTACACATAAAACAAGTTTGGCAAATTGGGGTCGCATGTGCTTTATTCCAGTTTGCTGCTCAATAGGGGTATTCCAGAAACAGGTTTAAATTAGAAGTTGGTTTGGATTTAGACAAAACTAAATCAGTCGGAACAACCAGGCGTCTGGAGAAAAAACATCGTAAGAATAACGTATTTTTCGACCGTGTAAAGGAGGATCCCCCCTTAAACTGACTGAACAAATTCATTTTATTTCTCAGACATCTTTAACATATTTTTCAGCTTAAGCCTGTGTGCCCTATGGGGGCATGACCTGTCTAGTAATTTCTCTGCATTAAAAATATAGTTATTCAAATATCAAAACTTGTTTAACCGAAATCTGCCTCACAGCTGATTTCTTGTAAACTTTTAGTGTGACCAGATTTTCCTTATTTTTCTGGCCACGACGAAATCAAAATCGAATCTGAACTGTTTTAATGGAAACCCTAAAACACATAAAGTGTATCAGCAAATGTAGAATGAATTGACAAACTAAAAATAAATAAAATCTAGCTTTTATGCAGGAAATAATGTATATATGTTAGAGCGCATCGATTTGTATGGCCCCGAAAAAATTAAAAAATGGTAACCCATTTTCATAATCTATGCTCAATTCTAAGATGTTTTCACCAAGAAACCATAGCTCGAAAATGAATTCCTGGTCCGCGCTTTTGAGTTGAAAAATTAATTTTTTCGAACATTTATATCTTGGGTGTTTATGGACCGATCCTGACAAACTTGGTGTCAATACTCTTGTTAGGACCAGGACTTTTAAAATCTCACACAAGCAAAGGACGAAATGTTCTTAAAATATAATTTTCATCCTTGGAACGACGTCTTCGCGATTCGTCGCTATCTTGAAAAATGAGTCAGAATTAAAGCTATTTTTTGGCTAAGCAAATATTTTTTTCCTTGAACCTGTGTTCTTTATTTGCAGAAAATGTAAAACATATTTTAATTCAATTTTAATACAATTTTAATAAAATATGTTTTACATTTTCTGTTAATTAAAAATGGAGGTTCAAGGAAAAAAAATTTTTTTGGGCCAAAAAATTGGTTTAATTCTGACTAATTTTTGAAGATAGAGACGAATCGCGAAATCCTCGTTCCAAGGATGGAAATTATTTTTAAAGGACATTTAGTCCTTTGGTTCTATGGAATTTTAAAAGTCCTGGTCCTAACAAAAGTATTGACACCAAGTTTGTCAGGATCGGACCATAAACACCCAAGATATAAATTTTCAAAAAGAAATAAATTTTTCAACTCAAAAAGCGCGGACCAGGAAATCATTTTAGAACTATGGTTTCTTGGTAAAAACATCTTAGAATTCACCATAGATTGCAGAAATGGGTTACCATTTTATGTGAAAAAATCGATGCACTCTAATATATGTAATTATATCAATGTATGTATATTGCTAATAGGAACACAAATTTACCCCCCTTAATGCAAAGCTGTCTACGCCACTGGTGGCAAGCATTAATGTCTAAATAAAACAGTTCTATTAGTTTCTAGAAAATGTATGATGGAAAGCAGAACATTCTAAGAGCTGCTCGTCGAAGCTCTTAGAAACCGGTCTGGTTTTCTACACAAAGCTTTAGTTTCTGGTGCTCTCGCGCTTTACGACTGTACATCAGCTCAGTTTCATTTGTAAGCTCGAAGTGAATAGTCAAGGCAAAAAGCTTTCAACATGAAGGGCATTGTAATACTGTGCTCACTACTTGGAATTGTATTACTAAGCTGCGGAACGCACGCCGCAGACTGCGATGAAGTCAAGAATCCAGATGACAGTGATTTTAAAAACTTCTTCAAGAATCTGGGATGCAAAGTGACCAATGGCGCCGAGCAAGTGGTTGAGGCAGCCAAGCCCTACGCCGATAAAATTGGTGATACTGCCAAGGACATTGGCAGCTCTGTTGTGCAGCAATACGATTCGTTAAAGCATAAAATCACCAATGACGATCCCACACCCGGGGCAACCAGTGCAGTCAAATACGATGCGCCCACCGAACGTGTGCCTCTGGCTCCAATTGCTCCCGGTTTACCAGTGGAAGTTACAAACCCTCAACCAATTAGTGAGTAAACATAATTATACAAATTCTGCTGTCTAATCTCAACCATTTTCAATTTGTTTTGCAGCTGGTTAAATCCATAATTGACCTTACACAAACGAAGATCCCAGTCTTACACATAAAAAACCTTTTTTTAATTATTACATTTAATTGAATTAAATTTTGTTTTTATGTACATATGTTCACTTGTATTTCGGTTAGCAGAATAAAATAAAGGAAAAATGTAAGTCTGCAATCGAGCAAGAACGACTGTGAGAGACCCTGGCAATATTCTGTAAAAGCACAAATTGTCGTAGAAATGTGACTCAAATAATTCCAATGACGCACTCCACAACGTTTAAATACGTTATGTTAATTACACTTGACTCACACACTTGACTACGCACATATGTATATACTAGTATAATAACAAATTAAAACAGATTAACAAGCAAAAAATACGCTGGAAGCTTTGAACGTGTGTTACACAGCCAGGGAGCGTAACGATTATAATTTTTCCATTATAAATGATAGTTCGTTTTATTACTTTGCCACGCCTCTTCCGCCCCCGTAAATTGAAGAAAGCCAATTCCTTGAGCAATTTTAAAGTTTAATTTAAAGAGTTGTGGCACATAGTATGTATCTGTCCTGAAATTATCATCCCGATCTGATAATTAAATTCGCAGTTAAATCAATAAACAAGTTTGTTCAACGCTTTTGACAGACCTAATCTAATAATAATAAAGTATTTATTCGACATAAAAAAATTGCAAGAAGGACAAGTTTAGGGCTGTTCCCGAATGAAATAAATGAATTTCCGGAATCCCACTATTATTTATATCGAGGTGAATATACCGATTACAGCTTGATTTCAAAACACCACCATCGATAAGCATCAACAATCCGCGAGGGTGATTTATCGAAAATTGGTCCCATGTTTCGATAATGGAAATTAATTTATTTTTAAAAAATACATTTATTTATTATTATTCTATTAAGTACAAATTCAATAAACCAAGAAAAATATAATTTTTTTTAAAATAATAAAGTTCGTTTTAAAATAGGTTTGGGGCACGTCACCCTTCGCTTGGTGAAAATATTTAGAAATTGAAAAAAATTCTAAAACAAAGAATTTCAAAAATCTAAAAAATATAACAAAACTTCTGTGAAAGTTTTAAAGCTTTAGCTTCAAAATTAATTAAAAAAAAAAAAACGACCATATTTAACAAAGTTTTTGAAAAGAGGCTGCCACCATGTTTTTCGTTTTTTTGCCAAACTCGGCCAAGGCTGCCACCTTGTTTTGGCGGCAACGGCAATTGTTTTTTGCATTCCACAAATTTTGATGGATATTTTGGCCAAGAAGTGATTTTGTTTGTATACGAATGCGATCATATTACTGCTTACAATCGCATATAAGCCGTATTTAATACAAGCGATAGCTTTCCGTGCACGCAACGGCATTGTCGCAGGGGGAGGGGCTATAACGTGGGAGTACGTGGCAATGATGATGATGTTGCCGTGAATGGAAAACAATTAAATAAAATTATTAGTTAATTTAAATAAGTGCATTTGGTGAGCGTCGAAATTGGACAAAATGTCAGCCACGCTACGCTACCGCGGCGATAAGAGTAATTTGCTCGAGTTCGCTAAAAATCTGGATGCCTTCAAAAAAGTGCCGGAAAAGTACACAGAGACGACAGAGATTGGCGGCACACGTGAGCATTGCAATCCCATCTATTATCTGATTCCATTATGGTCTAATAACAATTCAATATTGTGTTACAGTTTCGTTGCTGAGTCGCCTGCTGATCGTCTATCTGGTATATACGGAACTGCGTTATTACTGGCATGAAACGGACATCATTTACCAGTTTCAGCCAGATATGGCACTGGATGAGCAAGTGCAGATGCATGTGGACATAACCGTGGCAATGCCATGTGCCTCGCTGTCCGGCGTTGATCTCATGGATGAGACGCAGCAGGATGTGTTCGCCTATGGCACACTACAGCGCGAAGGCGTTTGGTGGCAAATGTCGGAGGTTGATCGCCGGCGATTTCAATCGATGCAGATAACCAATCACTATTTGCGCGAGGAATATCATTCCGTGGCTGATATACTCTTCAAGGACATTCTACGTGAACGTCACGATAAGCACTCACTGAAACCGGAGAGTGAAACGCATTCAGCTGCTGCTGCACCACCGCCACCAGGTGCACTGCAGCAACATCCGCAACAATTGCATGAAATGCCACAGCCGGAGACCAAGTACGATGCATGTCGCTTACATGGCACACTGGGCATTAACAAGGTGGCCGGCGTTCTGCATTTGGTGGGTGGTGCACAGCCAGTGGTTGGACTCTTTGAGGATCATTGGATGATTGAGTTTCGACGCATGCCCGCCAACTTTACGCATCGCATTAACCGCCTCAGTTTTGGCCAATACTCGCGTCGCATCGTTCAGCCGCTGGAGGGTGACGAGACGGTAATCACCGAGGAGGCAACCACAGTGCAATACTTTATCAAGGTGGTGCCCACGGAAATACAGCACACGTTTAGCACAATCAGCACTTTCCAATACGCCGTTACGGAAAATGTGCGCAAACTGGGCAAGTTTAGCTGCAGTACATCAATGATATTATCATCATATTGACCATTCGTTTCTTTTACAGACTCGGAACGCAACTCTTATGGCTCGCCGGGCATCTACTTTAAGTACGACTGGTCCGCCTTGAAGATAGTTGTTAGCCACGATCGCGATTATTTGGTGACCTTTGTCATACGTCTCTGTTCCATTATATCGGGCATCATTGTTATTTCTGGCGCCGTAAACTCGCTCCTTTTGACCGTTCAACGCTGCCTGCTGCGTACATTTGCGCCGCAGCTTTACCAACGTCAGCTCTATGCCTCCTCCTCAAATGTGCCGTCACCCACGGTCAGCGTTGACGTCCCTGTCCCCGTCCCCATTGCGGCGCCAACTGTGCCCGTTAACGAGCTGCTTCACACAGCCAATCTTATGGCCAACGTGGATATATCGGCGTATTTGCCGACTGCACAGCCAAAGTCTGTTAAATAGCGCTGGCTCTTGGCCAAAGATGGCTTCCAAATGGCCAACAACTGGCTATTAAGTACAAAGCGTAATCTCAGTTGAATCCATTTCGAATTCTTTATACAAGTACATGTATCTTTATTTTGTTCTCTCCTGTCACTCTGTATCCATAATTAAAGTTAAGCCAAAACAAAATTATAAGAAATGAACACAAACAACACTTGTACATACATAAATATACATATATATATAAATGTTATACAAAATGCAAAAAAAAAACAAAAATGTCATCACAGTTCGTGTCCCAGGATGCCCGTGTCCAGGTTGTTCCAGTAGCGTGCTCCAGATCGACGATAGCCAAACATGCTCTTCAGTATTTCCAAACCAGAGTCGACCGTGGTCTGTACGTCATGCTCACTGCCCAGCTTGGGATTGATCTCGACTAGATCCATGCCCTGAACACGTTTTGTATCACGCAACGCCTCCACAATGCTGATGCCCTCCCGTAGCGTGAGGCCTCCGCGCACCGCGGTGCCCGTGCTGGGCGCCACATGGCTGTCCAGGGCGTCGATATCGAAGCTCACATGAATCTTATTCAATGGACTCAACGCGTCCAGTGTCATTTCTATGATCTTGGGCACACCAACGCGATCCACGGACTGCAAAGGGAAAAAACCAAGTGAGAAAGCTTTAACTAAGAGTGCTCGACCACGAAATACCCCGCATACAAAAATAAATTATATTTTTATATGGCTCTGATAATATGCATGCACATACACTGAGCCCAACAATTATTCGTGCACCTAAATGTTAAAATATTTGCCTTCACCTACAGAGTACAGTTGTCTTTAAAAAAAAAATTGTTTTTCAAACTTGATTAACGAATCTTTGGACTACACATTCTACAAATAAAAAAATTTTAAATTCGTAAAATTTCAGCGTTAAAAAAAGTTACATTTGGTGTACGAATAATTTTTTTGGTCAGTTTTTGGCGCTCATTTTTTGGTTTTTTTGGTATACTGATTTGGTACATGAAAATAATGGCTATATGTTTTGCGGATTATATTCCAGAATTAGCTGCTCTCATTATCTGCAAAAAGTTTTTATTGTTAACTATGAAAAAGTGTACGAATAAATGTTGGGCTGAAGTGTATGTACAATGTACTTATATCGCATATTTACTACAAGACTGCCATATCTTAAATAATGACATTTCTAGAAAAATGCGTTAAAAGTACTCCTTACAGTAAAAAAAAGAATTTCTTTGACATTCGAATTAATTTAACACAATATAGAACGGGGGAAAAAAAATTGTTCAGCATCATCAGAAATGGATTGTTATTATTATTATTACGGAATTGTGGCAAGTAAGCGATGTGTAATATATGTATGTGTTAAAGCTCAGATGCCTCGTTTAAAGCCTCTAGATGTCCAGGTGTATCAAAATAACCAGAATTAAGAACCAAAGAGTGTTAAAACTACTGTAGGAATCGTTGGTCCTTTGTTTTCTAGCTGAATTTCGACTTAACTCAACAAACTTACCATCATTAGTCAAAAAAGGACATACTAGGACATGAATACAAAACTACAGAATCCTTCTGTATGAACGCGTTGATCTTAGAGACTGTAAGAGCTAATGACTTCCTGGATACCATGCGCAGATCAAGTTTACTGTCAATTTTAAAATCAACATCTGGTGTGAAAATCTTCTTTTTTCATACCCTGGGGGTATATTAAGTTTGTTCAAAAGTATGTAACAGGCGAAAGGAAGTATCTCCGACCCCATAGTACAAACGAAACGGGAGATCACGGTTCGAGTCCCCGGTCTGCCGATGCAGATGATTTTTAATTATTTATTATTTTCCATTTATTTGAAAATGCTAGAGATACGCGCCCGTGCGGCAGAGGTCGTGGGTTCGATTCCTGATTTGGTCTACCAATTTTTTTAGTTTTTTTTTTTTGTTTTATAAATAATTTTTACTTTGAATTCATTTTTAAAATTTTAAGATCTCGGGTAAATTGGTTAAAGCCACTCATTTATATCATATATCATATCATACATATAGCTGCCACAGAAACGATAGGTGGATAATTAAAGATTAGAATGAGAATTGCATTGGCATCAATTCTTCGGCGTGCCGAGGCCTAGCTCCAGGGTATATTACTGTCGAGTGCACTCGACTGTTCCGCTTGTTTTGATATAGATAGATCAACCAAACTAGCAGGTCGTATAAATACTTAATAAATTTTAAAACTTAAGGTTTAGTATGAAAGCTTACGTTATTTCTGGAGATATCGTAACCAAACTCGCAGGTTCGGATTTTTTTTGTTTTAAAAATCCCGGTCTACCATATGTTATAGATGATAATTATAAACGCAGACCAATGTAAATACAAATTTTAAGGCTTAAGCAAGATATTTTTTATTTTTAACGTTATGTGCATGATATCTGAGCTAAGCAATAAAAACCAAACATGCTTAAAATGTTTTGGGTCAAATAAGCTGGGAGCCACTGTGTATGTACTTTGTATGGTCGGAGATGGGTACCGCACTTAAAAGCTTCGCAGAGAAAGCTTTTGAAAAGATAAGCGATATAACTGTATTTAAAGTACTGTATGAAAGTGTGAGAGCGACGAATGGTCTGATATTTAAAGCTCAAGTGGCGGCCATTATTGAAAATTGGTACAGCCAACGACGATTTGTGTGCCGTACTCTATGCTCTGTGTGGTATTAAGTATATTGTGTATTGCGTCCCCCTTCCTCGATGCATAGTACATACTCGCATATTTCGATCGAACTAATGAGCTATAATAAATTTGCAGCTCAGGATCATTAAACCATTTTTCAACAGACGTCGATTTTGCACGAGCCATAAATAATGGCAGGCAACAAGGACGCCGGATGCCCGATGCCCGGATGCGAACGGATGTGGCTGAGCACGTTGCAAGTTGCAACCACCGTGCGATCGGAAGTTGGAAGCGAGCGTAATGTAACGACTGTCAGGAGGGGATTGGATAGGAGGGGTGCGGTGGGGAGGTGAGGAGGGTGGAGGGAAGAGAGGCTGGCTATAGGGAGTGTCGCACTGTAACTTTGCCAGCAACAACGCTACAGAAGGGTGCAACTAGATTCGATTTCTCAGCCCCGACGCGACCAAAGGCAACCCCTATAAATGCCAAGCTTACATTTACAACACACACACACACACACATACACACATACATACGCTGTACGTGTGTGCAGCGTGTGTAATTTTGTTGAGGCTGTCACGCACGATCGTTATTTGATCCCTACTCCAAAAAAAAAAAAAAAAACCGGAATTTTACAATTTTTACAACTGCCACGAGAAGCGGCACAAGGATCGAGGCAAGGATACAACATTCTATGGTTGTAACTGTGTGCTTGTATGTATGTGTGAGCGCCTATTCCATAATACTTACATCCATGGCATAGTAGCGTATCCCGAATTTATTCAATATGAACGCCTCGTAGGGGTCAATGTCCCGCAGACCAATGTAAACCAACTGATCCTTCGGCAAACTGAAATGAGTCATAGAAAACGAGTATCAGTAATATTCAGTTAGTGGGTGGATCGCTTGAGACCCCAGAAGCCTTGTTATTAAGTCTTTATGTTTATTTAACACCCGAATTCCAATTAAATTACATTCAAATAACGTTGACATTTCGCGCCATTAAAAAAAAAGATAAAATAAAGTAAAGAGTAAATATTATAATACTTGTATCATAATCATCATTCAAATTCTTTAAAATATCTGAAATTTGTTCTGAAAATAATTTGATCAATTTTAAAAATTAAGCAAACATGATGTTGCAGAAAATGTTCAATTCAAGGACAAACTCTTTCGATTTTCGCATAAAGAGTATTCAAGTACACTCGCCAGAAAAACTATGCGTACACCCTTTTTTTTTACTTTAACAGCTATTGTAAGTCAAGTCATCACAGTAAAAAAAATAAATTTGGAAAGGTCGTTTAAATTCCGTTTGAATGATGCAACAATTTCCTTAACCCTTTAAGAACCCATTGAAAAATTCAAATTTTTGTGAACGTCTACTTTTTTAACTTTTTTCCTCGGTCTCAAACAAAAAATTCTTCAAACAATTGTAAGAGTTACTGCAAAAAAAATTTCAAAAATCTCTTGGCTAGTATTTTTTATGATTTTTTGAAAATTCCTAAAAAGACACTTTTTGTGTGAAAAGTAGGAAAAAAGGGGTTAAAATAGTAATTTTCAGCAATTTTCATAAAATCATAAAAAATAATAGCCAGGAGATTTTAACAAATAATTTTAAAGATTTCTTAAAGAGATAAACATTTTAATACACGTGCTGGTGCCATGGTAAATAATCTTGCACAGACTCGCTGACAGAGAAGTACATTACAAACATCTTTCCTAAAGCAATTTCACAAGCTTAAGTAATTTTTGATGCAATATTCTATCATATACCATCACCATATGTTAATGTACATCGGTAACAAAAGCATAAAATAGAAACGAAAAAAAAATTCAAACTTTATTGGGGATTTTCCCGAAAAATTCGATTTACAGAAGTACGGGCCACTATTTTTGTTCGAGTTAAGGAGAAATTCGAGTTAGGGAAGTTCGAGTTAGGGAAGCAGAATTGTATGAAATTGGCTCAGTAAACGCTATTGCCACTCGATTTTGTTCGAGTTAGAGAAAATTCGAGTTAGGGAAGTTCGAGTTAGAGAAGTTCGACTGTATTTTTTTTTGCAGTCACTTAGAATTATTTGAAGAATTTTTTTGCATCAAAACATTTTTCAGTTTTTAAGTTAAAAAAAAGGGTGTACGCATAGTTTTTCTGGCGAGTGTATATAGTTCGATCTATCGAACAGAATTTAGTTTGAAGTCTTATGCTTTATGCGTTTGCTTGATTTGAAGCCATGAAAAAAGGAATTCGATGATCAGCTGCGTGTGATTGTCAGTCAGTTCGGAGTTTACAAAGGATCCTGATTAGTAGGCCAGGTGGCATTTCTTTTTTTTTTGTCGGTTCGTTTACAACATGCCCAGGACAACGGCAATGGAACTCTATTTTGAGCAGTCAACTGTGCAAACGGGTAACTGGAACTGGAACTGGAGTTGACAATTTCTGAACATGTTCGTACTATTGTAAGCGAAAAGGAAAACGGCAACCGCAGCAAAAACAATGGCTGCAAACTGCATCGGCAACTGCAACTGCAACGGAAACACATGCCACAATTAAAATGGCATGCAACATATCCAGCGCCCTGCCCTCTTTCCCTCTCTTTGCCCTCACTTTCGCCAGATCTTACCCTCCCGATCAGTTTTCAGTTTTCAGCGCTCTCGCTGTCCAACTCGGTGTCTTATGGTAATTTTTATGATTATTATTATTATTAGTTTCGGGAAAAACTGCATCTGTCGACTGTCGCTGCGTTGTGCAGCGAGACGTGCAAAGTTAAAAGCGCCCTAAGGACCATTATGTAATGGAAATTCGGGTTCTTTTTTGTTTAGACCCTGTACCTAAAAGGGTACATAGAGTGCCCATTTTTTCAAAAGACAATGAAGCCGATCTGCCAGTATTGAACCTATTTAATTAAATGTATTTGAACGTTGATTATTTAAAAAAAAAACTATTAAAAAAAATTTATTCAATATAAAAAAGCCGTTAAGAAAAATGTTTCATTCTGAAAAAATTGTCTGATTTACATGAAACTGATGGAAAAGCAGACAGGCGATACCCTAACTACTTTCGGAAATATTAAGTTAAAGCAGCTAAACTAGCCTTATTTTGTAATTATTAAGTTTTAAAATTTTTTAAATTAGATAAAGTTCTTTCTTTATTGGGAGCATTTAAGTTTAGACTATTTCTCCTCTACTCTTGAAGAGATTATAATGTTCTACATTATATTATTATCGTTTCTTTTCTATATCAACAAGACAACACTGATACACAAAGCTTTTTGTATATAAGGACAGATAACAGGACATTTTTCTAAGTTTAGGGGAAGAAATCGCGGCAAACCTTAAAAATAAAAAAGGATAAATTTGAGCTCTTTAAATAAAATGGCAATTTAGCAGATAACTGGCTGTTAGTCCAGAGTACGGATCCCACTTTAGAAGTTTTCGTATTTGGCTAATTCTTGTTTTATTAACATCTGTGTTATGCACAGGGTCTCTCACAGTCGAGGAACTCATTCCTACATGTTTTTTCTTTTCGATTTATGCAGCGATGTCGGCTTAAAGCAATTGGAATAAGGGAAATAGGGGGTTGATCAAATATGCACGGACCAGTTCGGCCAGTCAGATCCTGCTCCTGCTCCTAGCTATCTCCTCGCTGAGATATTGGTGCAGTGCCTGCAGCGACAGCAGCAACCTAAAGTAGTTGTTGTTGTTGTTGTTGATTTTTTAGTTTTTGTTTATTCAAAATACACACAAAGCGTAAATCGTGAAGGTAAAGTAAAGGGTGCGGCCAATTGGTCCAACCCCCAAAATGTTGGCTGCTGTTGTTGTTGTTTCTGTTGTTGTAATCCAGTGTTGGTTGCTTTTTAATCCAGCTTTTTTTGTAATGTGGCCAAGGTGCTGGCACAATGCGTTTTGTTTTTGCCAGAGCCAAAGGATTAAACATGCTCCCGTGACCGTGTCTGTGGCTGTGTCCCCTTCCATAACCATTCCATTCTCTTTTTCATTCCCAGTTTCCATGCCGCTGTCCATTTCGAAATTGTAGAATCATGCAATATGACGAAAAATGTGCTGCATACTATGTGGAGCCGACAGAGCAATAGAAACAGAAAGAGCGAGAGCGAGAGAGGTGGAGGTGGAGATGGAGACAGCGACAGCGAGTCCCAAGCACGTGGCCGGCCCACACAGATACACACACATATATACATACATACATACATATGTACATACTACTGTGGGCAAAAAGTACCGGGAATTTTAAATTTAAAAAATTTTGGGATTCCAATCGGAAAAAATGTTTGTACTTTTAGGTTGGCACTACTATCGTTAACATCTGTGCAAAATTATACGTTAAAATATTCATTAGTGTTTAAGTTACGATTAGTTTTGTACGACGCCAAATGTGCATTTGGCGATTTTTGTGCCAAAAAACGGTCAATTTCATCGAAAAAAGCTCCGCGTGGAAGTGTGTGAAACAATGTTTTCTGACTATCAGGATATTATAAAACGCATTATTACGGGCGATGAGACTTGGATCTACGCTTACGACATGAAAACTACCGATCAATCGAGCGAATATCGGCAAAAGGTGGGCCGAGACCGAAAAAATCGCGTCAAATTCGCTCAAAAATCAAGGTCATGTTGACAGTTTTTTTGGATTATCGTGTTGTAGTTCATTATGAATTCCTTCCGACCGACCAAACTGTTAACAAGGAATATTTTTTGAGCGATATGCGTCGTTTGCGCGAAGCTATGCGTAAAAAGAGGCCAGAACTATGGGCTGACAACTCATGGTTCTTGCAACATGATAATGCGCCCTCTCATACTGCCCCTGTTCTATGTGTTCTAACTCGACCAAAATTGTCCCGCAGCTACTTTTTTCGCCTGATTTATCTTTGTGTGACTTCTGGCTATCTTCTAAGCTCAAAAGACCTCTCCGAGGACATCGCTTCGGGTCGATTGAGGAGATTCAATCAAAATCGCCAAATGCACATTTGGCGTCGTACAAAACTAATCGTAACTTATTCACTAATGAATATTTTAACGTATAATTTTGCACAGATGTTAATGATAGTAGTGCCAACCTAAAAGTACAAACATTTTTTCCAATTGGAATCCCAACATTTTTTAAATTTAAAATTCCCGGTACTTTTTGCCCACAGTAGTATGCATACAATGTGAGGAGCATGCGTCAGCAAAACCAAATGTTGGCGCAAATTAATTATTATCAGAAATAGTTATCGCCATGCAAATATACATACATATGTACATATTTTAATATTTTTTATTTTTATATAGGATCTGACAATGCGCTAGGCTTATCGCTAGCTCCTATTTTGGCTAGTTAACGTAGAAAACCACCGCACCCCTGAGCAGTAACAGGAACAACATTCGACATTGTCATAACAATATGAATGAATGAACATATACACACACACACGCACACACACGTGTACATATGTACATTCAGACATGCTTAAATTATGCTTATCTTGCAAAGGACCAAGCACTTGCGAGTCGCCGATCTGTCTCGTCTGGCCACCCCCTTGGATTGCACAGTGGTGCAAATGATGTTGACAGCGCAGATTTAATCCAATTTTTAGCTTTTAAATACCGCCAATACTTTTTGTTTATTCGCTTACTAAAGTTTCAGTTCGATGGTTCGAAATTATTTAAATTATTTACAGTCAAACTTCCATAACTCGAATTTTCTCTAGCTCGAACAAATTCGGGTGGCAGTAGCATTTACTTGACGAATTACCTACAATTCTGCTTCCGTAACTCGAACTTCTATAAGTCGATTTTCTCTATAACTCAAACAAAAATATTGGAGCGTGCTTCTGTAAGTCGAATTTTTATTCGTTTTTGTGTTATGCTTCTGTTAAGGAATTCGAAAGTGGATCAAAAAAGCCGAAGTGGTTGAAAAATATGGTATCTCAGGGAAAACAGTTTCCATTATATTAAAAAAAAGTAGAGAATTTATTATGATGTCATTTAAATCGGAAATTTCTTCCGGATGCAGCAAAAAAACGAACAAACCAATTTTTGAAAGTATCGACAGGCCTTAAGCAAACGGGATTCTATTTTTGTTGAAAATAACAAGAAAAGTTTTCCATTTTAAATGTACTTATGAATGCATGAAATTGTGGTTTCTTTTAATAAACTTCAAAAAGGAATTCCATAAGTCAAGGTCCCCATAAGTCGATCTTTTTCTTTGGATAATGGTGTTTCGAGTTAGGGAATTTCGACTGTATATTATATTTGAATAATAACAGATTAATTATGATTTTATGTAATTTTGATTTTCCAAAATTAACCGGCGTGGTGCAAATTTGGTTAGTTATTTATTTATCCGCGCTAGAAACTTTACTAGCACCACTGTGGCTTGATGTGGCCGTCTAGCAGCCCAAATCTCAAAAAACCCTAAAACCACCCCATCAAAAAGTTGAGTTACATTTTTATGTTTTTGCGAATAACAAAAACAACAACAACAACAGTAACTACAATAACAATGTGTTCACTGCGTGTAAATTGGAACAGACAGGCGGCGGTGGCGGCACATTTGTAATGCCGGGCCATAAAAATCAGCACATGGAAACAAACCGGTGGGCAGCAACTAACAGGAAGTACATATATATGTACATACAAACACGCAGGCACATAGGGAACACAAGCGCAATTAAGCACACGCACGCACGCATGCCAAAAACCCTGCCAAGTCCATAGCACTCACTGGGCAAGGACCTGGGTTGGCTTCGTTTGCTGGCTGGGTTGCATATAGGGGGTGTATGTCAGCACAGAAACATCCCCGGCGTTGGTGGTTGCAGTGCAAAAAAAAAAAATACACACACAACTGAAAGAACAAAACAGCCCTCGTGCTTTGCAAGGATAACACTCGTACATGTTCACATACATACATACGAGCATTGCTGCAAAGAGAGGAAGAGAAGTAGCGCGGCAGGCTCAACGTCAACATGCAGAGAGCATCATACTCGTAAAACGGTTGTCGACCTTATATCTATGTATCTATATACATATGTATGTGATCCAAATTGCATTTTTATTCAACAATGTTTTTCTTTTATACTTAAATTTAGTTCAAATTTAAATTTAAAATACGTTTTGCCATTCACTGGACAATCAAATTTGCAACTTTCTGGCAGCACTTGCAGACTTTTAGTAGCGGGGGAGGAGGGTGCTTGATCGCTAGCTGCATGACAGACTTCCCAGTGGCTCTTTTGTAGCGAAAAACGTTAAGAATGCCAGCTGAACGTTCAGGGGAGCTGTGCAGCCACTTTATGTAAAGTTCTAATTCGCTTTTACATTAGCGTGAGCGGGGTAATTCGGTATACGCTGGCGGAAGATTTGGCGGAAGCTTCCGCCAAGGTTTCAGGCAGCCACCGCTGAAATTTTTATATCGTCTTTTCAGGGGTGGGAATTTTTGCCCTGAATTTCCCTTGCTGTATGCCATTAGAAAATTGTGCCGAATCGGCGGCAAAAAATTATGCACACAATATGTTTGTTTATATTTGTTTATTTTAATGCACTTCATGTTTAACTAAATATTAGTTCCCTTATAATAAAACTTAAAACTAACTTTACTTATTATTTAATTCCTCCTGGCCACAGCATTCGGTTGAAGGGTCAATCTGAAATTTAGAATCAATTAATTGTTTGTTGGAGGAGCATTAGAATAATTTATTCTTACCTAATTGTTGGGCGATTTGCCAATCTTACTTTCCAGTTTGAAGAGCCTCCTACAAGTTGATTATAAGAAAATACAATATTTATAACAAATTTGTTGTCTAATTGGTTAAATGTTTAATTTACTTACGTGTGACTGGTCTTGCTTGCAAAAGCTATGATCTTCGTCATCGGGCAATTAAGTCAGGCGATCTATTAGGTTAAAAATACAATAAAATTAAACATTTATTCATATATTTATAGTTAAAACTTACCTTATTTTGACACTTTATGCACATTGACAAAATACACAAACGAAGGGCTGCAATGTCTTCGATAGCCGATAATAACATTGCCAGCCCTTTGTATTTATCGATGACTGCCACGATAAAAATATTAAATAATAAAACAACATTTTGCATTTTTTAAAAATGCTTAATTAATAAAACAAGTTTTTTAATATATTTCATTTATTATGAATTATATTAACAATACAGAACTACAGAAAAGTATGGTTTAAAACTCATAACAAGTGTTTTCGATATTTATCGCCAGGCGTTGGCAACGTTAAGTTAGCTGCAGGTACTTTTTTTTCTTGTAGCAAAATGTACCCCGGAAAAAACGGTGGAAAGCTTATGTACGCTTTCAGGGGTCTCGCCCTGAAACCTTAGTAGACTTTCGGCTGTAGCTTTACCCCTGAAGTTTTAGGGCGGAAGGCTGTGTGTAATTTGTTCACCACATGCCTTCAGGTTCTACTGGGTTGCCTGTTAGCCGACACAAACATACGCACACACAATTATACATGTATGTACTTCCAGGCTACTAGAATGGCAGCTCCACTATCAGCCATTTTGATTTAACATATCTATAACGTTTACATACATAAGACCGTTTAACATAAATGTATCTTTTATTTTTCTACCAATATTTACATTTAAATTGTTTGATAGTTTTGCGCTCGGCCGAATAAAATTTAATAATAATAATTGTCCACTTTTTTTAAATAACGGACGGCCCTAGTTGAGTTACTGTTCAAAAGGAGATTCCCGAATTTAGAGTCAATTTTTTTCCTACAGACAGGAGCCAAATACCTGAGAGAGCGCATTTTAAAAGAAAACTCGCATTGAGAACGAAAACAAAGCAGGAAAAACAGCAACAGCGAATGCTGTTCAACAAAACGAATGCGCGCTCTCTGACACTCATTCGCTCACACACTCTCTTTGCACAAATCTACAAACTGATATACACATATGTACATACATACAGACATACGTATCTTGTATGTAGATTTGTTTGTTAACCAGCGAGGGTAGCAAGGTTTGTGTTTGCGTTCGCGTCATTTTCATTTCCACGCTAGACGTTGTACGCCGCAGACGTTGTTACGCTCGTGTGCGCTGCCTCAGCTCGTGTGCTCTGCTCTTTTTGCAATTGATTTTTTTTTTTGAAAAGTAATGAAAATAACGACAACTAAAGTTAACAATATTAATAAAAACAAATATACGGATTGCCATAGATAAATACGTAAAGTGCAAGAACAACGATCAACAATATCAACAACAACAAGAATAACAGTAGCAGCCGCATCAAAACGTAAGCGTAACGAATAATAACAACAACAACGAAACGCTAACAAAAAATGCTTAAATTGCCAAACGATCGCTACGCGCTGCATAATTGTGCAATTACATACAAACATGTGTATATGCATATATGTATGTATGTACATACATATATGAATTTTTTTGTTGTTGCTTTTGAGTGTGCGAGTGTTTGTTTTATGTGTATGTGTGGAACAATTTTATAAACATATCTACTATGTATGCTAAAACTCAAAATTACAATATGCAAAGGCAGTGAAAGACGTAGACAAAACGACAGACGGACGGGTAGCGCCAAACAGTTCAACAAACTCAAAAGAGAGGCAAAGAGTCAAACGATCGGTGCCGGGAGGGCTGGAGGCGGTGCTGGGCAACTAGTAGTAATAATAGTAGTAAATATGTATGTAGTTTTTGTTATGAGCTCAAATCGACTGCTGTAGGCACACTTCTGCCTGCTCTCTGTGCTATGTATCTGTAAAATGAGCACTGTGTCCGCTAGTGTGTGTGTGCGCTGCTGTCTGTGTAGCTGTGTGAGTGGCAAAAAGGGCGCAGCTAACATATCGATTTTATGTGCAGGAAGGAGCATTGTACGCCGACAACTATAAAACAGATACAAATAGTAGTAGACAGTTTTCATTGCAACACGCATCTCATTCAACTGCAGTTACAGAAAGTTCTATGTACAATATGTAGTAAACAAAACGCCGGTCGCAATAAATAAATATAAAAAAGAAAAAGAAACAAAAATGCAAATCAACTATAATACTCAAAAGCGTAGTTGTATTAGGTAGTGTTTTGTTGCCACAGCAACACTTCAAGCTAAACAAATGTAGTGCGGGAGAGAGAGAGAGAATTGCGCGGAAATACGAATTAGAACAATTCTATAGCTAACAGTAACAACAAATGGTATAGCAGTGAACAATTTTTTTTTATATCTTGTTTTTAAATTAAGCAAGAGCAACAAACATCACAGCGACAAAAACAAAAGCAGCGCGATTTTTAATTTAATAAGCGCGTTGTCTAGCAACAACAAAAAACTTATAGATACTAAGTGCGTTCGAGTCTGTGTGTGTGTGAGCAAACAAGCATGTGTATATTCATACATATGTATATGTTTGTATGTATGTTTGTATATTCACATGAATGGTGAAATATGCGCGCTAGTTAAAGTATATACATACATATATACAACAAAAAAACAACAACAATGGAGGCGGCTGCCATACATTGTATGGCAAAGGGAGTGAGAGTGAGGGCGGTAGGTCGCTCACTCTCTTCCCAATGGCGCTCGCCATAAATTAGCACAGTGGCAGAGACGCAGCAGCCATTGAGAGATACTGTTATAATCATCAGTATTGAAAAGCAAAAACAAAATCTAACAAAATTACAACAGCAGCAACGCATACAATGTCCGAAATTGTGTAACAATAAAAAAAGTTTGCATCTATGAATACATGCACATACATATTTACATATGTACTTTTTTAGATAAATATTTATCTGTGTGTACATAGAAATTGTCTAAAAGTCTACGGCTAGTTGCTGTTACTGCTGTTGTGATACTTGGGTTTTGGGAAAAATCGATGAAATCGATAAATACGATAACCCAGCGACCACCGTCAAACACGAGCAGCCAAATTTACCGCTTTTTTGTTTTTGTTTTTACCTACTCTCTTTTTCATATTCAACAAAATTAGACGACGACAACGACGCCAGCGTTTGTTTAATTATTAGCAGCATAATAGTCGCAAATATATCCAACAAAACGGAACGGAAAGGGAAAATATCCTGAATTTAAGTGCCCCGCAGACTGCTAACAAACTAAAACGGCAGTTAAGAAGGAAAAGTGGAAAGGAGCAGCGAGTTGAGTTTGAACTGCGCCGTGTAGAGCGCGCGCGCATATACAAAAATTCAAATCAATTTGCTTGGCATACACTATATAAGAGCCAAAAATCAGCAACATTTTAACTGAAACAAGTGAGTATTAAATAAATACATATGTATGTACCATGTATGTATATCTGGAAGTGATGAGTTGTTGAGAAGAGGGTGGTCTAGACACTTTTGAAATCTCAGTTGTCATGGAAATTGAGAGCGAACACGCTCTGCTTTTGGCGTGTGGGCGTGCAAATATGTATGTACAAATTACGTATGTATGTATGTATGTGACTTTCTATGCTTGACTGTGTGTTAGTGTGTGTGTGTGTGTATTTTCGCGTGTGTCAGTTTTCATTTGACCTTTTGACTTGCGTGAGTCGCGAGTACGACCCAACATCAACCACCCAGAGTGCAAGTTCACAGATCATGCAGCAGCCGTTGCTGCAGCGTTGCCAGACTGTTGAAGGTGCGGTCATTTGATAAACAATCGCCGCACATGGTTCTTGTTTGTTAGTTAACCCAAGGGGGTGGCATTGTTCTCGTTATTGTATTTAACCCTTAGGAGAGCCAAACGTACATATTTTTATATGCATGTAATGTTGTATGTGTTAGTAATTTTTGCAAATGAAATATTACAACTTGTTTTTGATATTTAAGGGTTGCTTCGTCTCGCTGTTGCACACGACAATGTCGAATAAGGGAAGGGGCGGGCGGGCTGGTCGATTTTAGATGGGCACAGTTGCTCATTTGTAGTTTTCAAAATTTTTTCGTTTATTTTTTGTTTTGTTTTGTGAGGGGGTTGTGCTGCTGTGTTAGAGTTCGTTGCTACGCTTGCCGTTTTTCTATGTATGTGTATTGATGTATATACATACATACATATGTATGTATTACATAACTGGGTTTGGCCGGGTTACGATTTCCAACAACAACAACAACAATAACGAAAGCGGCAGCAGGAGCAGCTGAAGTAAAAACAGGAGCGGGAACAGAACTAACAGAAAGAACTGTGTAAAGCCCAGAGAGGCGAGAGACGAGAGGCTAACGCCAGCATAGCACGAAGCCCTTGCAAGGACCTGCGCTCAGTAGCATCGCGTGCTTGGGTCGCAGCAGTTCTCGTAGCGGTAGCGACAAACCAAAAGCTCGACAGAATCTCCACTCCTCAAACATTCTAGCTCCTCCGTTCACAGTGATAGGTGTGTGTGTGTGTGTGCATTACTCTCTCGCTCTCTCTCTCTGAGTTTGTATAAGTTGTGTGTGTGTGACATTGTCTGTGCTTCTGAGATTGTAAGCTTTAATCGCTCATTCTCACGTTCCTCTCTCGCTTTGTCCGTGTGTAATTGCGTCTGTGAGTGTGTGAGTAAGTAAGTTTTGACGAAAATTGCTAGTAAATGTGGGCCGCTGGGCGGCGCCACAGTGAAAAGCTTTAACTAACCGTTAATCTTTAACCATTAATAAAACTAACCAACTAAAAGTATATTAAACTAAAGTAAACTATTTAAGTAGATGATTAATTCTAATGACCTGCTACTAACACACCTTGCAAATGGTTTAATCTTGACATTTAACTCTTCTTCTTCCATATGCTGCGCCTGCGTTGGTCTCGCCAATCTAACAATCCCATCAACAACACCATCACCAACAACAACAACAACAACAATAACGAACAACTATCAACTGTCAATAAATAATCAATAATCCAGTGGACTTTATGATGGCAAATACCGGCGCCACTGGCGTGGATACACAGGCCCAACTAATGCAAAGCGCAGCCGCCGCGGCAGCTGTGGCAGCGACAAATGTTGCAGCGCCCGTACAGAATGCGGCCGCTGTCGCCGCTGCCGCCCAGTTGCAGCAGCAGCAGCAACAACAGGTGCAACAGGCCATATTGCAAGTGCAGCAGCAGCAGACACAGCAAGCGGTCGCTGCAGCCGCTGCCGCGGTAACGCAACAACTGCAGCAGCAACAGCAAGCAGTTGCCCAGCAAGCAGTTGTTCAACAGCAGACGCAGGTCGTACAGCAGCAACAGCAAGTGCAGCAGGCGGTTGTCGCCGTGCAGCAACAGCAGCAGCAGCAGCAACAACAGCAGCAGCAGCAGCAACAACAGCAGCAGCAACAACAACAACAACAGCAGCAGCTGCAGAGCAACACCAATGGCAACTCTGGCGGTGCACAGAACGGCAGCAATGGCAGCACAGAGACGCGCACAAATCTGATTGTTAACTATTTGCCACAAACGATGACAGAAGACGAGATCCGTTCGCTCTTCTCGAGTGTGGGTGAAATTGAGTCGGTGAAACTGATACGCGACAAGTCGCAGGTGTACATTGATCCACTGAATCCTCAGGCGCCCAGCAAGGGCCAGAGTCTCGGCTATGGCTTTGTGAACTATGTGCGGCCACAGGACGCTGAACAGGCGGTCAATGTACTCAATGGGCTGCGATTGCAGAATAAAACCATAAAGGTGTCTTTTGCCCGACCATCATCAGATGCCATCAAGGGCGCCAATCTATATGTATCCGGTCTGCCCAAGACAATGACACAGCAGGAGCTGGAGGCGATCTTTGCACCATTTGGCGCAATAATCACATCGCGCATCCTTCAAAATGCCGGCAATGATACACAGACCAAAGGCGTTGGCTTCATTCGATTCGATAAGCGGGAGGAGGCAACGCGCGCGATTATTGCGCTAAATGGAACCACACCCAGCAGTTGCACCGATCCGATTGTGGTCAAGTTCTCCAATACGCCCGGCAGCACCAGCAAGATAATGCAGCCGCAACTGCCCGCTTTCCTTAATCCGCAGCTGGTGCGACGGATTGGCGGTGCCATGCATACGCCAGTTAACAAGGGATTGGCCCGATTCTCGCCAATGGCCGGTGACATGCTCGATGTGATGCTGCCCAATGGCCTGGGCGCTGCAGCGGCGGCGGCAACAACGCTGGCCAGCGGACCGGGCGGCGCCTATCCCATATTCATTTACAATTTGGCACCCGAAACGGAGGAGGCGGCGCTCTGGCAGCTGTTCGGCCCCTTCGGCGCTGTGCAATCGGTGAAGATCGTCAAGGATCCCACAACGAATCAGTGCAAAGGCTACGGCTTCGTATCCATGACCAACTACGACGAAGCCGCAATGGCAATACGTGCTCTCAACGGCTACACCATGGGCAATCGTGTGCTGCAGGTCAGCTTCAAGACCAACAAGGCCAAGTAATTTGTGTGTTAGCTCGCTAAATGAATGATGATCGGCAGGAAGTGCAACAACAAATTCAAGGGAGGAGAGCAAGTACATCCAAAACACACACACACACACACACACCCCCAACACATATACTTATCTAGTTTATACACAAACACACACACATGAAACACACACAAGCACTTTACGTATACATATATAAATATGCATGGGGTATAACGGTAACTAAGCGCAACAAAATGTATGCGTATAACACATACAACACACACACACACACACACACAGACACAAACACAAACACCCAAGGAACAACAACAACCATGTTGTCTTCTAACTTCAAATCTCGTCTAAACAACGAAACGGCGGCCAAAACGTCGGCCGTTGCAATAGCAAAATTCTTGTTTAGCATTTAAGTATAAAACAAAAAACAAAAAAGCAAACTAAACTCAACTATTAAAGAAACAAAACTCGAGAGAGTGTGTCGAATGCAATATTTAAAAGAAAACCTTAACAAAAACAAACGCGGTTGTCCCAAAGGACACCCAGGCAGGGACGAAACCAATTGCATCCGCAGTCAAATTAGTCGCAAAGCAAAACAAAGAAATCAACAAAACAAAAATATGATAATTCTAATAATAATAATTAATATAATGATAATAATAATAATATAAATTATGAAATTTAACTAAAATGATATTAACTAGCGAAAAGAAATTTTTAAAATTATAACTAAGTAATCAGCAATGAAATCTTCCAGTAACGAAATGAATACGAAACCCAAAGCTGTTAGTTACACTCCAATTTTTCTACAATACAAACAAAACAAAACAAAACCAAATATCGATTGGCATGAAAATGAAATGAAAGAAAAGCTTCTCTTTAATTTCATTTGATTTTTATTTATTTTTTTTGTTTTGTTATTGGTAGGAAAAAGCATGTGCTGAGTGTGTGTGGAACGTTAGAAATTTGTTTTCCTGTTCGTCTACCTGGCTTACAAATGAAGTATTTAAAAAAAAATAATAATAAAAAAAACCATATAAAGGATAAACACATATGGGCACACGATTGTGTGCATACATGGAGGCTGCTACAGTATTACAAAACGAAACAAAAATTTATGAAATTTAATAATTATTATATATACAATACCAATATATACATATATACATATATGTATAGCTTTATATATATATATCGTATTTAAATTTTAATGTTTTGTGTTTGTTTTTTATATTAAACAAAACGCAAGCCAAGCGAAAATCCAACAAATCTAGCGTCCGACTCGCACACAACACATGCAACAACAACAACACACACACACACACACACACATACACCTTTGAAAATACATTCTCACATGCAAGCAGCTAGAAATTTGGGACATGTGTGCAAATTATAAGAATAACGATAATTGAACGCATTATTATAATGCTGACAATTGCAAAAAACGCAACACAGCAAGCTAAAAAATAAAGGATAAAGTAAATACATAATTGAAAACGAGAATAGGATGGAAGAAAGACAAGAGGAATACGCGATTAAAGCAAACAAGAAAGTAATACAATAATTTATGCGCAAATTTGAAACATTTTACTAAAGTAAATAATTGTTAGTGAATATTATACTATAATATTTATATATACCTTATATACTTTATATAATGTATAGTTCAAGCAGCAAGTAAGAAGCGTAAAACCATTTGCTAACATTTTTAGCGTTAAAAACAAAAACCGTAGCACAAAACTCAGTAACTAAAACAAAAAACAACAATTTCAACAAGACGAACATTTTTTATATGACAAAAGTTTGACAAGAAAAGAAAAGATAAAAAATAAGAACAAAAACAAAAGCAAAAGCAAAAGCGAAACAAAGTACAGCATTAGCAAAGCGTTTTTCTAGTTACGTAAGTGATCTTTTTGTTAAAAAATTGAAATAATAATTAACGATGGTACTTTGCCCCGCTGCCTACAACAAACAATGAGTACAGTCGAGTACAGTATTATATGGTAGAGTACAGTACGGTACGGTACCGTAAAATACTGTACCGTACTGTACCATGCCGTTTAGTACAGCACGTTCCCACACAAATTTCGTACATACATATATTGTGTGGATAAAAAAAGGTTAATGTCGAAACATGATATAGATTCATAACAAATCCCCTTCCCACATAAATTGATCTATGCAATTTTAGCGTTTTATCAGTTAACTGTGGAATCAATATACAAACACACACACTTACACACATCAATATTTAGACCCACAACACATCAATTTGGTTTTGACTTCATTTTGAGAGTTTATATTATTGCAAGTTTGAGTTTCAATTGAATTTGGTATATATGCGTTTTGTATGATTTCTTTGTTTCTTTGTATTGAAATAATAATTGAAAGCGCTCGTTGTTAATTACAGCCATGCATATTTATTTATCGTATACTATGGGAAGAGACTTAATATTTCTTTTTTCATTATATACTACTTACAACCAACAAAGCATATTTCTATTAATTTCGATGATGATTTTCTTTATAGTAGGTACAATACGTCTAGTTACAATTAATTTATGTCAACACAACCTATTTTAAGTTCCAAAATATCCAAACACACTCACACACACACACACACACACACACACAACATGCATACATTGAAGCAGAAGGAATGAAGAATACCTTAAAACAGAATCCTTAGAAAAAGAAATTATTGAATAAAATAAAAACACGAAAATTAAATGCTATTTAAGCGTAAAGAGAACAGAGCGATAAGCTTATGTATAAATAATATTCATAATTATAATTATTATTATTTTTTTCATAATTATAGGAAACAATTTTTTGTTTGAACAAAATTTGCAACAAAAAATCTAGTCAGCAAAGTGAAGTAGAGATGATGAAGTTTAAGAATTGAGGCAGACGCGACAAAAGCAAAACAAATAAATAAGATCGAAGTCAAAGTGTAGACAAAAAGCAAAATATTTTCAATATATACAATACGAGTAATGCAAATTTATATATTATATTCTAATTAAAATATACCATAACTACCATATAGCAAAGAAAAAACATAAACAACATGTAGATGAACGAACACGAAGAAAGAAAAAAGGAACAAAAAAGAAAGATATCCCAGCATAGAAAGTCCTTCAAAATGATACTATAAGCAAACATAACTTATATTCTAGCTAAAATTTAAGCATAGCAAAATTGAGCGCGACAGTCGAAAAAAACCAACACTTTCTTAGAAATTTCTACAAATTTTTTCAATGAATTCACACATACACATGTACACACACACACACATACACACGTTTAAGCGAAATTATAATTTATTTACATTTCTTTTGTAATGTAAAAAAAATATCCAAAGATTTATTTTCTTTATATATATGTATACAATATTATCATATATTATTATGTATGTATTATTCCCGTAACTGTACTAATTTCTTTATCAAAGGGCGAGCGCAAAATGTGCGCAAGAAGCAAAAGAGAGCAAAGTAAAAGTAAAAGAAAAGCAAAAGCAAAAGCGATTGAGATTTGAATCTTCTTCTTTTGCTTGTTGCATACAACCGAATTTGCAATAATTCTTGCTAGTTTTATTTATCTAAGGTACATTCTTATATATATGTATACGTAATATTGTATGCATATATATGTATGTATGTATTAAAATCGTATAGCTAACAAAAAAAAAACAAAAAAAAAACAAGCTGTTTATTAATTAAGTGAAATTATGTACTTGATTTTGTTTAATTTATCAACAATAACTTTTTTTCATTAATGCTATTATTACGTAATTCTAATATTGTGCAATAGTTTTAAAATGCAAATGCAACAGCAGCAACAACAAGAACAACAGCAACAACAAAACATGCATCTCAGCTAAATTACAATTATAATTTCTTTAAGTGAACAAACGAAAAAAACAACAAAAAAATTTTACAAAAAGAAAGCAAAGAAGAAACGAAAATGAAAAAGAAAATCATTTATGTTTATGTAACTTAAATATATTAATATTATTATACAACAACACAACAATATAACAATTATTTTTTCGTGTAATTTTCAAACTAAGCAAATTTGATATATTTATATATAAATTTATAAATATACATTTATCTAATTTTTTTCTTAAACTTTAAGTAAAACCAAAACGAAACAAAACAAATGCAAACAACAACAGAAACAAAAGAAGAACATATTATTTATTGTATTTTAGAATTAATTCAATCTAAATTCGATTTCGAATTCCTTTCATTTAAACGAAACATACTTAAAGAACACCCAAGAGAGCATAAAATGTTTTTGGAGAGTAAGAGAAATGACAGCAGCAGCATCAGCTCTCTCGTTTTTTTATCTCTCTGTATCTTTCTCAGTTTCTTTCGCTCTCTGTTTCGGACATCACGTCACGAATATTACTGCGTTTTGCAACATTGAAACAAATTTTAATTTATTTTTGATTATTGGTTCATTTACTTTCAACTTTTTATGTAAAGCTTTTGATTTTATTTTATGTATTATTTATATACTCTGTCATTTGCCCACACACACACACACACACACACATCTACATACACATACTACAAACCATAGAGAAAAACCGGCGGATATTATATGTAGATATATTACCTATATATCCAATATAATGTTAAGGGCATTGTAAAAAAAAATCGGCTCGTTGGGAACAAATTTGTGTATCGAAATGTGTTTTTTAATAATTTATTTGATTTATGGTTTTGATTTCCTTTGTTCAGTTTTATTTATATAATTTAACAGTTTCCTTTCGATTTGATTTCTTTTGAATATGATTATGATTACTACTCATTATATTTATGTTTAATTTTATGATTTTTATAATTTGATTGAACTTTGCAAACAAGAAGAAAAAAAAAAAACAACAACAATAACAAATAATAATTATTTTTCAATAAAAACACTTGATAATTTCGCATAATTTTTTTGTTTTCATTATTTTCTGTGTCTCTCGTATTATTTATCTTTTATTTTCTTAATATTTGATTGTTTCTTTGTTACTATTATATATGCCTCTACCTAACAATTCGTGAACGTTCCTTGTGTGTGCCCCGAGAGCATGGGGAACCAACAGTTTCCAACATACTTATAAAGCCTTCATCCGATTCCGGATCCGGATATCATCGATCTCGATCTTGAGCGTCTGACGCTTCTGCCAATCGTTTTGCTATTTAAGCAGAGTAAATTTCTTAAATATGATTGGAATACCAATAATTCCAGCCGCCAGCTAGTCATGTCAACATTTAAATGATCTCAAAGCTCGTAACATTCCAGTAACATGATGTTAGATGCATACACCAACAACAAAAACAAAAATTGCAAACCTGCCAACTACTTAATACCCATCTCTAAGGAGAGGTTCGGTTCCTAGTCAAAACGCGGCCGTTTTTCTTCGTTTTAATATGTATGTATTTTGTTAACTTTCTTCAGTTGTTCGTAAACTCTCATACACATACACTCGCACGCACACACATACACTCACACACACACACTTTAGTGTATTCCACGAACAGGACTTAACGAAACTGGACGAAAAGTTGCAATTTTACCAAATACGATATTATTTTTTTTGTGTGTAAACCGAAATACTTTGATTTTCATTGAATTGATTATAAATTATGATTAGTTAGCCTTAGTCTTATGCTTAGTTATCATATAATCTATAGTAATATGCGCTTATTATTTATATATACACTTATTTATACAACAATAATAACAACAACAACAACAAGAACGATCTAATGTTCGCCAAGGCGAGAGATTACGGCGAACCTAAACTAAACTATACCTAAAACTTTAACCAAACAAAAAAAACAAAAAAAAAAAAAAACGTAAAGATAAACAGAACCAGAACAGCATAACATACAAGATACGCCAGATATATAATATGTATATTATGATTATGATGATGAAAAAGAAGATGATGAGACAATTTAATTTTTTTATTAATGTATTTATATCAATTACTTAATAATATTTATCCAACCTTTCAAATGATATTTCAAAAAATGGAAAACAATGCAACCAAAAACCAAAAAAAAAAAAAAAAACAAAAACAAAATTAATATTATAAATGTATTTGCAAAATATATGATTATGAGTTTTTCTTGCTTTGCATATCAAATACACAATACTTGGTTCAGTTTTATTTCACTTTAAGATTTCTCCAATTAGTTTGGTACTCTCATATACAAATATTATGTTCAACTATATCGCTTTGCTTATTTACTTCGTTTGTGTTAATATTTTACATTAATGCTGATTTCTATTCTATTCCTTTCCATCTGCTGTGCTGATCCTAGTTTTGTCTAGTCGCCTCAGCTGTTGTTTTCCAATTCAATGTTAGGTTAAAGCTCAACCTTCATTTTTGTTTCTCTTTTGTTGCATTTCTCTCTCTCTCTTTGGTTTAACTCTGCTGTCTCTTTACACGCTCGCTCTCGCAGTCGATCTCTTTGTTGTACACCTGCCCGCCGCTCTTTCAGGGATCGAGTTCAGTTCATTAGTTCTCTTTTTCGTTGAACTTTTGTAATTTGTAACGATTGCAGATGATTTCGATTACTGTGTAACTTGTGCTAAGTTCACTTTATTTAAACTCTCTCATACACACTCACACATCCACACACACACACACACACATACACATTTTTTCTCCAAATTGTTTCAGTTGTTGTGCTACAGTCTCCAACCAACGAAGTGTTCCGTCTTTATATCTAGCGTATAAGTTTTTTTGCGCAGTGTATTTACAATCTACTTAGTTTGATTTTGATTTAGTGTGTAAGTAAGCCAAATGAACTAACCCAAAAACAAAACGAAACAGAACATAACAAAACTAAAGAAATTAATAGATCAACAAAACAAAACCAAACAAAAAAAAAAAACACTCAAAAAATTCCTTAAAATGGAAAATTTTTACTTTTCTATATAATTTATTTGTTTTAACTTGCTCAGTTATTATTCGCAGTGTTCATCTCTCACTCTCTTGTTCTCGCTCTCTTTCTCTACTTCTATATACATATATGTACCTATGTGGATATTTAGGAATCATATATTAAAAATGTGTTATTTGTTTTCTTAAATATTCTTTCTTTCTACGAGTAATTTAATTTTGTGCTTTGATACGTTCTTTTTATCGTTGATGTGATTTATTTTCCGGTAAGTAAAGAGAAACGAAAGTTCAAAGAGCTGAAGTAGAGGAAGAGGAAGTGAAAGTTAAAGAGGCTTAAGGTAGCCAAAATGAGAGAGATAAAACACCGCTAACATAGTTACCCAAAAACATAAACCAGGCTAATAATTTGATTTGCTTTTCTCTGTACAGCGTTGAATATTTGCTACACGTTAATTTCCTCAATAATAAACATCGCCCATGATGAGTTTTGACTTCAAAAATGGTTTTTTGTACTCTTTTTTCAATTGTAGCTAACCAAAAAAAAACGAAGCGAGCCGAATGCATTTCTAATTTGTTTCTTTCTCTTGATTTATTTTCAGGCGTGTGTTGTTGTTCGATTTTCAATTGAATTTGACATTTACATTTAACATTTAACTTGAATTAGTTAATTAATTAATTAAACGCAATAATGATTGTATAATTATATAATTCATTCGATATTGATTGTAATTACTTATTTACATACATGTACGCATAATGCATATATACCTTTATACTTGATGTCTGATCCGTATATATGTGCATATGTACTGTATATAACATGGATGGCAATCCCATCCATCGATATACATATGTATAAATGTGCATATATACGTATGTATACATGCACCACATACATACATGTGTATGTATTGCCACATACTCGTATATTAACACACATTATGTATTGTAATTTCCTTGATTTAATTACAGTTAACGCAACAAAACAAAAACAAAAAAAAAAGAAATACCAGACAACTTTTATAAGTTTCCAAGAGAACAGTAAAAACCAAATACCTCCTACACTTCCCCCACCCACAAACCAAACGCAAAAAAAAAACACGATGTCCTTGGCATGCCAAAGATCCAATATCCTTGCAGTTTTTTTGAATCTCATAGCATCATCGTAATAAAAAGTAATGCTTATGATCTATCCGATTGTGATCCGATATTATAGTATTAAATTAAAATCTAGGACAGACATTTTGACTTTTCTACGGAGATTGGTAAACGGACAGATAGACAATAGTACAACCTGTGAAATCGTCAAACTTATTTAGTTTTCTGAACCTTTAGTCGTCTCCAGTTTACAATTCACAAAGAATGGTTTTGTAAAATACAGTGTTGTTTGTGATCGTCCATATGCATATTTTATTACAGTGTATTGTTTTCTCTTTTTTTAAACGAACTTTAAATCCCTCCAAAAACGCTAGTCTAGAACTTGTTACACCATACCGAATCCAAATCCACAATAGCAAAAGTAATGGGAACATCCAACAATTAAATATATACCATCACCGATAGTATATACTATGTATATACTTATATATATTTATTTAATTTGCGTCCTAACACAATTTCTGAGCTTAAGTTTCATTATCAAATTGATCTTGTACTTATTATGTATGTATATTCTCTGCAGAGTTTTGTATTGTATATAAGCATAAACCAACATGATGATTTCTTTCAGTGTTTTGTTTCTCCCTCTCTTACACACAAACACACTCCCCCTCTACCTTTCTCTCTCTGTCAGAGTGTAACGCTTGTGCTCATTATTAACAACAACAACAACAATAACAGTTTACGTTTTTCCGTTTTAGCATCATATTTTCATCGGTTTCTCGATTTGGATTATCGATTATTGTGATCTATAACATAATTTTAAGTTCAAAATGATCTACATCAAATTAATTAACTATACTTATTATCTATGTATGTATGTAAAAAAGAACAGAAAACAAAAACAAGACTTAAGAAATATCGCCAGTGATTTAACTTTAAGCTAGCGATTTTGAATTTACGGTTTTCGGTTTCGGTTTCGATTTGAATTTGATTTGATTTGTTGTTTTGTAGCACCAGCACTAACGGTTCGCAACGGTGCGCCCAAAATAGCCTCAAAGGGGGGCAAGGGGAGGGTCGATTCACCGTCCCCGTCCTCCCAGCCATTATGCACCATATATACATTATAATAATAGATACAGATTTATGTAATTGTAGCGGGTTTTTTGCTATTAATTTTAAAATTGATTCTGATTTCGATTTTCGTTTACTTTAAATGTAAAGTCAAGAATTAACGGGTTTGGACTTCATTTGTAGAACCTTTTGCCATTCCAAAAAACATACATACATATGTATGTGTATATATATGTACATATGTGTGTATTTGTATACTCGCATATGTTTTGCTTTTGAAGCTTTAATAGAACGCAATCGTTCAGCGCAATTGTCAAATGACAATGACTCAACAAATACATATAATTATTGTTAGTCCGAGTATTAGTATTATGATTGACGTAATTATTTTCATTATGATTCGATTTGTTTTCTATTTTTTTCGTGTTGCTTTTCCTTTGTTTATATACAATGCCATACAGTATTACGTATACACAATATATGTATATACATACATACATAAAAACACACTAAGTTTTTTTTTATTTACTTCAAAGTAAACAAATTTTGTTATCACTTTTGTTTTTGTTTTTTTGGTGAGCTTAAATTTAAATTTGTTTTTCTGTTATTTGATTTTTTGTTTGCATCCAATTTCAGTATTCTTAAATGGTTTAGGTTCCTAAATAAAACTTGAAACAGAAACTGCCAAAAGACAATGAATGTTATTCAATTTTTAGGTTGTCAAATAAGTATGAAAAATACCTTAAAACTAAAAATAAAATCAAAAAAGAATAATTAAAAAAATACCAAAGACTGAGACCCAACGCAGCAAAAGAATAAGATAAAGTAAAAGCAATGACTAAAGTTTAAGAGAAAACGTTAAAACGTTAAAAACAAACAAATCAAAATCCATAAATCGAAAACAAAAATCAAAAACTTGGTTGGTTAAGACAACTGTGATAAGGGGAGCTAGCTCCCAGTTCCAACTACATAGATCTTAAATAAAAAAAAAATATAAACAACAACATTAAAAAAAAAAAAAATTAGTTTTAAGATTTGCAAGAATTTGTTTGTGTGTTTAGCTGTAAGAAACGTTAGCGTTAGCATACCGCTAACTATAGCGATTACGAAAACGAAAACGATTACGTTTACAATTACAATAACGATAACGATAACGATAACGATACGAGTGTAATAAAGAAAGTAGAATGTAGAGAAATGCAACCGCACTCACCAATTTGGCGCTATCTTGTCGAGCGCGGCATGCCGCCAGGTGGCGCGCAGCTGTTGCAACAGAAACGAGACGGGCATCCCATGAATGTTGCCCGACTGCGAGGTGCTATGCAGATTGATGTCCGCGTGCGCATCGATCCACACCAGCGACAGGTTTGGCGTGTGCTGCAAATGACCCGCAACGGAGCCTGCAACCTCAACATGAGTAAATTAAAAAATGAAATCAAAAAATAAAAACAAATCAATCATTTTGAGTTTGATCGCTTGATCTACGCACCAAAGCCAATGGCATGGTCACCGCCAATGGTAAGGAATTGTTCATTCTGCTTCAGCATCTGCTGCACCTGTTCAATTAGCGCCAGGTTGCAGGCCATGAAGTCCGCATAGTTGCGTATGTGGTGGTAATGCTGGCGCTGCTGCTGCAGCAGCGTCTCATTCGTAGCGTACTCCAGATTGCCATAGTCCGTGATGACTAGGCGCTCTGTAATCGAACAACCGATAAAAAAAAGATCAATAAATCGAACAATCAAAATATAACTGTTGTTGTCTTTCATTTTGTTAAGCTCGCTCAGTTATGCTGCAATTTCTAACAAGGTTACGCCATGATGAAATTTCATACATACTCACATACATATGTACAGTGACTCACAACCTATTGCTGCCAGCATAAAAAAAATAATAATTTATTAAATCTAAACCAAGCTTTAAATGTGACTTCATATTTTTTCAATATTTTTAAAATATTTTTTCAAAAATTAACCAAAAACACTCCCACAGCTTAATTCAACCGTTGCTTTTGGTTAATTTTTAGATTTTAATTATTATAAAATGTATAAAAATACATATGGGTAATTCTCCCATGTCGAATGCGACATTCGTACGCATTCAAAGTGAAATAAAACATATGCCAAAACATTATTTTGTTGTGACAAAAGGAGAAACTTATAGGTATTGATTAGCACTATAATTGGTGCTAAAGTGGATTTTGGGAAATTGTTCGTTTTCAAGATAATTTAAAAAAACCAAGGCATTCGCACGCGACTCAGATAGAAGTCGTTTTTTCGGCGACCAGTTCTAGCACTGATTTCGGCAAAGCGTGAACGAATATTTTGATGACATTTATTTTTAAATGTAATGTATTCATTTATCTGAAAAATGCTTTTTGTTTGATTTAAAAATATCAAGTAGTTTTTTTTTTAATGTAATTTGAGTCACTGTCGCACGCGACATGTCGCACGTGACATTTTTTTCCACAAAATATTTCTGTTGTTTCTGTCTCTCTTTTTTTATATTATATATCGAAATCAGTCCGAAAAACTTATTTAAATTAAACTTTCAATATATTTCTTTGAATTAAAATGGTTTATGTTACAATCTTACTATCTTACTTAGTGTAATCGATAGAATACAAACGGTCCATTTTGGAAATCAATTTTTAAGAAAATGGACATAAATATGGAAAAAGTGAATTTATTCCAATGTAGAATCTATATCTTCATCCTATTGAATTTCATCTAGCGTATATTGCTTAAATAAATAACTTGAATACGTTTTTGGAACATAATTTCACAAGATGTGAGCTTTTGAGCAATTTTTCGTTTTTGGCCTCGGTTGACATTTCTGGAGAAATGCCCATATGTAAAATATAAATGAAGTCTTATTTAATAAGTTTAAGCATCAGAAAAGCAGCATGTTTTTTAAATATTTTGATATCCCTTTTAGATTTTAGATTTAAAAGATGCCAACATTGGTTTTAAAGTGCTGGTTGAAATAAGCTGTGAACCACCGTACAGTGGTTGAAATAAGCTGTGAACCACTGTATGTACGGTGGCTCACAGCTTATTTCAACCAGCACAAAAAGCAACTTTAATCAAAAGCTTCAGTTACAACTAACTAAAATACAAACCTAATCAAAAGTATTTACAGAAAACTAAAGTTATATCAACTCATATTTTGAAAATATTGAAACTTACTTGAACATTTTTGAGCTTTTGTAAAAATTAACTTTTTTAACTTCTTTCCTCGATTTGAAATGTATATGAAAAAAAAGTTTTGATGCAATAAGTTTCTCTAAACAACTATTATAGTAACTGCAACATTTTTTTGTTATATTTTGAAAATTGCTAAAAATTACTATTTTAGCCACTATTTCCTCCTTTTCATACAAAACTTTTCTGAGATTATTCCATACAAAATATCATAAAAAATGCTTGCAAAGAATACTTTGCAGTCACTATTAGAATTGTTTGGAGAAACTTTTTGCATCAAAACTTTAAAAACTTTAAAAAAAATTTGAAAAAGTTGATTTTTACAAACATTTAAAAATTGTCAAGTAATTTTCAATATTTTCAAAATATGAGTTGATATAACTTTAGTTTTCGGTAATACTTTTGATTAGGTTTGTATTTTAGTGAGTTGTAATTGAAGCTTTTGATTAAAGTTGCTTTTTGTGCTGGTTGAAATAAGCTGTATGTAAGGTGGCTTATTCGCTGAATGCAATAGAGTAAGATGTATATTTTCATTCTTCACAACAAAACAAGATCGAGAAAGAGGCTGTGGTGAGTAAATCCGTGGTAAAGTAAGGCACAATTCTCTATCTCTATCACATTCTGAGCCTCTAATTTTGTTTAGTTTAATATGGTGGAGTGAATTTGTCAATTCTTTAATAGTTTCACCCCTCACTCTCACCATCGCTGCTTTGCAGCACTTCACGCAGTTTGTTTTGTCGCAGCAAATCCGGTGCTAGTTCCACGCCCTGCTTCGATTGACCCTTGGCAAAGGGCACTCCAATGATGCCCAGCGTCTGCGCGGCCGATGTACTTAAGCAACGCGACTGGAACTGACACTGGAACTGGAACTGCAGCTGCAGTTGACCGGACAGCCGTTGGCAACTTGAGGCTATTTGTCGCGTCCACCACATGGTTTTGATCTGTTGTTTACTGTTTATTGTTTGCTCGACTCTGGACAACTGAGGCGTCTCCCACTTTCACCGCTGTCAACTATCATCATCTCGACTTGTTTGCTGTCGTTGGTTGGGGCCCTGATAAAGTCGCTTCTTGCTCGTAATCGTAATGACATTTCCTCCTCCTCCTCCTCCTCAACGCCCCGAGCATCACCGAGCTGCTCACTCGCATGGCGATAAGACGCCGTCGCGATAACCTTGATCCTGGCCATAAGCACGCATACACGCACATACACATATTCGCTCACACTCACACTCAGATCTTTATTCATTCAAACAGATGTGTAACTATCTGGGAAGTGTATAAATCTGCGCAATTGCTCAGCGACTAACTTGACTTCAACTTGAACAAATCTGTTGGCTTTCCGCTAAGCATCGATTAATAGAATGAAATCAACACCACACATATGTATGTATAACTAACATATCTAGTTACATTTTACCTAAGAGATATGTTCAAATTTGACATTAATTTCTTTGCATTTTACATCAAAAGAGTGTCTTCTTGAAGTACAGGGTGGCGCAAAAGTAATCACCCTATTGGAAAGCGCTATATCTTTTGCAAATGGCGTCAAATGTCAATTCGGTTTTGACATTTGTGAAGTAAACAAATGCAGAATACAAATCGACCAGCCATGAATCGGTTTACTCCGCAAGAACGCAGAATAATTGTAATAATGTAATACGTAGGCTGCTATATATATTTCTGGCCTAGGCAACAATAAGTGTTGCCAGGTGCAATCTGATATTTCCATTGGAAAGGTTGACATTTTTTAGCATAACATCACTCAGAACGTGTTGTCATTTAATCGTGAATTGTTAAACTTACAGAGCTTTGAACAATTCAATTCCGTTAAAAAAATGGAATTGACACGTGGGCATTTTCGTGCGATCATTTTTCACAACTTTCGACGTGGATTATCCAGACAAGAGTGCATCGATGAACTTAAGTCTTTGTATGGCGATCAAGCACCATCCTATAGCACCGTGGAAAACTGGTATAACGAATTTAATCGTGGTCGCAGTTCGCTCACTGACGAATTCCGTGAAGGTCGTCCAAAAACGTCCGTTGTGCCAGAGAACATTGATGCCGTGCGTGAACTAATAATGCAAGATCGTCATGTGACATACCGGGAGATAGAGGCATCCTTGGGCATTTCTCCCACCAGCATACATTCGATATTACATAAACACCTGACCGTAAAAAAGGTTTGTTGTCGTTGGATCCCGCACAATTTGACAATCGCTCAAAAAAAGGCTCGTGTCGATTGGTGCAAAGAAATGTTGAAAAAATACGATCGCGGTGCTTCAAAAGATGTTCATAAGATCGTCACAGGTGACGAATCTTGGATCTATGCGTATGAGCCCGAAACAAAACAACAATCGACCGTGTGGGTCTTCGAAGACGAGCCAAATCCAACGAAAGTTGTTCGTGGAAGAAGCACTTCGAAGCAAATGGTCGCCTGTTTCTTCGGCAAAACTGGTCATGTGGCGACTGTTCCGCTTGAGCAACGAAGGACGGTCAATTCTGAGTGGTACACCACAATTTGTTTGCCTGAAGTCTTCGGAGAAATTCGAAAAACAAACAAGAGAAGACGAATCATTCTTCACCATGACAACGCGAGCTCTCACACATCGGCTCAAACCAGCGCCTTTTTGACCGGCCAAAACGTCGAATTGATGGGTCATCCGCCGTACAGCCCTGACTTGGCACCCAATGACTTCTTTTTATTCCCGCACATCAAGAAAAAAATGCGTGGTCAACGATTTTCGTGCCCAGAAGATGCTGTTGAAGCGTTCAAAAACCATGTTTTGGAGGTGTCTCAATCGGAGTGGAAAAAGTGCTTCGACAATTGGTTTGAGCGCATGCAAAAGTGTATAAATCAGGCTGGAGAATACTTTGAAAAACAATAAAACAATTTTTGATGATAAATATTCGCATTTTCATTATTAGGCCAGAAATATATATAGCAGCCCTCGTAATAATAACCGCTTTATCTCTCGTTTTTGATATTTGCACTGGCCGGCCAGATCACCCGATCTGGCTTTTTTTAAGTCGCAGGTTCACGTCAACAAGCCGCAAACTCTTGAAGCCCTTAAGGAAAATATTCGCCAGGAACCTGTCGCCCGAAGTTCTGGCAAAAGTGATGGAAAATGCCATAAAACGGGCGTATGGTCATGAGCTCTGGCAGCGAACACTTGGCCGATGTCATCTTCTCGCCTAAACCAATAAAATTCTTAAGGTTCGAATAAACATAATCAAAAAACAGAATCAAAATTTTTCATTTAGAAAAAAAATGAGAGCCAAACCACATCGGATGACTTCTTTTGCGCCACCCTGTACACTTACCAAAACTTAACGGATGGAGCATTAAGAGCAGCAAGAACTAAAACTGAACATAAATAATATCCACACATTGTTCTCAATATTTTAAAATTTGTACATATGTAAAATCGATGATAAGAATAATGAATCAAGAATAATATCTAAGATTCTCTCAATGTCCATCATTAAAGTGCAAGCACTCGATTTTTAGACCCCTTTCTAAAAAAATTTTAAAAAATCTTTTTGCTAGTATTTTTATATTTTTTTGAAAACTTAAAAAAAAAAGAACTGCACTTTTACCTCATTTTCATGCAAAAAGCGTCTTTTTTGAAGTTTTCAAAAAATTATAAAAAATACTAGCAAAAAGTTTTTTTTACAATTTTTTTTTGCAGTCACTATGTTAATTGTTTGAAGAAACTTTTTGCATCAAAACATTTTTTGTTTGAGACCCAGGAAAAAAGTAAAAAAAAATAGACTTTTACAAAAACTTAAAATTATCAATGGGTACTTAATGGGCCTAGAACATTTTTATATCAATTGAATGGAATTCAAAAGACCTTTCCATTGACACTTTAAGTGTTGTGTAAATACTTTTCACCACCCCTGTATACAATCAGGTATGCCACAGATAATTTCCACTTCGAAAATTTCTGCGTGCCACAGAAATTCGTGTGATTTAGGTTTTTTAGCATGTTCATCAACCTTTTCGTACTAGGCTGCTAGGGTTGGCCCCTTCTCAGATTAAATTTCAAAAGGGTTTGTTTATCAACTTTTTTAAGTTTATTATTGCAGAATATAAAATATTTATTTTATTTCTTATTGAATTTATATAATTCAATTTATTTATATAATAATTGATATTGTATAGCTTAAAAAAATTTAAAAGTTACTGGCGCGGCAAACAATAAAAGTTACTCGACAACTCTAAATTCAAAAATTCGGACAAAAAATGTGACATTATTCTCATGGCATCGGATGCCAGTGAATTGAGCGATGATTTTGTTTCACTCAAAACTGTTCAGGTGATTGGACTGTGGCACCAAGGTGGATTTAT
The DNA here is from genome assembly GCA_037043435.1 of Drosophila suboccidentalis. Classification (NCBI taxonomy): domain Eukaryota; kingdom Metazoa; phylum Arthropoda; class Insecta; order Diptera; family Drosophilidae; genus Drosophila; species Drosophila suboccidentalis. The sequence continues at coordinate 3,084 of JBAMBK010002703.1, read as the reverse complement.
ACATGGTGATGTATTCGTTTGACGTGCTCTCTTTTTCGGGGCACAAACGTCATTACGAAAGCAAACATCGTAGTAAGCGGTTGTATTAAATTCTCTAAAAAATGCCCCGTGTGTGAAAAATGCATATGCCGCTCGAACTCAAGTCGTTTGGTTTGTGTTTCCAGAGATATTAAGAAGGGACAAATAAATGCAACAGGAACTGTATGAGCATGCACCGTTGAGCAGCTTCCACAAAGAGAGCAACAGGGATAACAGCATCGATGCTGACGGCTAACAGGAGCTTAACAGATCTCCATAATCACAGTTAATTAATTGGTTACCTACGGGTCATTACAGGAACAACAAGACAAATATGCCATTGCATTTTATTTTGATTTTATATATTGCACAGCGCACAAAACGAAAATAAGTGGAGAGTATAGAAAAGCAAACAAAACAATTTTTCTATATATCTATCTCTGTCGTCTCTCACGTCAGACTCATTTTGACAGATCCGCCCCGAGAGAGAGCGAATACATCACCATGTATAAATCCACCTTGTGTGGCACGGAGAACTGAAATTGACGTGAAGTTCAAGTGGAAGAGATATCTGTGGCATACCTGATAATCCTGTGTTTTAATAAATCTTCTATATTTTAATTAATGTAAATACGTAATTATATTTAATACTAGGGGGCTCCGCCCCCGACTCGCTTCGCTCGCAGAATTGAAAGGCTGGTCTTTAGTTGTCCGGCTTATCAAGATTGTACTGAATAACAAATTTATATAACTAAGACTGATAACATTTTTTGTAAGAAACCGAAAGAAGAACTTACTTCCGCCGTCCGCTGTTTTTATGTTTTTTCCCTGCTTGAGCTTTGGCTAAAAGTCAGATTTTGTGATTGGGCGGGAAAAAAAAATCAAATTTGGCGGAAATCCCAGATTTGGCGGGAAGTTCCAGATTTGGCGAGAAAAGCTAAATTTGGCAAAAAGGTCCAGATTTGGCAATAAGAGCTTATCTGTAAGTTTTGTTGGGATATCTCATAGTTTTTCATACTATCGATTAATTTGCATCTGATTTTTCCCATGACAACAACTAAATTTGGTCAGGATGTAACGGGCAGTCCCAAAGACACAATCTGTGAGTTAGGTTGGGATATCTTAAGAAACAAAAAAGATTTTCACACTAAGCAATTCCCTGAACTTTGACCGTCTTATTGCACAATGAAATTGTCTCATCTATAGTATGTTGTGTGAAAATTTCATTTTTCAACGCTTAAGCGTTTGGGTTACACGCTGATTCTCAGTCAGTCAGGACATAGAGTAAAATAGAGTTATTTGAATAGATTTGTAGCGATTTATATTATTTTATTTTTTCCATAGTAAGTACGGGATCTTCGACAGTCGAGTATGCTCGACTGTAACTGCGCGAGCGATCCAAGCAAGGGCGAAGCCTCCAAGTTTCCTTTAAAGAACAGTACTGTCGCTTCCCCAAAATATAAGATACAAATTACACAATTGAAATACAGTTGAACTTCCGTAACTCGAACGTCTATAACTCGAATTCTCTCTAACTCGAACTAAATTGATTGGCAATAGCGTATACAAAACCAAACAAAAATTTTTTTGTCTACATACGATTACTCAAGTTTTTCTGGACCGATTTTGATGAAGTAAATGCCAAGCGACGTAGAATTAACGGAGTATACTGCATCCGTTTCATTTTTCATTTTTAAATGACTACAATTTTTTATCTCCAGGTAGCTCCCCTTTTTTTTTTGTCGGATGCTACTGCATCTCCCGCAATCTCGTGAACATTAAACATACCCCTTTTTACCCCTTTTTGGAGGTCGTGAACTGTTAAGCCGCACTGTAAAGTAATTTTTTTTTTTAATTTTTTCAATAAATTTCCCTACCAAATACAGAAAGCAGAACTTGAAAATCTTTACGCGTTTTCTTTTCACAATTTAAAAAACAGCCAAAACTCGGCCGTCTGACCCAGAAGACCCCCTTAAAGGTTAGCATAAAAATATCTTTCCACCAATATATAGAACATAAACACAGTGCACTATGGGGCGAAATCCGAAAAATCGAATATTTAGTCATTTTATCATAGTATTAATATTACTATTTTTTTTGTGTTAAGATCTTCAGAAAACTTCAAACTGAAAAGTTCAGTACCAAAAATTTAACATAACAGACCAATGTTAAACTTAGCAGCTGTTAAAGTCAACTTTTGCTGTAAAAAAGAACATGCTTTAAGATTGCAATATTTTTGCAGCCCATTTTCAAATCGGTATTTCTCAAAGGCTAATCATTTTTTTAAAAAAATATAAAATGGATACCAATCATACGGGTTTTTACTATGTGTTGGTTGTACTAGAATTTTGTATTTGTGCGTGTTCTGTTAATATTTTGTAAAATTAGATAATGCTTTGAAAGCTAATTTCTTGGAAAGAAATATCAACTTTGCGAAAGAATTTAGCAATGATGCTTAACGAGGCTTAACGTACGTCCAACTGTATGTCGTAGATCCATTCATTGCTATTTAAATGCAATTTGTCTCAATTTCCCACAATCTGCGCAAATTAATTTTTAGGACGTAACCTCACCATTTTTCAGTGCTGATTTGCTCGCTTGTCGTATGAGATATTTGACCAGTTTTTGAGGTTTTTATTATTAACTCGAAAACTACTTCGGATATTTTGATGCGGTTTTTTTTCCAGTGCTATGTGTACCCATAGAAATTTTTTGAAAATGTGGGCATGTCAAAATCTCCGCCCCAATTTTTTTTTTTTTTAAATTTTATGCTCACAACCATTTATAAGAGCACACAACTTCCTTTGTCAAAAAATTACTTTTTCTCTTTATTGCTAATAATAAACAAGGTCAAAGCTTGTTATTTGGAATAAAAATTATGAGCTTAGTTGCTTTTATACATACAAAAAAAAAAAAAAAAATTAAGGGCGGGGGTGGCGACACGCCCACTTTTCCAAAAATATTTCTGAGGGTGTACATAATATTAATAAAAAAAGTCGCATTCAAAAACCTAGCTTATTTTAAAAGTTATTAATAAATATTCGATTTTTCGGATTTCGCCCCATA
>JBAMBK010002699.1:0-20195 GCA_037043435.1 Drosophila suboccidentalis | reverse complement strand
ACTATGGGCGAAAAGTCGATTATTCTGGCATAAACTACAATTTTAAAGCTAGAGCTTTCAAATTTGGCATGAACCTTATTTGAACTAAAATAGAATTTTTAATTTTTTTTTTTTTGGATTTGGACCACGCCTTAGCTTTCCCCTCCTCACCCGACTATGAGAAAAATTTGTAAAATATTTATGTAAAATCCAAATATAAAGCTAGAGACCTGAAATTTGGCACGAATCTTAGATAGGTTAAAGTAGAATTTATGCAGATTTTTGTTTTTTAATTGGATCTTTTCTTCGCCCTCTTTTTCTAACTGACTCAGTAAAAAAGTACAATTTTTTTTTATTCGCTGAAATATTAAGTGAGATATTTTAAACTTCACATGTTTGCTAATTAGACTTTTATAAAATTAACAATTTTTTTGGAATCATAGTTTGACCATGTGTTCACCTCCATTTCCATCCGATTCCGGAAAATTCTGATTTTTCTACCATATTTTAGCATACTTTTAATCGATTTTGCGCAAAAATGCGCAAAAGAAATTAATAACACTATATACTAGAGGCTTTAATTAATAACTTGTCATACTTAGTTGCTTGCGCCATCATGCACTTTATAAGTATTACTCCACGGAAAATAACTGCATTTCATATTTTTTTTGCTAAAAATACATTTAACAAAACCGTCGACAACAACAACTAGACACAAATTTTAATACATATTACATCAAATAATCATTTTATATACCGTGAGCATCATATTCCATATTCAACTTGATTTCTTTATTAAAGCTTTGCTTATAAAATTACGCTTGAAACACAATGAACTAACGGGCAAATTTTCAAAAGCATGGGCTTTTACAAAACAGCTGACTATAGAGAGTTGCCACAAGAGAAGAGTTGTCGCATAGCCCGAAAAAGAATATGTTTTAATCTAACTGAAGTGTTAACATTCAATAAATAAAGTCACATTTTGAAAATGCTACCATCAATTTTTCGACTTTATGCCAGAAAAATCGTCAAATCGCCCAATGTGCACTGTGCAGACCTCACAGTGAGACCTCAATGAACTCGGACCTCTGTTGAGGCCTTTAGTTGTTGTCGACTTTGTTTATGGCTGTGACAAATGTTTATCAATCTCATTTTTGGTATCTTACTCTTCGATATTGAAAAATTGTAACACAGTTGTCATTGTTTTAAACTATTATTAAATATAATATGAATTCAGAATATTGCAAAACACATTCTGCTTAAACTTAGTATAAATATACAGTCGAACTTCCCTAACTCGAACTTCTCTAACTTGAATTATCTCTAACTCGAACTAAGTTGAGTGGCAATAGCGTATACTAAGCCGAACAAAAAGACTTCCCTAATCAAGTCTCCCTACTCTAAACATTTTTCTTAAATAATGGGGATTCGAGTTAGGGAAGTTCGACTGGGTATATTGCTTTTTTTTTATGTTAATATTATTAAAGTTGTCAAGTTTCTGTTGTAGTTTTTAAGATTTTGACTACAACTTTGGCATATGGGTAATTCTCTCATGTCGAATGCGACATTCGTACGCATTCAAAGTGAAATAAAACATATGCCAAAACATTATTTTGTTGTGACAAAAAGAGAAACTTATAGGTATTGATTAGCACTATAATTGGTGCTAAAGTGGATTTTGGGAAATTGTTCGTTTTCAAGATAATTTAAAAAAACCAAGGCATTCGCAAGCGACTCAGATAGAAGTCGTTTTTTCGGCGACCAGTTCTAGCACTGATTTCGGCAAAGCGTGAACGAATATTTTGAATGCCATTTATTTTGTAGTGTAATGTATTCGATTTATCTAAAAAATGCTTTTTGTTTGATTTAAAAATATCAAGTAGTTTTTTTTTAAATGTGATTTGAGTCACTGTCGCATGTCGACATGTCGCACGTGACATTTTTTTCCACAAAATATTTCTGTTGTTTCTGGCTCTCTTTTTTTAAATTATATATCGAAATCAGCCCGAAAAACTTATTTAAATTAAACTTTCAATATATTTCTTTGAATTAAAATGGTTTATGTTACAATATTACTATCTTACTTAGTGTAATCGATAGAATACAACCGGTCCATTTTGGAAATCAATTTTTAAGAAAATGGACATAAATATGGAAAAAGTGAATTTATTCCAATGTAGAATCTATATGTTCATCCTATTGAATTTCTTCTAGCGTATATTGCTTAAATAAATAACTTGATTACATTTTTGGAACATAATTTAACAAGATGTGAGTTTTTGAGCAATTTTTCGTTTTAAGGCTCGGTTGACATTTCTGGAGAAATGCCTGCAGACCTCACAGTGAGACTTCAATGAACTCGGACCTCTGTTGAGGCCTTTAGTTGTTGTCGACTTTGTTTATGGCTGTGACAAATTTTTATCAATCTCATTTTTGGTATCTTACTCTTCGATATTGAATAATTTTAATACAGTTGTCATTGCTTTTAACTGTTATTATATATAAATTTGAATTCTGAATAATGAAAAATATTAATTATCATTAGCATAAAGTTGTCAAATTTGTCGTAGTTTTTAAGATTTTGACTTAACTTTTGGCATATTCAAATATTTATGCATAAAGCTTAAATCTTAAAAACTTAAGAACAATTTGTTAATAACTACTTATTTATTCTCTACGATATTGATACATGTATTATTAAGCATGCAGAATAAATATAGTTTCAAAAATTGCATAAGAATCTGTTAAAAGGGTATCTACATGTCAGTTATACTCTTGTGGAGCATTCTAACTTGCATTGTTTTATTTTTGCTTGGCCTTGCAAATGTTGTTCACTTGAATGCCAAAACTTAAGTATCTGCAGCTGCTTTGCTAATCATTATGATCGCAACAATGACGATGATGATGATGATGATGATGTCATATGGCCCATGGACTCACCTTTGACTTTTGCTTGGCTTTTGATCTGGTAAAAAAGAGAAAAACTAAACAAAACCAGAATTTTTGTTCGTTGCACACAAACAAAAAAAAGTGGTTGAGAATTATAATATGAATCGGAAAGATGAATAGGATAAGATAAAAAACTAAAGCTTTTACACAGACAGCTCACATGCATGTCAAACGTGCAAAGCTTTGCCAAAGCTCACACATACTAGTGCAATCTCAGTTGATCGTATAACTTGGCTGCATTTGGTCTGCCGCTTTTTGGCCAAGAGATTACAGCAGCGACTGCCACTCCCAAGTGAAATGCTGGCCAAATTAAGCATTCAGCATGCAAATTTTCATTAAAACAAAGCACCTCACACAGATACACACACGCACACGCACACACACGCACACACAGATACACACACACATAGACAATTCGCAATGAGAATGCCCGAAAAAGCCGCAATTTCGATGCGCCGACGCGTATTCACTTGACTTGGGACTCGACTTGACTTTGACCGGCACCTCAAAAAAGGCAACACACACACGCATACACACACACACACAAACACACACATGAAGTCAGAGGGAGGGGGAGACACAAATGGCCCGACAAGTGGCGATATAAAAAAATATCGAGACGGCAGCGCGGCTTTAAAATTAAAATAATCAAAAATAAAGTATAAAAAAAAATGCAATGATGATGACGATGATGATGATGATGTTGATCGGGCGGGAAACGAAAACAAAATAAAAAGACACAAAAGTAAAATTAAAATGCAAAACGAGTCGAAGGCCTGGAAGGTGAAGACTGAGAATCTTCAGTCGTCTCCTCTGCATGCAGCACGGAGAAACAGAAGCGACCCGTTCTCATCAGTGTTGCCCCCTTGTGGAGGCTAATACAACAACAACAACAACAACAACAACAACTACTTACTTATACAATATCAATATGAGCAACGCTGCAGTTATAACCTTTTGTCTGTTGTTGTTGTTGTTGTCGGTTGTTGCGCTTCACTCTTTGGCACTCTGTATTTTATTTTATTTCATTTCATTTCATTTATTTTCTTTTTTTCATTTTACTTTTGCTTTGTTTTTTTTTTTCTCTCAACTCGAAACCTTTGACGCGAACTTATGCCCTGCAAATGGCCATGGAATGTTGACTTGTCTGGAACTGAGACTTGAGAACTGCGAACTGAGAACTGCGAACTGCAAACTGAGAGCTCGGAGCTGCAGTTGCAGTTATAGCCAGGCAAGCGGTGCCTGCCTCATTCCATGCCATTTATAACGAATTTCCAATGCACTTTCATCAAAAGTTCAATCACGTTTATATCAATATCGTATATACTGTAAATATTTAGCTACATTTGAACTACTTTCAACACACTTCATCGTAACTGATATAAACGGCTTAAGGAATAATAAATATTTACTATATAACAATGTATTTGCACTCAAATTGCATTTACAAACAATTAAAGCGAAATTTACTCAATATTTAGAATTATACAAATCTATTAAGCTTTGCATTAAAAATTCCACAGCAATTTTCATGTAATTTTTTTCATTTTTTTTCATCATTCAAAACAATATATATTTCTTTTCGCATAATATTGTAAATATATATTTCGTATAAAAATGTTTGAAATGACAAATATTAGTTTAACTTAAAGTTTTGCTTTTTTAATTATAATTTATACGTTTCTTTGAATTGTCTTATAATTTACCAATTTTTAGTTCATTTTCTATTATATTTTTTCCCAAGATTAATATTCGCTTTCCTCAAAATGAAAGTTTAAATCTTTGGCATTGCAAGATTTATGTACAAAATCGTTGTTGTAGAAGTTATTAGTTTAATTAAAAGATTTGTTAATCTTTTCATTAATTTTAGTTGATAACTTAATTTAATAATAATAAGTTAATCATTTTTCTATTATGTTTTTTCTTATAATTTGTAAATGTTTTTAATATTCGCCTTTCGCAAAATGAAAGCTTTAATCTTTGCGTGGCCATGCTGTATGCACATGTCAAAGCTCTCTCTTTAAGCAAGAGCAGAAGTCGCAGTCGCAGCAGCGGCAGCAGCAGCATTAACAAACTAAAAGCGCAGTGTAGTTTTTGTTGTTGCTTTTTATATGCCGATGGCGTGCAGTTGTCGATGACGAGCAGCAACGACTGCGCAGTCGCGTCTGCTGCTGTTGCTGTTGCTGTCGCTGCTGCTGCTGCTGCTGCTTTTGCCTCTGCTTCACCTTCTCGTCCTCGTTCATTATGTCTGCTCAACTTTGCACTCGGCAGCGGCAGTTAAACGACTTGAGACACGCACACTTGTTGCTCTTTCGCTCTTTGGCTTATTGCATGCAGTTTTAGTCTCGGTCTCGGTCTCGATCTCAGTCTCTGTCTGCGTCGCAGTCGCCTCACTTATTTATTATTTGTTGTAGTTATGATTTGCGATTTTACTGCTGCCTCTCTCTCCACTCTCCCCTCTCCTGCTTCGCTTAACCACTTCTGAGCCGTAGCAATGACTATCGATGGCCGCACGGTAGCCGCCGCAGGGCGCAATTACGCCACTTGTTGGAATTTCACTCGACTTGGCTAAGAGTGTCTGTCTTGTCTCTTGGCCCGAGCTTCGATTCTGGCCCCTTTTGCGGGCTTTGGACCTGCTTGGGCTTTGCCCTTGTGTGCAAGTGTGCGAGCGTGCGCGCCTGCGCCCCTTTTCCGATTTTAATTCATTTGTTTTGTTTCAGTTGCGAGCCTAGAATCGCAAATGAGCAAAACGTGTAAATTATACGCGTCGCGGTCACAGCCAACGCAAATAAAGCACACAAAACAGCGACGGCGACAGTGACAGAGACAGCGACAGAGACGTCGCGGCAGCGCAGGTTTCCTACTTTTGGCTCTGCTCTCTGAGCTTTACGACACGCAGCTGCCGCCATTGTCACCCAAAGTGACGCCCGCGCCTTTTATGCTCTGCGAAGAGCGGCAAAGAGAGAGAGCGAGAGATTGAGCTGAGATGGGAGTGAACGTCGCGACATTTATTCATCAGCTTCAACTGAGCCACATCGATAATGAGTCAAAGCGTCGCCGTTGGCGTTGACGTCGCCGTCAACGTCGTCGTCGTCGTCTTACCTGACGTTTACTTTAGCAGCATGTCTTGAGTTATGTTTATTGTTTGTTTTCGCATTCCTGGGCGTTTGTTGTTTTATTTCGTTTGTCTCTCCCTTTATTTTCTTCTTTTTTTTTGTCAAAGGTTTAGCAGCATCGCATCTATCTTAATAGCCGACTTGTCGACTTATCCATCATTAAGGTCAGCCTTTCAATTGCCTAGACATTAGACATTACTGGCAGCACCTAAAGCTCAGCTTGAGCAACTTTAGAACGAGATGGCCCGAACTTCAATTGAAATGTCTTGTCCTAGATGCCGCAAATTTCTAAAGATGTGAAGAAAGTAAAAGATTCAGATTTTGTTTGTGGACAATTCAGTTATTAAATTGTACTTTATTAAAGCCTTACCTTACAGATGTCAAAGTTGATGAACGATTATAAAAATCAATCAAAAATCAATTATTCAACTGCAATTGAAATTAATGTCGACTCGAGTAAAAGTATAAATAGATTAAAATTTGCAATGGTATTACAATAAATTATATTATATTTAAAAATAAAACTTGAACTACAACGATTCATCCGAATTAATGCTGTAATTAATGACCTCAAAGCACATTTACTTTCATAGATTCATTTGAAAGCTTTTCTTCTAAGTTCTATTCCATTTATAGCATTTATCTTTTTATGGCAAAGTTCAATTGAATTTCACCGAACATTAAACATTTGCCGCTTTGCTGGTCAAAGAGTCAAAAGTTCATTAATTTTCGTGAACTTTCGAGTGCGCTCTAATTGAATAATAATTGACATTAATTTAATAAACAGTCTTCACTGAGGCCCATCAAAAGGTGACTTTCAGTAATTCAGTTAACTTTTCTGCATGCTATTCATATTTGCATACCCTGTAAAATCTGTGAAATGGGCATCACAATTGTTTCTAATAAATCTTTTAGTATTGTTATAAAATCTATGAAATTTAATGCAAGTATATTAACAATTGTGTCGTAAATTAAAACTTGAGTATTATTAATAATTTGGTTACTTTTTGAGTTAATAATTAGCAGGGTATCAATTATTCCAGCACACTTGTTCTATACTCTTTTTGTATACCTTTTTACATTTTGAGCACACAATATGGAAAATAATTAAATAATAAAACAAAAAGTCAACAAATTTAATGGCGTTAAGTTTGCATTTAAATGTATAAGTGAGTGTTAGTGTGTGTGTGTATGTTTGTGTGTGTGTGAGTAGCTTATTACATTAACAATTGAACTTGAACTGCTGCCGTTTGTAAATAATATTAATAATATTAATAATAATAATAATAATAATAATGTGAATAAAACACAGGCGGGAGAAGCACACACACACACACACACAAGTTGGGTGCCCATAAAAATACAAATGTGTGTGTGTGTGTGTGTGTATGTTAGCCATGACTGTAACAAATTTAACGAACGTCATTGAAACAAACTAAAAAACAAAATACAAAAATAGCCGTGTAATTGTCAAGTCCAAGAGCGCGCGAAAAAAATGCTCAATAAAATGCTGAAAAACAACAACAACAACAACACCAAAGTCTTGTCCATTAAAATGTGAATCCAACTCAAGTTGTTTAATGTTTAATATACGACAACAACAACAACAAGAAATAACCAAACGCATACCACAAGGTTGACTTCTTCTCTCCCCTCTCTCTCTATCTCTTTTCGGTTTGGGGGCAGCACCTTATGGCACTGCCGTATACCTGATGGGTATAGCCCTCTCCTTATATGTAGATACCAACGCGTAGCACCCCAACAACAACAACAAAAACAACAACAACAATAACGACAACAAAAATCACAGCAACAAAAGAACTGACAACGCTTTTAGAATTCAATTAAAAACGAATCATTGTACGACACTCGCAACATGGAGAAGTAACAGAGAATAAACAGGAGAAAAGAAGAAGAAGAGAAGGGGGTAGGGGTTAAGGTAGAGGGGAGGGGGAGGGGAGGGTAGGGTAGGCGGCACATGCGACGATCATTGGCGCAGATATTGACAAAATGTCGCAACGTGAGCAAAATATTGATGAGAATTGGCAAATCGAGTCACAGAGAGAGAGAGAGAGATCACAAAAGAGACAGACAGAGAGAGAGAGAGAGAGATACACAGAGTTATGCATAAAATATGCCAAACTGAAGGGGAAATTCAAAGGGTGCAAGGGAAACGTCTTTTTATTTTGTATGTATGTGTATCCCAAATGTGTTGCCGCTTAAAATTGGCAACGTTTATTAACATTTCTCAGCGAGGGGAGGGCGGGAGGGAGGAGAGCAGGTAGAGGGGAGGAGAGAACCTGCTAAGGTGAGGTCTTTTACGACCCCAACAAATCACGCTCACAAATAAGCAACTGGCGAGCCAGATTGACATGTCTCGACTTACAGGAAATTTCAAATATGCATTTAAATAATGAAACATTTTTAATAATTATTATTGCATTACATTGAGACAAGAGCAAATAAATGTTTGTTGAATATCAAATTAAGATTAAGATTGAAGAAGGTATTGTTAAAGATATAATTAACTAAGATCAATCTATAGAAAGTTTGAATAAGAAGTAAAGAATAAAGTTCCCTTTAATTATGAACTATAATTTTGGTAAAGTCAAAAACTTGGTAAGAAAAATACAATATATGGTTAAAATGATGTATAAAGATCAATTAATTGGCCTGTGTTATTTAAGAATATTCTTAAACTTTTCAAAGTATTGTATTTATTAAAGACAATTTGAAATTTAGATCATTTTAGGCAATTTTTTAATTAGATTAAATTACAATAAAATTATAGTTAAGCTTTGAATCAGTTATTTATGTATCTGATGATATATTCAGGATAAATATATGCAGAAATACTTTGTAAGTCTCCATTGATGTTTCTCGTTTCCAATATTTCTGTATTTGCTGGCGTTTTTTACAAGTTTTGTTTATTTTCCTCGGGCTTCTACACGACGCGCGTGACCCCCAAGAAGCGTTCGGCTGAGCTCGACTTGGCTCGAACAGCTTTTAGCCAGGTTTTTATTATAGTATTCTTATGCTGGCCTCGCCAGCTTTATGACACCAACAAACGGCAACAACAACAACAACAACAAGACGTCAAATGTTTCTCAGAGCTCGTCGATGGGTTTTTGGTCGTGTTTGATCATTCAATTTGAAAGTTATTCATTATTCGATCACGTACGCACGCCCAGCTACCAATCGAGTACCCAGACTACACTCACACTCAGATTCACACACACACACACACACAGAGCAGGTCAATGTTCGTATGACAGTTGCTATAGCATTCACATGGGGTTTCTTCTTCTTACCTTTTTTTTCTTCTCATTTTTGTATTTTTTCTTTTTTTTTCATCTTCTGTCGAAATTTTCAAACACTGGCCACAATTACAAATTGAATTTCTGACACGTTGAAAACATTTTGCGAGTTGGTTTTTTTATGACGACGCGTCGTCTAATGAACTTTTCACTTGCCAACGGCTTTAACGACTTTACCCTCTCTCTCTTTCTCCCTCTTTACCCTTTACCCTCTTCTCGTGGCTTGACAACTTCTTTAAGAGTTGCAAGATTAGCCAACAGTTGCAGCTGCCATTAAATGAAGTCGCCACTTCCTGTACGAGTCCTGTACACAAAACAAAATTAACAGCAGCTCTCGAAGCAACATCTAATCTTCATTATCAGCTGGAGTCGAGACTGAAGACTGGAGACTGGAAGAATTGGTGGGGAAGAACGAGAGAGAAGCGCACACGCTGTAAAATTGCTATTAAATTGTTGCTGATTTTATGTTTGGGTTGGAGGATTTTTCTCTGTGTTTTTCTGTGTGTTTCTGCTTTCGGATTTCAGCGCTTAGAGTTGTTCTCTCTATCTCTCTATCTCTGTCTCCATCTCTCACCTTGCCTGATTATCGCCATCTCTTTCAATTTGGCATCATTTGCTGACTTCCTCTGGCGCTTTATGCGCTATTTACACTTGCCTCTTGTGTGTGTTTTATGTTTACTTAGTTAGCCGGGTGTAGACGAGTCTATCTCTTCCCCCTTTCCCCTCCTTACCATCGTCTTGCCACTGATGATGTCTCAATTAGCTGGTATCTTGTGGATTTTTGTGGTTAACTGCCGCCCGTAGAAAGCCAGCTATATTAATGGAAAATTACTTTTGAATTAACTGAACTATTGCAGTCCGAGCAAATGGGCTTTACTTTGGCTTATCTGATTGATCAGAACTTGAACCTATCAAAAAGTACTTAAAATCTATTATTTTTCATATTTAAGCTAAGCTTTATTATTATCAGTTTCTTAGATATATAATATCACTTTTTCTTTCACTCCTCGTAGTTTCGTCAATTCTTCATTCATTCTTAACTAAAATCGTAATCTTTTGCACGATTTCATTTGAAAGAATTATTGATTGCTTTATTTCTTTCTTTTATTCGTGCTGTCTTTTCATATGGATAATAACCATTCATAGCTCTTTACTTGGCTTACTACCAAACAGAAGTCGATTCATGCTTACGGTCTATTCATAATTCGCAAAAGTCAAGCTGTTAAGCTTCTTTTATCTTACATTTTTGTAGAAACTTGGCAACACTTGCTTTCATCTTTGTTCTTTATTGATGAATCAAACTCTTCATCAACTAATTAACTTAACCAAAGAGTTTTTTTCGCTTAGTGTATTTCGAAAACAAAGATTTTTATTATTTTCTAGAATATCTGGATAAAGTTTTCCGAAATTAAGGCATTAATTATTGTTAATAATTATAAATATTATGAATGTATCTTATATCTCTAATTTTAACTGAAATCTTAATAAAAATTAATAAATTAATTTTGATCGTATATATTAGAAAATAATACATATATTTCACTTAAAGATTACACTGTTTAATCTTAATCTCAAAATATTTGTCTGTAGGTATAGTTAAGATATCGAATGCAATTTTCTGTTGAAATCAATTCGAATCTAAGATTGTTTTCAATTTCCCAGTTTGGCTTACACATTTTTCGGAGACTTTCCATTCTCACACTCTCTTTGGCGTGACAATCTCTTTATTCCACTTTCGAAGTGTGTGCGGGACAATCCTAACTTCAAATTATATTGCCATTTCAATACATTTAGGCCTGGCCTAAAACCTAACTGTACAAAAATGCATATGAGCAGTGCATAAACATAGATTATCCAGCCAGTAAAAAAAAGTCGAAAAGCAGAAAAGAAGAGGAAAATGCAGCCATATAAGCGCAGTATAATAGTTCAATCACTTGTCAGCACCACATAAGAGGAGACTCTACTCCCTAGTTTTAACTATTCCTCCTCCCTCTCTTTCTCTCTCTCTCTCTCTCTCTCTCTCTCTCACTGTCAACATCTACTCGATTTGTCACAAACACCAATTTCGTGTGACAAATTTGTATGGCTGAAGAGACGTCGACGACGACGACGACGACGATCTTTTGGGCCATGGCCAAATAAGGCGACTCCTTTGAGCCATGTCTTGAGTAGAAGACGATAGACTCGACCTGGCTAGTACTTTATGCCAAAATGCAAACCGTTTCTCGACGACTATTCGGCTCGGTATTCAAATGGCCTCAAAAGTTGCCATCGTCTTGGACTCTTGTCGTCGTTTCCTCGTCTTTCGTCTTTCGTATCGTCTCGTCTTCTATCCTCTTTCTTATGTTTTGTTGTTGTTGTTGTGTCCTCTTCACGTGCCGCATTGTCGCGTTGCATTTAAAATGCAAATTATCATCATTATGATTGCATATCATCATCATTATCACGATCATTGTCATCATCATTTGGTTGGCAGACAGACAGTCAGCCTCCTCTCAAAGGCACCTCCTTCAATCTGTGTTGTTGTTGTTGTTGAAAAATTGTTGGCAAATTATTACCTTGGCCAGAGTCATAAACATTGGCGCGTCTTCACGTGCCACAACGATCGTGATCATCATCATACTGCTCACGATGATGATCATTGTGTGAGACAAAAGTCTGTCATAAATTTGTCACAAAATATATAAGAAAGAAAAAAACCTTTGCCCGATTTGTCAATCCGTCATTGGAGCGCCGTTTTGCCAAGTGCAATTTATGATCAGCTGCAACTCAAATACCAAATATCCCTTCCCCACCTCTCTCTCTCTCTCTCTCTCTCTCTCTCTCTCTCTCTTACACCCACATACATATTTGTAGCTCCTTTGTTTGTCGCACACAACTTGAAATTGCAATTGAATTGCTTCGATTGGCGGTTTCATTGGATTTCTTTGCTGGATTCTGTCTTCTTTTGTTTTTTATTGTTGCCTTTGCTTGTTGTTGTTGTTGTGATTAGTGTTGCTGTTGTTGTTGTGGTTGTAGCTGTTGTCACGCGCTGTTATTATGCAAATATTGAGCTGTTAAATTGCATGGTGCACGCGTCATTTAATCGCATTGTTGCAAGTCTTTATAAAGACGATGGCCCAAACAATGCTGTCTCTTGTTGCCTCATTCATTGTTGTTGTTGTTGTTGTTGTTGCTTGTGCATTATTATGACCATTTATGTTGCATAAATTACGGCGTTTAACTTTTCTCACTTGCCTGAAAATTGATTGTCATTTCTGATGCTAAATTTAAGACACATAAGAAAACATAAAAAAAATAATCACAAAAATGGGAGGATCGTTGGGGAACATAAAGAAACGTTGATTGACAACTGCCAAAACTATAAAAGTAAACATAATTTTTGATAACTGTATTCAACTACAACTGCTCTGAGTTTACGATTTGATATCTTTGATAAAATTCAATAAAATATATCTAAGAACTTTAAAAATTTTCAGTTTGTTGTAATTAACCTTTTTAACTTTTAGATATTAAGCAACATTTTTAAATTAAAACACCTTACATTTAATTTGCTTGAACGCTTTAAAAACCTTTTATTTCCATCACATTCTAAATTCTGAAAATAATTTTATTTGACATCATTGATATTTGATAAAACCTAAATAATTAAAAAAATGCATTTCAAAATAGCATTAGGTGTTTATCGAATTCTATCATCAACTTTATAAAATTTCTAAATATTAAATGTAAAGTCTAAAGTAATCTTATCGTCTTGGAATTTCTAAAAATTTTTTTCAAAAGAAAACTAATCTTTAAAAAAAAACCTAATTTTATCTTAGCTCAATCTCAACAGCCGCCAATTTCAATTTCAAGAACTCTACACATCAAAATACAGAAAACGCTATACTAGAGCTTTTTCTATATCGATCGAAAATTTACCCCAAAGTTGACCCAGTTTTAATTAAAGCTCGAGTTTCAGCCGCTATAGCTATAAAGAGAGCCCGCATTGTGACACGTTTTCATCCACCCACTCATTCTCTCCCTCTCGCACTCGCTTACATTGGCACACATGCCAAAAAATAGCTATAACAACAATAACAATATCAAAAAAGACAGAAGAAGAAGCAGGAGCAAATGACTAAAATGAACTCGGCTGAACTGCATAAAAGCAAAAGTACAGCGAACACAAAGGCAAATGGGCGAATGCTCCTCTCGGCAGTATTCAATCAATGCGAAGCTCATTGCGCATACGTCGTGTGGCGCGCCAAAGGCCGAAAGAGCGAATCATACGAATCGCTTGCTCTCACGCTCACGCTCTCTTTAGCGCTGTCTCTTTGACTTGAACGCACACATACACACACATGCACGTGCGCGCACGAACTGCACGCAGAGAGGCGTCCACGTTTGACTCGGCCAGTCAACGGTCGTGGACGTTGTCGACGTCGACGTCGGCGTCAGCGTTAGCGTCGTCGCTGCTGCGACTGCTGTTGTTGTTGTTGTGTTGTTATTTGGTGTCGTCGTCTATATTTACACTTGTGGCCTCTTATCAAATGGCAGCGGCGCAGTTGACTTTTTTGACGTTTGTGTATACATTTGTTGTTGTTGCTGTTGGCTGATCTGTGTACTATATGTATGTAGCCTGCTTGTTGTTGCTATTGTTGTTGTTATTTGCTGCTGTTGAATTTTGTACACGGCGACCGCTTTGCTGCTTTGACTTTTTGCTCGGTTTTTGAAATATGTACATACACATGCATATACATATATTTATACACATGTGTCTGTGTGTGTGTGTACAGGCAAAATGGGAACAGTCAACACAGCAAAAGTTCAAGTCAAAGATATTTATTTTATATAATCAGGCGCGACATCGTTGCGCGTTTGTTGATTATCGTTGTTTGTGTTGTTTTTGTTGTTGTTGGCGTTGCTCTCGTTGTTGTCATTTTTGTTGTTGCTATTGTTATGCTATTGATTATGAATTTGTTATGAAACAATCAAAATACATCATGAAACGGCAGCAGACTTGTACATGGGTATATTTTTGTAAAGGGTCAATACTAATTAGCAATAGAGATTTAAATATCATCCAGATATTTTTTTAATTATTTCCTAAATAACTATTAAACGCTTTATTTGTCCATATGTACACACAATTTTGATTATTCATTTATATGTGCTTTTGGGCCACTCTAACCAGACAATGTTGTCGGCGACGGGAAGGCAGGCAGGCAGGCAGGCAAAGTCCCGACACATCGGCGATAAGTTCGCGTGCAAAGGTTTTGAACTGCTTGAACTTGTTGAACACAAGCCAAGAAAGACGCAGACGTCGACAACGACAACAACAACACACACAACAACAACAACAACGACAACAACAACAGGAACGACAATACTCTGTATAATATATGGCTACTATATATTATGTATGCCACCTATATATTATGTGTACAGCCATACATATAACTGGAAATTATCAAAGAACCAAATATACTAGAGACTGTCGTCCACTCGTTCGTACATACATATGTATAGTACATACATATATGTAATTGCATGTTACAAATGTCAAGTGCTCTGGGAGGGGTGTTTACAGTTAAAGTATAGTCTATGCAATAATTTTGAATGGGAGTTCTTAACTATAACGTATACGCAGTGTATTACAAGTAGTTTACAATTTAAAATACTTACGTAACACTTATTGCTTCAAATCACCTGCGGTTTTCATGATTGAATTGCTTGAGAGTTTTAAACGCACTTTAAAAGCTAGATAACAATGAGTTTTTGAATTTATGTCATGCCACAGATTTAAATTTATTTCTTTTAAGCACACACGATTTTTCACTTGCAGCTTTTAAAGTTGGTTAAGGAAGCTCATTAATGAGCTTTGTAAGCTTATGTCTAGTTGGACAACATTATTCTAATTATATTAGCCTTTTTCGAATTCTACTGTAACATTAAAATGATCATGAGCTTTTAATGAGCTTTAAAAATTTTAAACATAAATACGATCATGAGTTTTTGATGAGCTTTGAAAGTTTTTTCTATCAAGTTTCATAAACAATTTTTAATTTTTAATAACTAACGCTAAACTCAGTCTATTAGAGCTTTTAAGGAGCTTTAATGCGCTTTTCGTTACATAACATCTATTAATGTCAAGTTTTTTCAAAAAATTAGTTTTTTCTTTTTTCTTATAATTCACAATTAGTTTTTGCAAAGGGAAGCTTTAAATTCCCAAGTCAAAAGTTCACTAATGATTGATTACAGTTGGAGTTGAAAGAACTACAATGGTCGGATAAAGTATTTTGACAAAGCTGTGTGCAATGTTAGATTGCTTGTAGTGATAAACTAAAAGAAGTAACGGGGCTCTGTAAATGGCCAAAGTAAAGTAAATAAAATTAACTATTAAACTGATAAATATTTTGTTAATTCCTCTATGCGTTCTTTTTCTATCAACTGAAATGTAAAGACATTTCAAAAGTGAGGCGGAAAAAAGTAATTTGACAAAGTATTCTTTAATAGTTTCTCGTCATTCGCAAGCAAGCAAGGGTCTGCACTGCTATCTAAAAAGTCTTGTTTTAATTAAATTTATTAATTTTAATTACTTGATTAAGATGAAATTGTTAAAAATGGGTAAATAGTCAGAAATTAGCCATATTATCAAGATCGAGATAGTTACTAAGTTTAATGCGGATAATTCTGTGGAATACTCAAGCAAACTATACAAAAGAACTCGGTAGACTATATACTTTCAAATAAATAAACAAAAAAATTTAAATCTTTTGAAAACTTACCACGCTACGGTAGACCACACAAGTCGACCGCGGGAGAGGAACGTTTAAAATATTGAAATTATTGGAAAATTCAAAGAAGATGTCCTTAAGACCACAACATCAACAGCAATTAAATTGAATAAGGAGTACTATATTCAAAATTGCGAAAGGATGGGTAGAAATAGGCTAAAGGAAGCCGGATATGCGACCTATATAGTCAGACCAATACCACAAATTTCGCAACAAAACAAACTAAAACGCTTGACCTTTGTCCACAAGCCAATATAATTTTGGAAGCAAATACTTCGGACTGTTAAACGCACTTTCTAGTGCCATGGATCCAAAATGAAAGTATTTTGCATCAATCCAACCATAAGGTGGAAAAAAAGTGGCTCCTGTGTATGTTCGGGAATCCCAAGGTGATGGCAGCGCTATGTTTCGGGATTGTGTTTATTATAATGACATCGGAAATTAGGTACCAATCAAGGAATCAATGAATAAGGACCAATATTTACATATTTTATATGATCACTCGCTCACATCTGGGGATAAGTTACTTGTAAAAATGTTTGTTCTTCAACAGGATAATGCTCCATGTCACAAAGCTAAAATGATAACCAATATTTTTAAGGATGTTGGAGGGAGAACGTTGGATTCGCCGCCCCAAAGTCCAGACTTAAATATAATTGATAATGTCTGGACTTATGTAAAGCGAAACAGAAGCCCATGCTTAACAAAAACTTGAGAGAAAGCAAATTCAGAGGTCGTATCCCTTTGGAAGGACTTTTTTTAGGAATCCCCAAAAATTTTGTGAATTCAGTGCCAAACCGATTGCAGAAAGTAATTGATTCTAAAGAAGGATTAATTTTCTATTAATTTGATCGTTTAATTGTGTAAATTTTTCAAAATTTGTAATTTTTTTGAATTTATTAATTTTTTGTCAAAATACTTATTTCCGCCTAACTTTTGAAATGTCTTTGCATTTCAGTTGATAGAAAAAGAACGCATAGAGGAATTAACAAAATATTTCTCAGTTTAATAGTTAATATTGTCTACTTTACTTTGGCCATTAATAGAGACCCGTTACTTCTTTTAGTTTTTCACTACAAGCAATCTAACATTGCACACAGCTTTGTCAAAATACTTTATCCGACCATTGTAGATGATCTCTTTTCCAACAAAAACGATTTGGACTGCAACTTGTAGTTACCTTGCAACACTCAGAAGATGTTAACAGGACAGCACATACATACATACATACATACATACAAGACGGCACACGCCCCACGAAATGCAGCCTGCAACCGAAAATAAAAACTAAAAGCAAACAAGAAACGTAAAAAATCCGACAGCAACAACAGAAAAAGAGTCCGATCAAGTTGCCACATTGGCTGTGGCAGTGTGTTGTGGCTGTTGCCATAAATTTGCAACAACTGCGCTTGAACTCGATAAATTTATGTGCAACATGCGCCGTTTCTGCCAGCTGGACGAGTTTAATACATTTTCGAAGCTGCCGCTCGCTCGGTTCGGTTGCATGCAACATATGTACATATGTATGTATGTATGTGATGTTATGTTATGTTAGCGAGCTGCAAGTTTGAGGCTTGCAGCGAGCGGCATTTTCATCTTTATCGCCAAATATCAATCAAGTGTTTGGCAGTTGCATGCGGAATTAGTTGGCCATTGCGATGTGCAACGTTGGAAACCTAAGCCAAATGCCAATGCCAAAGACAGTCTATAAAGTTCAGAGTTTGTGGCTTTAATCGCGATATATATAGATTTATATATAAACATGTATAGTATCTGTATATATGTAATGCCAAAAAAAAAAAGAAGGAACTTGCTGATATATGGCACGAGTCGAAGTTTACAGCTCTGCGGAGACTTCAGAGTCGCGACTTTCCTAATGTTGCACACACAAGGAGTGTGCTAAGGGGTTAAAAGGGGTAAGGGGGGTAAGGGGGCATCCTTCAGCTGCCTCATTTAATTGCTGACAAATTTATAGAGCGCTGCGCATTAATTCGCTGCGCCCAAATCACAGAAATGCATTAGGCGCAGAGGCAGCAGCCAAACGAGCAACAGGCAACAACCAACAACAACAACAACAACTAACAACCAACGGGGCACCCTCAATGTGCAACCAAGCAGCCGACAAATGCTGCTTGCAACCTGGTAAAAAAAACCAACAACAACAACAACCCAGACACGATCTCAACTCGCTACGTTCATTTAATTATCGAATTTAATTAATCTGCACTTGATTTTTTACGCCACAGTCTGTGGCAGCCACAGGGAAAGACACCAAGCTGAGCTCTCAACTGCCCCCCGCCCCCCTTCGTTTGCCACCTCTTGTTGCCACTGCCTGTTGCACAGCTGGTTTCAGTTGCTCTTTTTCGGCTGCTGCAACCTGCACAGCAGTCAGTGTTGGCATTAGTTACCTCAGCTTTCCCTCTGCTCCGCTGCCATCAACTTTTATCAGCGACAATTGGCAAATTGTTTGTTAACTTTTATTTATTTTCGACATTTTATCAAACTCTTTGCTGGCTTTCCATCAACAAATTTGCACATTTTTCGAAATTTTTCAATTCATTTATTTATTTAAGTAGATTTGTTTGTTACTTTTACATTATTTAAAATCTGTTTAGGATAACAAACTTTATTCACCAAATATAAATATAATTCCTTGATATTATATTTTTTAGTCCTAAATGCTTACAGATATTCTTTGAATTTTACATAATTTATGGACACTGGTTCTAGTTTTCTAGTAGAGGACTATTTTTTTAAGAAGATAAAATACAAAATATTTACAATAAAGCAAGGGGGAAGGCTATAGTCGAGCTCCCGACTATAGGACACCCGTTACTTATTTAAAAAAAAAATTAAATTTTTTATTGCATGCTTTTAGGCACTTACATTGCTAGAAACTTAAATCAGCCATTACTACCATTATGGTTGGCCGATCTTGTTGCGATTAAATAGAATGATAGCTTACAAAAAATAAATTATAAAAAATTCTTAATATTCTTAAAACTGTTCGTGTGCTGGCTTTTCGCGATTTGCGGAGGCGTGAAAAAATGTGAAACAAACTTGTATGCAAGATTTATAAATAATGGGTTTATAGAAGTCTGTGTGCCAAATTCGTTTGCTCTAGTTCTTATAGTCTCTGAGATCTAGGTGCTCACACGGACGGACGGACGGACATGGCTATTTCGACTCGGCTGTTGATGCTGATCAAGAATATATAGACTTTATAGTTTCGGAGATGCTTCATTCTCCCTGTTACATACATTGCAACGAATACCGCATATCCTTTTATTTATTTTTTAAGTAATTTTGGACTTAAAGAAAGTACTTCTACTGTCGACAATTATAAATTATTAGGGTATTCAGAAACTATGATATTTGTGTTATGTGGCAAAGTGATAACACTGTAGCTAGTGAGCGACCTTTTTAAGTTTCTGTTGTCGTATTTGTGATATCATTGAGTTAAATTTCAATGAACTGCTGTTTTGTATAAAGCAAGCTTTCTTTTAATTCGTTTACGCTCATGAGTTTGGTGTCACCCTCTCTTACTCTTGTCTTTTTTAATGCTTTTACCATCGTTAAAAATCAATTTAATATTTAAAAAAAATTTGTATCTCTTTATTTAGATTTAAAATCTGTCCTAAGGGACAATCATTAAAATTGTCATTTGTGTGATTCGAACCCTAACTATTTAACTGAAAGCTCTAATTCTGGCAGGTCGGCGACTCTAACCATAGAGCCACCGGACCAAGAAAAATTACTTGCTTTTACAACCAATATCAATACCGACCTCAGTGTGACCATATTTTGTTAGATACTTTAAGCAGTCTGGCAACCTTTCTCCTTTTGAAATTTTGTCTCAATACGACGAATTTTGTATACATACCCCAGGGCATGTTTGGTGTGATATACTTTTTTCTGTGTGTTTGTTGTCATTACAACATATAGCACTTTGCCACATAACACAAATATTAGAGTTTCTGAATACCCTATATGTGTTGTGGAGTAACTCTGTTTAAAAATCCTAAAAATCCCAAATTCTTTGATATTATTTTACA
>JBAMBK010002697.1:0-76525 GCA_037043435.1 Drosophila suboccidentalis | reverse complement strand
CCATCGTCAACACTGGTCGCGAGTCGCGACGCTGAATTCGCCGGTCGAAGCCATTAAGAGAGCAAAATTTATAGAAATTGGAAGTACTTTATGTCAATCGCACTTCATCCCAATTAAATAATTCCAATCGAGATGACCTAAAGCACCACAATACGAAAACATTTGTAAACAGTTAACGATGTAACAAGAAAACTACAGTCGAGGTGCTTGACTGTGAGAGGTTTAGTACGCACATATGTACGTGGGGACTAACAAAAGTTCGGTTAGTCGACCCGAAAACAAATTCGAAATATTTTTTTTTTATTTATTCTTAATCTTCGTCTTTTTTTATCTTCTCCACATATTTGCCATTGATTTCAATGCATTTCTTAAGCCTATAAATTTACTTCTCAAAACATTCTTAAAAATCTTGCTTTTAAAGCTTTTTAATGGGTGAGTTGGCTTTTCTGACGCTCATACATGGACTACTGTTTGGTTTCCGGGTCGTATTTATTAAATCAAGTTTTGGCACCAGTAACGACTTTATTAAAGTTGCTAGACTTTCCATTTTCAAATTTGTTCAAAAGATATTGGGCAAAATGCATTCAACCTTCTTTTTGGGCCTCATTTAAAATGCGTGGAGCCCATCGCGCAGACTTCTTCGTATACATCAGATCTTGATGCAATATTTGAGATACGGCCATGGCATTCAAGTCCAGTTCACTAGCAATCATTTCCCGGTTAGATCGAGGGTTTTCGGCATAGTTCGAAATAGTCTTAAGAGATGGTGCAATCGTTTCATAAGCATTTTGACATTCACCAAATATTTTTTCCGGGTTCAGTTTGCATTGAAAACCGAATAAAAGGCTATAATGAATTTCTGTTTGCGTTGGTAGTGGAATTTCATCTGAGGCACCTTCAGCTAATTTGCGTTTTCTAGTGTCCATTTGCGAAAGTTTCGACACTTTAGGAATTTTGAAAAACGATTTAAAAGTCGCTAACTTACCGAACTTTTGTTGGACCCCTCGTACATACAAATCAATTTAAAAAAAACTATTAACAAAAATAAATTAAATTATTTTCACTTGCGTGGAGTTGCGCCTACCGTGTACTCGACTGTGGGATACCCTGTGCCTCTTTCTAGAATTTCTGGAATAATTATAAAATTGATTGTTTAAGGGACATTAAAAGAATTGTTTTATCAAAATTAAAACATTACTATGCCAACGAATAGAATATTATATTGAAATGTTAACAACTCGTTTTTTAATTTAAACCAAAGCGATGTTATTTCAATACGCATATATTTTGATTCACGCTGATTTGATGACATATGTATGTATGATGATTTATAAAACATATATTTATAAAAATATTTCATGATAATTTCCATTTCGAAAATAAATAAACTTTTTGATTAAATTATACGGTTTTCATTGAATTCCGTTTATTTGTTATTCCATTATTTGTTTTTATAATTTAATCTAACTTAATTAACAATAAAGACTGTTTAATGAGAAAATGTAACTCTTTAAATTAAAATAATATTATTTCATAATAATATAAAAGGATTTATGACTTTATATTGATGATTAATATAACCGCACGTCAACCCTAAAATTACAACGGCCAGAAATCCGAAAACAACAGATTGAGTACTATACTGTTTCGGAATCACTTCGCAATTGCCGTCTTTATCTTCTTGATAGCCATCTTCGCAGACGCATGATTTCACATTGCCGATATATTTTATTTGACGTGTTCCAAATGAACAGTATTCACATATACCCTGAGAATTGCGCACATAGCTATCCGAGCACTTACACTCCTTAGTTATGCGATCCCGTAATTCATGCTCGTCGCATTGGTCACATTCTCCTTTTTTATTACGTGAAAAATATTCTTTGCATAGACAGATCGAGTGACCATCCGATTCTGCGTTGGCTCCGCAGGGCACAAAAATTCCATCGACGCGATGGAAATTTTTATAGCAAACGCACTGTCCCACAGGCCCCAATGAAATAAGACTTAAAAAAAAAATGAAATAAGGCCCCAAAAAAAATGTATAGGAAACAACAACAACGATTTCTAATCAAATTTGGGGTGTTATTTCATTTTTTGGGGCCTTATTTCATTAGGGCCTTATTTCATATGAAATAAGACCCCAAAAGAAGAAGTGAAATAAGACCCCAAAACCGTATTTTTGGGGCCTTATTTCATTTTTATTCTGAAATAGGGCCCTAATATTTTATATTGACAATATATCGTCAGCAAAACATTTGTAAATTCGCCTGACCATCCTCTTCAAGTAATTGAGGCTTTCAAAATGGAATCTAAGTGGCCTTCGTTTATGCTTAAAAAGGATAAAGCAAATTCACTGCCATTTTACACGGCTTGTATTTTTGAAGACCAAAAACAGGCTTTTTGTATATTTTCGTCTTTAAAAATAATAAGCGAAATAAAGAAAAATTTACCTCCGCCGAATCGAAGGTAGTCCCCAAAGGTTGCTTTAACCAGCTCCTAGTGATCTATATTCAATATTTTGACCAGGTAATTACATTATAATTGTGTAAGTCTTAGCGATTTTTTATATAAAATTTTCATTATTTCTTAATCTTAGAGCCGCCGCCGGCGAAAATTTTATACAAAAAAATGTTCGATTTGTATATACAATTTTTATCATTTCTTAATCTTAGCGCCGCAGGCGAAAATTTTATACAAAAAATCGCGCGATTTTTTGTATAAAATTTTCATTATCTCTTAAAATTTTATTTTGCCATGCAAACATTTAAAAACTTGTGCAGATTGTAATTTAAAGCTATGTACAAGCAGCAGATGCAATTGCAAAGAACTTCGAGCATTACAACTGCCCTTATTACAGAAAACCTGTGAATAGTTTCATGCAAGTCTTTTCTTAATAAAACAATAAATTAAATATAAAAGCAATAAAATAAAAAAAATAATTAATAAAAATTGGGGTGTTATTTCATTTTTCAAATTGGGGTGTTATTTCATATGAAATAACACCTCAAATTTGGGGCATTATTTCATTTTTTTTTTGGGGCCTTATTTCATCTTACTGGGGCTTTATTTCATATTTGAAATTGGGGTGTTATTTCATATGAAATAACACCCCAAATTTTGGGGCCTTATTTCATTTTCCCTTTTAGGGCCTTATTTCATTGGGGCCTTATTTCCTGCAGCCTAAGCGCTACACCACTCTCTCTCTTATCTGGGCAGTGGATCGATAAGGGATCTTCATTAGTTCCGCAGATATCAAGAAAATCAACAGAATCATATTGCGGAATCCTCCACAATAGTGAGACCAGGAAAAAAGCTTTTAGCCCCATAATATTTGTTATCACGAAAAATATTTCAGCAGCAAAATTTCGATAGCCGCAACTTAATCAAGAGGCAAATTAAGACTGAACACGAATGAGAGCGAAATACTCAAAACAAAACCCAAAAGCGAATGCGCGAATATCTATTTACTTTTGTCTCTCTCTCTCTCTCGCTCTTATTTTCTCTCTTATTTGGCTGTGAATCTAAACACTCTGCCTAAGGTTTTTTTGAACATTTGAAATTTCTACGCATTTAGTCGGGATTTTTGGAGCTCTTGTCAACATCACTGCGCATGGCGGTCCGCGCTAGTGACGAAAGCAGCACGAAGGGTGCGAGGGGCGATTAGCAACATATACAGGAAATATGGAAAATTTAGCACGACTGTCCGATCAGGTCGAGTTATATACTTATCGAAAGGTATAGTCTTAACTAACATGACGAAAACAATACCATATCATTTCTGATATCCAAATATTAAATTGTCCCAATTTTGATTTCAGAAATTACATGGAATGGAACTGTTTTCGTCACTAGACTTTACCTCGTTAAGAGGTTTTTTTTAAGTATTTTAAGTGCATTTAAATTACGAAAATAAATAAACATTATTATTAAATTATAGGACTATCATTAAATTCAGTTTATTTGTTTTTCTACGTATTATAATTTAATCTTCCTTGGTTCGCAATTATGAAAAATGAAAAAATTCACATTTTTATATTGAAATAATAATATAATATTAATTCGGCAAATACGGAAAACACTTCTTTTTAAATATACCATAATATAAAAGGACTTATGACTTGTTATATTGACGAATAACATAACCGCACGTCAACCCTAAAAATGCAACGGCCAAGAATCCGAAAACAACGGATTGAGTACTATACTCTATTGGAATCTTTTCACAATTGCCGTCTTTATCTTCTTGATAGCCATCTTCACAGACGCATGCTTTAACATTGCGGGGATATTTTATTTGATGCTTTTCACCTGAACAGTATTGACAGATCCCCTCAGAATTGAGCACATAGCTATCCGAGCACTTACACTCCTTAGTTATGCGATCCCGTATTTCACGATAGTCGCATGTGTCACAGTCTCCTCTCTTATTACGTGAAAATGTATCTTTGCATGTACAGTCCCAGTGACCATTCGATTCCTCGTTGGCTCCACAGGACACACAAATTCCATTGACGCGATGGAAATTTGCATAGCAAACGCACTGTCCATAAGCGCTACACCATCTCTCTCTCTTATCTGGACAGTGGACGCAATTGTTCTTCTCATCTCTGCTATATCCTTCGCGGCAGCCCACACATTTGCCCCGATGGTCTTTAAGGCCTCCCTCTCCACAATCACAGTGTTGATATTTCAAGGCATCATTATCCATCCAGCAACGTGGATCTCTGATTGCGGGAAGCTTAGCGTCTTCATCATTTCCGCAGACATCATATTTGAAAGTATAAGAATCGAATTGCGGAATCCTCCACAATAGTGAGACCAGGAGGAAATCCCTCAGTCCCATAATTGATGTCATCACCGATAATATCTCAGCCGCAAAATTACTATAGTCGCAACTTAATCAAGAGGCAAATTAAGACTGAACACGAATGAGAGCGAAATACTCAAAACAAAACCCAAAAGCGAATGCGCGAATAATTATTTACTCTCATCTCTCTCTCTCTCCCAGTTTGCTCTCTCATTTAGCTGTGACTACATATACAAACACTGCTGCCAAGCATAATTTTGAACAAACGAAATTTCAGAGCATTTATGTGCGATTTTAAGAGCTCTTATACATCAAAAATTTTGCGACATGGAACTGTTTTCGTCACTTGACTTTACCTCGTAAAGAGTTATTTTTTAATGTTTTTAAAGTAAGTTTTCATTTTGTAAATAAATAAACTTTGTGATTAAATTATAAAGCTGCCATTGAATTCAGTTTATTAAGTCGAGAAATCGAATGTTAATAAAAAAGTTCACTTCTTTATATTAAAACAAAATTAATTATTCTAAGACGGAAAAAACTTATAGACAAGATATCATAATATAAAAGGATTTACGACTTTTTATATTGTCGAATAACAAAACCGCATGTCAACCCCAAAAATGCAACGGCCAAAAATCCGAAAACAACAGATTGAGTACTATACTGTTTCGGAATCACTTCGCAATTGCCGTCTTTATCTTCTTGATAGCCATCTTCACAGACGCATGTCTTTATATTGCCGATATATTTTATTTGATGCGTTGCAAATGAACAGTATTCACATATACCCTGAGAATTGCGCACATAGCTATCCGAGCATTTACACTCCTTAGTTATGCTGTTCCGCATTTCATGATCATCGCATTTGTCACATTCTCCTCTACTATTACGTGAATATTCAACTTTGCATCTACACTCCGAATAACCATTCGATTCTTCGTTGGCTCCACATGGCACACAAATTCCATCGACGCGATGGAAATTTGCATTGCAAACGCACTTTCCATAATGACTACACCATTTCTCCCTCTTATCTGGGCAGTGGACGCAATGGTGGTCCTTGTTTCTTCTGTATCCTTCGGCGCAGCCCTTGCACCTGCCGTAAATGTCTTTTTCGTATGCTTCTCCACAATCACAGTCTAGGAATTGCCTGAGTGGAGACACATAGGTGTTCCAGCAATCTGGATTTCTGTTTACGGGCGATTCAACATCATCATCAATATATTCGCAGATGTCAAAAGTAAACTCAAAAGTATGATGTTGCGGAATCCTCCACAATAGTGAGACCAGGAAGAAATCTCTCAGTCCCATAAATGACGTCATCACCGATAATATCTCAGCCGCAAAATTACTATAGTCGCAACTTAATCAAGAGGCAAATTAAGACTGAACACGAATGAGAGCGAAATACTCAAAACAAAACCCAAAAGCGAATGCGCGAATAATTATTTACTCTCATCTCTCTCTCTCTCCCATTTGTTCTCTCATTTGGCTGTGACTACATATACAAACACTCTGCGTAGCATAATTTTGAAAATACGAAATTTCAGAGCATTTATGTGCGATTCTAAGAGCTCTTGTACATATATCGGAAATTTTGGGGCATGGAACTGTTTTCGTCACTTGACTTTTACCTTTTTAATGTATTTCAAGTAAATTTTCATTTTGTACATAAATAAACTTTCTGATTAAATTATAAGTCTGTCATTGAATTCACTTTATTAAGTTCAGAATTATAATGTTAATGAAAAAATTCACCTGTTTTATATTAAAACTAAATTAATTATTCTAAGACGGAAAGCACTTAATAGACAAGATATCATAATATAAAAGGATTTATGACTTTTTATATTGACGAATAACAAAACCGCATGTCAACCCCAAAAATACAAAGGCGAAAAATCCGAAAATAACAGTTTGAGTACTATACTGTTTTAGAATCACTCCGCATTTGCCGTCTTTATCTTCTTGATAGCCATCTTCACAGACGCATGATTTCACATTGCAGTATTCACATATACCCTGAGAATTGCGCACATAGCTATCCGAGCATTTACACTCGTTAGTTTTGCGATCCCGTATTTCATGATCTTTGCATTTGTCACATTCTCCTCTATGATTACGTGAAAATTCAACTTTGCAAATACACTCCGAATAACCATTCGATTCTTCGTTGGCTCCACAGGGCACACAAATTCCATCGGCGCGATGGAAATTTGCATTGCAAACGCACTTTCCATAATGACTACACCATTTCTCCCTCCTATCTGGGCAGTGGACGCAGTGGTACTCCTCATTTCTTCTGTATCCTTTGGCGCAGCCCCCGCACTTGCCGGAAATGTCTTTTTCGTATGCTTCTCCACAATCACAGATATCGAAAGGCGAATACGCGTAATCTTCCCAGCAATCTGGGCTGGGCGGCTGAGCATCATCATCAAATTCGCAGATGTCAAAATTAAAAGTATAAGAATCATATTGCGGAATCCTCCACAAAAGTGAGACCAGGAAAAAAGCGTTCAGCCCCATTATATTTGTTATCACGAAAAATGTCTCAGCGGCAAAATTTCGATAGCCGCAACTTAATCAAGAGGCAAATTAAGACTGAACACGAATGAGAGCGAAATACTCAAAACAAAACCCAAAAGCGAATGCGTGAATATTTATTTACTCTCTTCTCTCTCGCTGTCATTTGCTCTCTCATATGGCTGTGAATACATACACAAATAGTCTGCCTAACATAATTTTGAACACCCGAAATTTCAAAGCACTTAGTTGCTACTTTTAGAGCTCTTTAATATTATATCAGAGATTTTGGGGCATGGAACTGTTTTTGTCACTAGACTTTTACTTCGTAAAGAGCTTTTTTATGTATCTTATGTAAACTTCAATTCCGTAAATAAATAAACTTTATGATTAAATTATAAGGCTTTCATTGAATTCAGTTTATTTAGTTCAGAATTATAAATTGTTAACGAATAAAATTCCCTACTTTACAATGAAAAAAAACTAATTCATTAATTTGGAAAGCACTTTATAGACAATATCAGGGGTGCCACAGAAATCGCTTTCGCTTTAATTTCACTGGAATTTGTACGAAATTTGAGTGAAATTCAAGCGAAAGCGATTTCTGTGGCACCCCCGTATATTATAATACCATAAAAAAACCTCTTTACGCGGTAAAAGTCTAGTGACGAAAACATTTTCATGCCCCAAAATTTCTGATATCCAATTTTGTGAAGAAAAATATATAGTTTTACTTATGAATAAAATAAAAAAAAAATTTTGGCACTCGGCACATTGCGCTAAAATGTCTCAGTTCTTCATACCAAATAAAACTGACTGTTTTGCGCAGTGCCGAATGCAAAATTTTTTTTTTATTATATTCATAAGTAAAACTTAATATTATTCGTCACAAAATTGGATATCAGAAATTTTGGGGCATGAAAATGTTTTCGTCACTAGACTTTTACCGCGTAAAGAGGTTTTTTTATGGGATATTGACGAATAACATAACCGCACGTCAACCCAAAAAATACAAAGGCGAAAAATCCAAAAATAGCAGTTTGAGACCTATACTCTTTTAGAATCACTTTGCAACAGCCGTTTTCATCTTCTTGATAGCCATCTTCACAGACGCATGCTTTCACATAGCCGTTGTATTTAACTGCTGAACAGTATTGACATATGCCATAACAATCGTGCACATAGCTACCCGAGCATTCACACTCCTTAGTTATGAGGTTCCGTTCTTCGTTATCTTTGCATTTGTCACATTCTCCTTTGTTATTTATTTTATTTTTATTTTATTTTATTTGGATTCCTAGCACTACAAGTAAAAACTTATTTTTTAATGTGCTAGTCACAATTTGTTGTTTACTTAATATAAGTTACATAAATTTTTTCTTAAAAAACTACATTTTACAATCATTTAATTTAATTATAATTTTATTTTAATTATTTTGATTTAATTATTATTTACTGATTATAATTTACTGATATACATTATTTTGTAGGTGCATGAAAAGTTTGCTTTTAAAAGTGGGTGCGCTTCTTATTATTTTTAAGTCATGTGGAATATTGTTCCAAAGGCGAACAGCATGTACAAAAAAGTGTTTTTCTGACGATGAGAGTCGATGTCTAGTAGCTATGATATTGTTTGTTCGTCTTGAGGTAGAAAAGTTAAGTTTTTCATATAAGTAATTCGGTTCTTTAGTGTAAATTATTTTATGTAACAATATTAACGCTCTGAGTTTTATCCAGCTTTCTAGTTTAAGATTATAAATTTTGAGCGAATAGGAAGATATATGATCTATTTGTCTTATGTTAAACACATATCTAGCTATGTTGTTGAATGTAACATTAAGTCTGCGCTTGCTGATGCAGTCAGTATTGCAAAAAATCTCAACTCCGTAGAAAAGTGCGGGTGTCAAGTAGGTCTTAGCAATTAGGAGTCTAATATTTACTGGTAAGAGGTGCTGCGTCAGGTATAATATCCGAAGTGAGGCGTAGGTTCTGCCTACAGCTTTGCTGATGTGGTCAGTCCAAGTAAGAGTTTTATTAAAAACAAAACCTAAGTTTGTAACTTTATCTACATAATCTATTGCACTGCTCCCGATTTTTAATTTTTCTAACAGTTGCGTGTTAATAGCTTTCTTATAAATAACAATGCATTTAGATTTTGCAGAATTTAGTCCTAGTCCTTTTTTCTTTGACCATTCATTAATATTACAGAGCGCTCTATTTGATACATTTACACATTCATTTATTCTGGACAAAGGACGACACATATACATTTGAACATCATCAGCATACATGTGGACATTACACTCAGTGACAACATCGGGCAGGTCATTGACATAACAAGAAAACAGTAAAGGACCAAGAACTGATCCTTGTGGGACGCCACGATTAATAGGAAGAAAGGACGACGAACTCGACAAAGTGACAACGGATTGAGATCTATTTCTTAAGTATGACCCTAAAAGTAACTCAGCTGTATCGGTAAAATTGTAGAGCCTTCTCATTTTTGTGCATAAAATGTCGTAATTGACAGTATCAAAAGCTTTGCTATAGTCGAGCAGTGTCAGAAACGTTACTTTTCCATCATCCATATTTTGTCTAATATCCTCAGCAATATTTAAAATTGCTGTTGTACAGCTCCTGTTCTTGCGAAACCCAGACTGCTTATTGCTGATGAGCCTATTAGTTATCATGTAGTCATTGATTTGTGTTGCCATTAGGCTCTCAAATATCTTAGAAAAATATGGCAAAATCGAAATAGGCCGAAATTCGCCATTAGTTTTGGGGATTGGAATTATTTTAGCCAGCTTCCATTCTGTTATTACGTGAAAATTTATCTTTGCATGTACAGTCCCAGTGACCATTCGATTCCTCGTTGGCTCCACAGGGCACACAAATTCCATTGACGCGATGAAAATTTTCAAAGCAAACGCACTTCTTAAAAGCAAGACACCATCTCTCTCTCTTATCTGGACAGTGGACGCAATTGTTCTCCTCATTTATGCTATATCCTTCGCGGCAGCCCAAGCACTTGCCCCCAATGTTACTATCGTATTCTTCTCCACAATCACAGCCTCCTAAAGGCGTGATTGTATACTCCTCCCAGCAATCTGGATTTCTAATTGCTGGCGGCTTAGCATCTTCATCATTTCTGCAGATATCATAAACGTAAGAATCATATTGCGGAATCCTCCAAAACAGTAAGACCAGGAAAAAAGCTTTCAGCCCCATAACATTTGTCATCACCAAAAATATTTCAGCAGGAAAATTCGGATAGGCGCAACTTAATCAAGAGGCAAATTAAGACTGATCACGAATAAGAGCGAAATACTCAAAACAAAGTTCAAAAGTGAATGCGCGAATATTTGTTTACTTTCGTCTCTCTCTCGCTTTTATTTTCTCTCTCATATGGCTGTGAATACAAACACTCTGCCCAACATTTGTTTGAGCATCCGAAATTTCAAAGTATTTAGCTGCGGCTCTTAAAGCTCTTTTCAACATTTTTAGACCACGTACTTTAAAAAAGTACAGTGGTCTATTAACTTTGTCACAAAAAAAAATGTGCGTAACAGGCAGAAGGAGGCGTGGCAGACCCTATAAAGTATATATATTCTTGATCAGCGTCAACAGCCAAGTTGATATAGCCATGTCCGTCTGTCCTCTGTATTGACGCCTAGATCTCAGAGACTATAAGAGCTAGAGATTTCAAACTTGGTATGTAGGTTCGTCTATATTGCACGCAGATCGAGTTTGTTTTAGATTTTGGCCACGCCTCCTTAAACGCCCACAAATTATAAAAATCGTAATTATAAGGACAATTTTAAAGATAGACATTCTTAAATAAGCATAGACGAAGATAATGTTATCCTCCATATTTGCTGAAAATTTCATCGCGATCGGATAATAAACAGCCAAGATATTAAACAACTAAATTCTTCTTTATTTGCCATACATTATCAGCAACAATAACAACAGCAACAACAATCACAACTAGATACCGATTACAGTCCAGTAACAATAAAATCTATAATTAGGCAGTTGTTTTTTATGACCGCTAGTGGCGCTATGTGTAGAGCGTCCGTTTTTTTGTATAGATTCTCAGTTCGGGTTCCGGGTTCGAGTTCCGGCACGGACAGAACTTTTTTTTTACTACATAATTACACATACAAATAAGTATCGGGAAAAATCCGCTGACGCGTCTTAAATACAATGACCTTATCTGTCGAACATAAGCAA
This sequence comes from Drosophila suboccidentalis, assembly GCA_037043435.1. NCBI lineage: Eukaryota > Metazoa > Arthropoda > Insecta > Diptera > Drosophilidae > Drosophila > Drosophila suboccidentalis. Next base: position 64,959 of record JBAMBK010002697.1, on the reverse strand, counting down.
ATCGACCAAGATTCTGATACAAAGTTATTGAGAATATAAAGATTTACTCTTATGTATACCTTATGTGATTAAATCAGCCATCTTTTTACCATTATAATGCATTTATACCAAACTTTAAGAAATAGAAAATAGGTTCATTTTTCAATTTATATTTCAATATTTTTTATTTTTTTATTTATTTTGGGTTCCGATTGTACAATATTCGCAGAGTATTGGTTATTTTTTGTCAGTTCAATGTCACGTATTAGTTTTCGGTAATCAAGAATTAATAAGATTAAAAATATAAAGAATATTACTACATAAGAAATATTTGATAAGGCATACTGAAAAATCTGAATTGAATAGAGCTTTATGAGTTTTAAAAATCTTTGAATTGTATTCATGGTACAAGCTCCTTTAGAGTCCCGCGACATGTCATCAATGCAATTACACTCGATAGATCGGGTACTAGAAGAAAACTGCCATTGTTCGTTATCCCCAGAGCACGAGTCTTGCGGAACACAAGCCCATTTATTGCCATCATCATCTGGACACTCGCCGATTTGAGCATCGCACTGGACTAAACGACTTTCGTAACCATCCAAACAGTCGCAGGAATCTCCAATATAACAGATCAACCCATCACCACATCGTATTTGGTCTGTGCAATCGTATGCTTCCAAGTATCCAAACAGTAGAAATGCAACTGCTATAAACAGCATTTTTAATCCAAGCTTCCGCACAAGCAGCCCTTGCAGGTTTACAAAATATACTGATCAAGGTTCATGCTGTTTATGGTGAGCAATTTTCAATGCGAAGAGTCGTCAGGGGCCGAGCACAATCGTTTAAAAACGACGACGCTGAATTCGCCGGTCGAATCCATTGAGAGAGCAAAATTGAGAGAAATTTCAAGTTCTTTATGTCAAACGCGTTTCATTCCAATTTCACAATTCCAAGCGAGATGCGCTAAGGCACAATATGGGAATGTTTGTATACAAACAAGTAAGAAAGTACGAACAAGATATTCTAAAATTAAAAAAAAATATAGGAAAGCTTTAATAAAATGTGAACTACTATAGGATACTCTGTGCACAGGAACTTTGACTTTCGGCTCGTCGAAGGTATAATACTCTTGGTCGGGATGTATATGAAAATAGAAATTGCTTATTCCAGGCTACAGATATTTTTAGAGCAAAAATATAAGGAAACATTTTAATAAAATATGATTTCGGAAAAACACGTATTTACTTTTTTTGCGCATATCTGTGAAGATTAATGTATTACTTATAGCAGAAAATTCCCAAAGGAATAATATTCCCACTAACGCAATCAGAATTTATAAATATATTATTAAACACACAAATTCACTGAAAATCATTATCAGTAGGCAGCCGCCAATGCGTTTAAAGTGAGTAAATACAACATTTTGATACATACATACATACAGTGGCGGAAATGATAATAGGGACATAAAATTTTGCTGCTTCTTTTTGCTATTATTAATATCACTGCAAGATCCAATGCGTTTAAACGCTTAGACCTAATACATAATCGCTACTTCTATTTAAATTTAACAAAAATTTGGAAAAAATAATAGAGACAAGAATCATTAAGTATATTTTTGTTTTTTACTTATTATTTTTAAGAAACTTCAATGTTTTGTGGTAGCACCTATTGATTTTAATATTCCAAAGCATCTTGGGTGCATGGAGTCCACAAGTTTCCTGAGGAATCCCACATCAAGCCTATAGCACCTGTTCCAAGAGCACCTGCTGATTTTTGGACTTGTCAGATCCTAATGTTTAAATTAAATGCCCGCTTTTGAACTTCCCAGAGGTCCTCTATGGAAATTAAGTCCGGAGTCGCCAATATTTTTGAGACAAAGCCATTCCCTGACGAAATTCGAAGGGTGCTTCGGGTCGTTACCTTGTTTTAAAGTAAAGACATTTCCTCTTCAGCAAATGTCTGAATACTATTTCGGAGGATCTAAGGCACAATATGGGAATATTTGTATACAAACAAGTAAGAAAGCTACAGGTGCTCGACTGTAAGATGCTCATGTGTATATCAATGTGAATGACAGTCCGTGCTAGTGACGAAAGCACCATGAGGGGTGCGCAAGGCAGCTAACATTATATACAGGAAAAATGCAAAATTTGCCACAACTGTCTGATCTAATCAAGTTACATACCAATCGGAAAATATTGCTTTAACTAAAACAATTCCGTTTTAAGACTTTAAATAACTGACCTGGTCCATGAGGTAGGGAAAAACTTAAGTGATTGCAGCGGATGATACTTTTTTAATTTTAAATTATTTTTCTTTAAAATACGAGTCGAATAATATTTTGACTATTTGCATCAAATGCCATATTATTTTTTAAGAATTTTTATAAAAAATATATTTAATGATGTTCGTCACAATATTGGCCATCAGAAATTTTTGAGCTTAAAAATGCTTTCGTCACTAGAATTTTCCACTGTAATGAAGTTTTTTTTTTTATTATATACATTCTTACAACTGTTTAGTAATAGAAAAAAAGGTACATTTTTAGATTTCAAATATCATTTTTTATATTTATTTCTGGTTCCAATTGTGCAATATTTGCAAAATATTGCTTCCGTTTTGCAGCTTTAAAGTTACGATTAAGTTTTTGATGAACAGCAATTAAAAATATTAAAAGCATAAAGAAAAATAATATAAAAGAAATTGTAGATAAGCCACTATGAAGAGTTTCTGTCTTAATTGTATTCTTTTTTATGAGATTTAAGAATCCTATAATAATGTAATCCAACATTGTTGTTTGATATTGAACGGTACAAGCTCCTTTAGAATCCCGCGACATGTCATCAATGCAATTACACTCGATAGATCGGGTACTAGAAGAAAACTCCCATTGTTCGTTATCACCAAAGCACGAGTCTTGCGGAACACAAGCCCATGTATTTCCATTATTGTCTGGACACTCGCCGGTTTGAGCATCGCACTGGACTAAACGACTTTCGTAATCATCCCAACAGTCGCAGAAATCTCTTATATAACAGATCAGCCCATCACCACATCGTATTTGGTCTGTGCAATCGTATGCTTCCAAGTATCCAAACAGTAAAAATGCCACTGCTATAAACAGCATTTTTAATCCAAACATCCGCACAAGCAGCCCTTGCAGGTTTAAAATGAATACTGTTTAAGACTCACGCTGCTTATTGAGAGCAAGCATCTTCAGGCGCCGAACACGATCGGTTAATCATTCGAACACGACGACGCTGAATTCGCCGGTCGAAACCATTGAGAGAGCAAAATTGAGAGAAATCGCAAGTTCTTTATGTCAATTCCATTTCATCCCAATTTCACAATTGCAAGCGAGAGACGCTAAGACAACCTATAGATTTATAAGAATATTTGTACACAGATTCAGATTAAGATTTATAGGAATCTATAGATTTATTGGAATATTTGTACACAGATTCAGACATAACCAGTAAGAAAGCCACAGTCGAGATGTTCGACTGTTAGATGCTCAGTACCCACATATTGGAAGCCGTTGAATTTGTTTACAATAAATAAAGAAAATAAAAATTAAAAAACCATAACAAAAAATCAGGGATTAAAACCCTAACCGAAACCGTATCCTTTAACCGGTAAAAACCGATTGAAATTCGAAACCGTAACTGAAACCGTAACCGAAAAAAAAAATTTTCGTCGGACCGAAACCTTTAAACAGAAACTCTGTAAACCGAAATACCCGTTTAGTAACCGTTTCATTTATAAAGGTTCATTTCGGTTTTCCATACATGCAAAAAAAAAACGAATAAAAGCAAGTTGCAAAAATTATCTGCATTTTATTGTCTTCTGCATGTACACTAGGGTGGGTTAATTTGTATGGACCAAAAAAAACGCACCTTGCGGTTATCAAAATAGTAATCTACGGTGAATTCTAAGAAGATTTGCCCAAGAAACCATAGGTCTAAAATCATTTTCGAGCTTCCGATTTTTAACGAGAAACTTTTTGTATCTTTTTGTCACTTTAAATACGCATAGATACCTAAGCGAGTGCATAAAAAATATTTTGTTTCACTTAACATTTTTTCAAGAAAACTAAAAATTTTTAAAAATTTAACAATAATATAAAAAAATTAAATTTTATTTTTAAAATTTTTTTTTAAATTAAAAAAAAAAAAATTTAAATATAAAATTACAAAAATTGGCATTAATTTGCATTTGACCGTAAATTTACGCCCTTTCTAGTACCACGCCCACTCCAATTTTTTTTCCAAAAATGCTCTGAAGTATTGTAAATATATAGTTCAAATTTCAACCCGATATCTCACTTAGTTCAAAAGTTACAGATTTTTGCCACCAACATTGGCAAAACAAACCGAAAATAGGTACAAAATGCATACAAATTTGGTACCATTTTATATGTATTTTGCATGTATTTTGTACCCATTTTCGGTTTGTTTTGCCAATGTTGGTGGCAAAAATCTGTAACTTTTGAACTAGGTTGGATATAGGGTTGAAACTTGAAGTACATAATCTCAATACATCAAGGCATTTTTTTAAAATTAAATGAAAGTGGGCGTGGCGCTAAAAAGGGCGTAAATTAACGGTCAAATGCAAATTAATGCCATTTCTTAAAATTTTAATTATTTAAAACTTTTTTTTAATTGTATAAAAAATTTTAAAAATAAAATTTTAATTTTTTATTTTATTTTTATATTTTTAAAAATTTATAATTTTCTTAAAAAAAAGTTAAGTGAAACAATATATTTTTTATGCACTTGCTTAGGTATCTACGCGTGTTTAAAATGACAAAAAAATACGCAAAGTTTCTCGTTAAAAATCGGAAGCTCGAAAATGATTTTAGACCTATGGTTTCTTGGGCAAATCTTCTTAGAATTCACCGTAGATTACGATTTTGATAACCGCATTGGGTCGAAAAAAATTGACCCACCCTAATGTACACACATGCATATAAACATAGACGTACATACACTGGCGAACATAATTATTGGCACAGCAAACATTTTGAGATTTGGGGGATTAATTGTTCCCTTTTCGTTAACATATTGGCATCAATGGAAAGGTCATTTAAATTCCGATTGAATGATATAAAACTTTTCTTAACCCATTAAGTACCCTTCGAAAATTTCAAATTTATGTAAAAGTCAATTTTCTAAACTTTTTTCCTCGATTTTTTACAAAAAATATTTTGATGCAAAAAAATTCTTCATACAATTTAAGGAGTAACTGCAAAAAAATTTTTTCAAAAATATTTTTGCTAGTATTTTTTAAAATTTTTTTATAATTGCTAAAAGGACCTTTTTGTGTAAAAAGAAGGAAAAGGGGGTTAAAATAATCATTTTTAGGATTTTAAAAAAATTATAAAAAATACTAGCAAACATATTTTTGAAACAGTTACTCCTTAAATTGTTTGAAGAATTTTTTTGCATCAAAATATTTTTTGTAAAAAATCGAGGAAAAAAGTTTCGAAAATTGACTTTTACATAAATTCGAAATTTTCGAAGGGTACTTAATGGGTTAAGGAAAGTTTTATACCATTCAAACGGAATTTAAATGACCTTTCCATTGATACCAATATGTTAACGATAAGGGAACAATTAAGCCCCCAAATCTCAAAATGTTTGCTGTGCCAATAAATATGTTCGCCAGTGTACATACATATGTTCTCGCGCCGCGTCAAATGTTCTCAAGGCCAAATGAGCAAAATTTGCTACAATAACAATACAAGCGTGCTCAGTTCATCACATGTACGTACATACATACATACATTTGCATGCAAAGAGTAACGAAATTTCAATTTTCTCCTCCTTTTTTCGTGGTGACGATCGGCGCTTACTTCTGTGCGTTTTGTCGAGTGCAAGTGCGAGTGAGACAGCAAGCAGTCGAAATCTTACAGGCACACATTCTTATGCCGACACAAATATGCGACTGTAGAAATACCCATTATATTTATTTCTATTTACATACATACATACGAATGTAAGTAAAATATCTGCATTTACATAAAATTATTTATGTTAATAATACATAATAGCTTGTTATTTATGTACATATGTTAATGCTTATGTAATGAGCTAATAATTTGTTATAATATATCCGCAAATATACATATTTGGGCATAGGGTATTTCGTAGTCGCCTCGACTCGAATGTTCTTTCATTATTTCGCATTCATTTCTGTTTTCGTCGAACTGGCAAACGAAAGAGCGCGCATCTACATACATGTGTATGTATGTACCATGCATTTTTCAAAGACTTCACACCGATTATCACTGCGGACGGCAGTCCGCGCTAGTGACGAAAGCAGCACGAAGGGTGCGAAGGCGACTAGCATATATACACAGGAAGAATGGAAAATTTGCTATGACTGTCCGATCAGGTCAAGTTATATACCGACCGAAAGGTATCAACTTAACTTACAAATGTGCATACTAAGACTTTTAAAAACTCACCTAGTTCGTGAGATAAACAGGTGTAAGTGGGAGGGGAAAAATTTTAATTATTGGTGCTAATGGGGCCGTTGGAGCCTTTTTGAATTTTTTTTTAATTTTATAATATTTTACTCAAAAATACGCGTCGAATAACACCTTATTCATAAAAATCCGACTACTCGTTCAAAAGATAATTAATTTTGAAATTTTTGGTGGCCTTCCAAAAATGAGATGAAAAGTCAGTCTGTTTGTTTGTTTGTTTGTTTGTTTGTTTGTTTGTTTGTTAAATGTTTGAATGAGGACTTGTTCCTGTTCAAAAATATAGAAACGTTTGTTCTACGACTTTTTCGAAAAACCGCTAGTTTAGCGGGAAATCGCTAAAAACCGCCAAACTTAAAACCCCCATAGCATCCAAACGATAGAAGCCACAGATGTGATCTATATATCGTTGAAAAGGTATTTCGAAGGGCTCTTAGGCATACCTTCAAAGTTTTTTTTTTAGGTAAATAGGTAAACAGCTACAGGTGAAATAAGGTATTTTTCTTCACATTTTGGCGGTTTTTGAGAAAACGCCGCTAACGATTTTTTTTAATTTTCAATATGTTATAGTTTGTACAATTTCGCGTTTTTTGATGTATCATGCATAAATTGTAGTCGATTGGTTTGGAAGATATAACCAATAACTAAATATATACATTTTACTTTGAATTGCAATAGGACGGCAGCAGCAATTACATTTGACTAACAGTCCAGTAACAATGAAATCTATAATTTGACAGTCGTTCTTAGAGATCGCCAGTGGCGCATGGTGTAGAGCGTCCGATTTTTGCATGCGTCCGATTCAGCTTGGGGTCGGGGTTCGAATTCTGGCACGGACAAAACATTTTTTTTAAATTTTTAAATGCAATTATATTATATTTGCGTAAACTGATTTTGATATAAATATTATTTGTTTTTAAAAATTTTGGGTGCGCATATTGAAAATTTCCCGGCAAAGTAACAATGCCAGAAGCATATGTTATATTTATGTGATGCAAAAATAACCAGTGCTGCCAGACAGTTTAGTTTTGTTATGTGACAACGCGACTTTAATTTATTCAAATGAGTTAAGCATTAGAGTCTCTCTGTAAATTAATTTTATTTATACATTTTACTTTGAATTGGAATAGGACGGCAGCAGCAATTACATTTGACTAACAGTCCAGTAACAATGAAATCTATAATTAGACGGTCGTTCTTAAAGATCACCAGTGGCGCATAGTGTAGTGCGTCCGATTTTTGCATGAATTCTCAGTTCGGGTCTCCGGGTTCGAGTTCTGACACGGCCAAAATTTTTTTTTTTTTTTTAATTTTTAAATGCAATTAATTTGTTAGTAGATGATCCGAATAGGTTTTTTTTTAATGTTTTTCAATTTTATAAGGGTGTTGGCAGAAATCTAAGCTGCAAAATAAAGAATCGCTGTAGTCAGATCTGTCTAAGGTGCTAAGTTTCCGTCAAGTTTGATATGTTCGGGAGACGCGGGTTCAACTCCCAGCGTGAGCAATTTTTCTAAAAATTGTTTTTTATTAGCAGACTGTATTCTATTTTCTATAAACACTAAATTCCTTTTGACAAAGTAGTTTTGTCAAAAGCAGAGGCGATTGCAAAAATTTCTGATATCCCCCAAAAAAAACTCTTTACGCGGTAAAAGTCTAGTGACGAAAACATTTCCATGCCACAAAATTTCTGATATCCAATTTTGTGACGAAATATAATTAATTTTTTATCTATATATATAAAATTCTTTGTCCTGACTGACTGACTGACTGACTGACTGACTGACTGACTGACTGACTGACTGACTGACTGACTGACTGACTGACTGAGAATCAACGTGTAGCCCAAACGGTAAAAGATAGAAAGCTGAAATTTGCACACAACATAGATGAGATAATTTCATCGTGCAATAAGACGGCGTTTTGCGAAATTCGACCTCTAAGTGGGTTAAATCGGGGTCAAAGGTCACGGAATTGCTTAGTATGAAAAACTTTTTTGTTTCTTAAGATATCTCAACCAAACTCACAGATTATATGTTTGGTACTGTCTTATACATTCTGACTAAATTTGGTCAAAGTCGGGTGAATATATCATATAGCTGCCATAGGAACAATCGGATGAAAATAACCTTTAGTATGAAAACTTTTTTGTTTCTGAAGATATCTCAACCAAACTCAATGATTGTATGTTTGGAGCTGTCTCCTACATTTTGACCAACTTTGGTCCAATTTGGAACACTATATCATATAGCTGCCATAGGAACAATCGGATGCAGAATAACCTTTAGTATGAAAAACTTTTTTGTTTCTTAAGATATCTCAACCAAACACACAGATTATATGTTTGGTACTGTCTCTAGCATTCTGGCTAAATTTGGTTAAGGTCGGGTTACTATATCATATAGCTACCATAGGAACAATCGGATGAAAAAAACCTTTAGCATGAAAAACTTTTTTGTTTCTTAAGATATCTCAACCAAACTCACAGATTATATGTTTGGTACTGTCTTTTACATTCTGACTAAATTTGGTCAAAGTCGGGTGACTATATCATATAGCTGCCATAGGAACAATCGGATGAAAATAACCTTTAGTATGAAAAACTTTTTTGTTTCTTAAGATATCTCAACTAAACACACAGATTATATGTTTGGTACTGTCTCTAGCATTCTGACCAAATTTGGTCAAGGTCGGGTGACTATATCATATAGCTGCCATAGGAACAATCGGATGAAAAAAACCTTTAGTATGAAAAACTTTTTTGTTTCTTAAGATATCTCAACTAAACACACAGATTATATGTTTGGTACTGTCTCTAGCATTCTGACCAAATTTGGTCAAGGTCGGGTGACTATATCATATAGCTACCATAGGAACAATCGGATGAAAATAACCTTTAGTATGAAAAACTTTTTTGTTTCTTAAGATATCTCAACCAAACTCACAGATTATATGTTTGGTACTGTCTCTTACATTCTGACAAAATTTGGTCAAAGTCGGGTGACTATATCATATAGCTGCCATAGGAACAATCGGATGCAAAATAACCTTTAGTATGAAAAACTTTTTTGTTTCTTAAGATATCTCAACCAAACTCACAGATTCTATGTTTGGGACTGTCTCTAACATTCTGGCCAAATTTGGTCAAAGTCGGGTGACTATATCATATAGCTGCCATAGGAACAATCGGATGAAAATAACCTTTAGTATGAAAAACTTTTTTGTAACTTAAGATATCTCAACCAAACTCTCAGATTATTTGTTTGGTACTGTCTCTTACATTCTGGCCAAATTCGGTCAAGGTCGGGTGACTATATCATATAGCTACCATAGGAACAATCGGATGAAAATAACCTTTAGTATGAAAAACTTTTTTGTTTCTTAAGATATCTCAACTAAACACACAGATTATATGTTTGGTACTGTCTCTAACATTCTGGCCAAATTTGGTCAAAGTCGGGTTACTATATCGTATAGCTGCTATAGGAACAATCTGATGCAAATTAACCTTTAGAATCAAAAACTCTGTTGTTGTATGAAATATTCTTAGAACACTCACACATTAACTCTTCTTGCTAAATTTTGAATTTTTCCTCAAATTTAGCTTTTTTCCGCCAAATTTAGCTTTTTCCCGCCAAATCTGGATTTTTCCCGCCAAATCACTAAATATTACTTTTAGCCAAAGTTCAATTGCAAGGAAGAAACATTAAAACCGCGGATAGCGGAAGTAAAATATTTCCTTTTATTTTTACAAAAAATGCTATCCAATACGGCTATGGTCTTAAAAGATTGTAAGCTAATTGTTTGGGATGAATGTACTATGGCTCATAAAGGTGGCTTTGAGGCACTAAATAGAACTCTACAAGACCTCCGGGATAATAACCTTTTAATGGGAGGCATCACAGTTCTCTTAGCAGGGGACTTTCGACAAACGCTTCCAGTTGTGCCCCGTGGAACAAGAGCTGATGAGATAAAATCGTGCCTAAAATCCTCAGTTTTGTGGCCCACTATTAAGAAACTAGCGCTTACGAAAAATATGCGAGTACACTTAAAAGGTGATACAAGTGCTAATTTTTTTGCGAAATCTTTACTTAGAATCGGAGATGGTAAATTTAAAACAGTTGATGACAAAGTTACCATACCATCATGTTTGGCAACTGTTGTACCCTCTCTTGAAGATCTTATTTCAAAAATATATCCTGATATTTTGCATATTTCTGAAAAATCATTAGATTGGTTATCTGAGCGAGCCATATTAACTGCAAGAAATGATAGAGCCGTTTCAATAAATGATTTACTCTTAAAATCATTTGATGGTCAAGAAATGACATACAAATCGATTGACTCAGTTATTAATGTTGACGATGCTGTTAATTATCCAGTCGAGTTTCTCAACAAGCAAAATCCACCAGGATTTCCATTGCATAGTCTTTCTCTAAAAGTCGGCGCACCAATAATGATGATGCGAAACTTAAAACCCCCAAAACTATGCAACGGAACAAGATTGCAAATAAAAGCTCTTCATAAATATTTAATTGAAGCCATTGTTTTTACTGGTTGCGCCAAAGGGGAAACCGTACACATACCAAGAATACCTCTAATAACGAATAACCAGCCCTTTGAGTTTAAGAGACTACAATTTCCTGTAAAAGTCTGTTTCGCTATAACAATAAATAAGTCACAGGGGCAGACATTAAAGCTGGCTGGACTAGACCTAAGAGATGATTGTTTCTCTCATGGTCAATTATATGTGGCCTGCTCAAGAGTTAGTTCTGCTAGCAACTTATTTATTTTGACCCCAGATGGCAAAACAAAAAATGTGGTCTACAAGGAAGTATTACAGTAACCAAAGACCTACATCGGTTGTAGTTTATCTACTTGAAGATAAAATCCCTCAATAGTTGCAAACTATTGTAACCTTTTGAGCAGAGCTTATATAAAAAAATATATGAAAATATTTTTGAAAAGCCATTAGATTGGATATCTTAGCCAACAACAATAACACTGGACTTAGTCATTGATATTAACAATGCTGTCCATTATACTATCGAAATTCTGAACAATCAGAATCTACGTGGATTATACCTATTGGGGATACCACGTTATAAAAAAATGCGCCAAATCCTTTACCTCTGTGGTGGTGTGGAAGTGAGGAAAACTTTTAAATATATATACTCTTTTTTATTTGACTAAACTTTATTAACAAAAAATAACAAATTTTCATTTACGCGAGCGAAGCGAGCTGTATACATTTTTTAAACCGGACAACAAAAGACCTTCTTTTCTATTTTGCGAGCGAAGCGAGCGGGGGTTGGCGAGCGAAGCGAGCAGGGGGCGGAGCCCCCTAGTATTATATAAATTTGTTAAAGCGGACTACTAAGGACCTTCTTTTCAATTTTGCGAGCGAAGCGAGCAGGGGACGGACCCCTTATATTGTATTAATTTGCTAAACCGGACAACTAAAGAAGTTCTATTAAATTTTTGCGAGCGAAGCGAGCTGCGGGTTGGCGAGCGAAGCGAGCAGTTTAAGTTTAAGCTGGACAACAAAAAACCTTCTTTTCAATTTTGCGAGCGAAGCGAGCGGGGGTTGGCGAGCGAAGCGAGCAGGGGGCGGAGCCCCCTAGTATATTATAAAGTTCTCAACGGTGGTTACTTTATTTTATTTAATTATTATACAGCGCACGTCTCTTCGGTTTTACAATTTCAACTTAAGAGATCGAGATGTGAGTTTCTCGTATCGATATCTATGTTTAGATACCGATACATCGAAACTGTTGCTTATATTATTATCGATACTTAATATTTAACATTATGAATATTTACATTTAAATCAACACTTTACATTCGGCTAACCTGACTACAGATCGCCCACGATCTCGTTATGTTATCTTATGGTACAATTATATGGTGTTACAATGTTTTGAGCTTAAAATATACATACAAGTAACTTAACAACAAAGACCTATGGTGGTCGAGATACATTGAATCCAAGGCTTAAGCCTTGCTGGCTCGAGCACTCCCCGATATGGCATTTGCGTTAATTGACAATCTTCAATGTCAGTCACCTCATAACGGTCATTCTCAAAGACTCTACTTATCTTATACGGTCCACGATACTTCGGAGCGAATTTTTTATTGACTCCCGGTGTTGTGTCCATATTTCGAACAGCAACATAATCTCCTACTTGATACGTTAACGGAGCTTTATGCTTTTTGGCGTATAGCCTCTCGTTTCTTAATTGTGAACATAAGATGCTTTCGCTAGCTTTTTCCCTCATTGCTTCTAGGTCTCTATTCTCAACGTTCAATCTGTCCTCTAGGTATTCTGTTAATTCATCTACTATAGGGCCCTTCTGATTTACTCCAAACAACAACATACTCGGTGTTTCCTGAGTACTACTATGGACGGCATTGTTTATGGCGTGTTCAACTTTGTTCATCAACTTATACCAGTCTGCTTGCTGAATTGGCTCGGATAATTTACCTAACATGGGAGTAAGGACTCGGTTGACTCGTTCAACTTGACCATTAGCCTGAGGTGCCCCCGTGGCCACTTTGATATGCTCTATGCCTCGTTCTTGTAAAAACTGACTAAACTCTAGTGATGTAAAACACGTGCCTCTATCGGATATAACTCTGGTAGGTCGACTATAAAACTCAAAGTATTTACTCAGGACATCTTTAGCTTCCCTAGTACTGGTGCTGTTTACTGGAAATAGTTTTACAAATTTTGTGAACGCATCTACAATAACTAAAAGGTGTTTTCTTTTTGACAAAATACTTGGCAACGGTCCTAGGTGATCTATATGAATTGTATGAAAAGGAACAGGTGACTTCGGAATACTGTGTAGAGTTCGATTATGAATTGTTTTTGGCATAGAATGCAAAATACATGGTAGACAATTTCGAATATACTGTGCCACTTTGCTGCGCATTAATGGAAACCAATATGTTTTCGTTAAGTCATTTACACATTTCTCCACTGCTAAATGTCCTAATTTCTCGTGTGACATTCTAATTACTTGTTCTTCCATGCCTTCCGGTACATACATGCCTAATTTATTGTCGCTACTCCTTTTATATATGACTGCATCTATCATTTCAAAGTCTGTCTCTATTCCGTCCTCTATCATTTGTCTAATTTTAACTATTTCTTTATCTCGCATTTGTTCAGTTTGCAATATCAGGTCAACGTCATCTGGTGTCACACCTACTACTCCAATGGTTTCAATTAATTTACATAACGGTTTCTCTATATATTCGAACGTTTGCGTTCCAGTTGTTCGCATGCTACAGTTAGATCCCCCCACCACTTTTTTGAAATCGCCTCTATGCTCTACACTATGAGTTTCATCTCTGTCTCTATGGACATTTTCGTCCTCCTCTCTATGGTCATTTTCATCTTCGTCTCTACTGTCATCATCATCTTCATCTCTATAGGCCTCTTCATTTTCACTGTCATCATCCTTTTCATCTCTACAGTACACACTATTCTGTTCCCTACGCTGACTCACAATATTCCCAACGGTGTTGCTTACAATTTCTTCAACTTGAGACTGCCTGCTGAGTGCATCTACATGTGCCATATTAACGCCCGGCCTATGTATTATGGAGTAGTCATAATTCTCTAACTCTAAGGACCAACGTGCAATTTTTGGACTGCTGGTTTTCTTACTTAACGTCTGTACCAGCGAGTTGCAATCGGTTACTATTTTAAATGGCCTATGCTCTAAGTATACTCTAAAGCGACGCAATGCATAGATGATCGCTAAGGTCTCCAACTCGAAACTATGATAACGAGATTCTACCTCTGTCGTCTTGCCTGAATAGAATGAAATAGGGTGCATCTTCCCGTCATCTTGTCTTTGCAACAGAACAGCTCCATATCCATGTGAGCTGGCATCAGTATGTAGCTCAGTCTCTCGCTCTGGATTAAAAATAGCTAGCACTGGAGGATTTGCCAAAGCCGTTTTTAATTTTTGGAATGCTTCCAATTGGTCTTTATTCAAAGGAAAAGGGCCTCCTGCTTTAAGCAACTCAACTAACGGTTTTGCTGTTTTAGCAAATGACATCATGAAACGTCGAAAATACGAGAAAAACCCAAGGCACGAATGTAACGACTTAACATTTTGAGGAATTGGATAATTTCTTATCGATTCTATATGGGAGTCACTTGGTACTATACCCTTTCGAGTGACCTTGTAGCCTAAGAATTCAATGTCTTGTTGTAAGAATGCACATTTCTTCATATTAATCTCAAGGTTATGCTCACTAATACGGTCTAACAATTTCTCTAAAATCTCTAGATGTTCCTCTACCGTTTTTGTTGCCACTAAAATGTCGTCCATATACACTACGATGTTTTTATTTCTAATAAAGTCTCTTAATAAATCAGAAACAAATCTCTGAAATACGGCGGATCCGTTTTTGAGACCAAAAGGCATTCTAAGATATTCGTATTGTCCATGAGGAGTAACAAATGACGTAAATGGTATTGATTTTTCATCTACTCCTATTTGGTGATATCCACTTTTGAAATCTAAGATTGAAAAACAAAGTTTATTCTCTAAGTACTCAAGGCAATCCTCAATAAGAGGTAACGGAAAATTGTCTTTAATTATTCTTTTGTTCAGCCCCCGATAATCTACGCACATTCGAATTTCTCCGGATTTCTTTTTCACTAACACTAACGGCGAAGCATAAGGGGATTCACTATGTCGAATAACTTTCTTTTCTAAAAGGTCCTCTACGATTTCTGATACCCTATCTCTTTCATAATACGATAACCGACGTGGATGACAATAAAATGGTGTAGTGTCTGTTACTCTAATGCTCATATTATATTTCGGGGGTGCTGTAAAATCACATTTCTTATGTAAATAATGAGATTTAATTAATTTCTCACATTTATCTGCAGCATCATTACCAAATTCTCTACTGACATTAACGGATGATTTTTCTTCAATCTCTACGCTTGCACAAAAATTATTGAAATTATTATCTTCCTTTGAGTCTTCACTATCGTCAGGATTTTGTGACATTTCACATGTCTCGTTCTTATTTCTATTAATTTCTACTTCGTTGCTAATAGCAGTTGTTATCGTATGGTTACTTAAAATACTACTTGATATTTGATTATTGTTATTAAATTGATTACTGGTGAATAAAGCTGCACAAGTTGAATTAAGAGTATTATGATTTATTTGATATAAGGATGAACGATACTGAGCATTAATGTTCTTCTTATGGACTAATTTGACTTCAATGATTTTCAAAGCATCTCTTCCTAATAGAACAGGCAGAGGTATTATCTTATCATCTACAATGTTTAACGAAATTACATATGTCTTCTTGACAAATTCAATTTGGAACTTCATTGTTCCCCACGTAGGAATAGGTTGTCCTCCTAATCCGTGGTACTTACTTACATTAGATTTCAAAATTATACTTTTAGGGATAAGTGACTTATGAACAAAACTTACGGGACTACCTGTATCAAACAAACTATAAATACTTGTGCTTCTTTTTTCACCAAACAATGCTCATAATTTTATCGACTGCACGGCTGCCAACTCGTCTTCATTTGTCTCACCCATACTCTCAACATCCTGTACTGCTGCTATTGTTGTTGTGACTCTACGCTTGGGACACTGTGCGTACTGGTGATCTGTACTCCAACATCCGAAACACGCTCCATCTGGACGCTTTGGTTGAGTGCATTCCTTCATGACATGTCCAAAGCGACGACAATTATAGCATCTGGTCTCGTTCACGTTCTGGTTCTGGCTGGTCACACTATTTGCGCTTGGTCTTCCCTTGGTGATCTCGTTGTTGCGACTAAACACCGGTGCTGTTACCTTACGGGTTTTCTCGTAGGTCATCATTTGGTCACGTAGCTCACTCAGCGATGTGCAATATAACATGGATGCTGCCAATCCTGTCCGGTCTTGCAATCCTTCCACTATGAACTTGACGACATCTGTGGTAGCTAACTCTGCTTGTGCTGCTATGCCAGACATGACAACAAAGTATTGCAGAGCGCTCTCTCCTTTGGCAATTTTGCGAGCTTCCAACTGCTTGCAAACATCCCACGTCGTAACCTTTTTCTCAAAAACTTGGAGTAATTCACATCGCAAGTCTTTCCAAGTCAACGGAGCAACATGAGCAATGTACGTCTTCGCCGATCCAGTTAGCAGTTGTTTTGCCAATATCCAGCGCTTAGCCTCTGATACATCATAAAGGGTCATAATGTCTTCAAAGTCTCGTACCCACTGTACGATGGAGTAGCTGTCATCGCCGGAAAATGAGCGTACTAATGCATCGATTTTGGTGACTTCAAATCGCTCCTTTGGTCCATTCCGCAACTCAGTTGCTTCCTTCTCGCAATGAGCCGTAGCTATTTGTAATTCCGCTACTTGTTTGCGCAACGTCAATAATTGCATCGTTTTTTGCAATCGTCTCATCTCTTCTTCTTCCGAGAATCGCAACGCATTTTCTTGTGGTGAAATAGCTTTGGCCGCCGCATTCGATTGTGTATGGTTGTCTCTTTCTCTCTCACACGCGTTTGCCTCGTCTGCTGTTGGCGCCAAGTTGCCTAGATTTTGCATGTTCGCAAATGCTTCGCTGACTGTCGTTTTTTCATCCGCTCCTAGCAGCTCTTGAATCAACTCGCTCGCGCTGGTTTCCTGATGGCTTGAATCTGACATGGCTTTCAGAGCTGCCCGCAGTTGATAAATTGTGGCGTCCTCACTGAAATTGACGCCGTAGCCACTCAGTATGAAAGCTAACTCTTCTTTTGATTTTCGCAGAATTTCAGTGTATTTCATGGCCAATGTTCAACAGACTTCATTTGCGTGTACCCCACACCTGAATTATAAAGTTCTCAACGGTGGTTACTTTATTTTATTTAATTATTATACAGCGCACGTCTCTTCGGTTTTACAATTTCAACTTAAGAGATCGAGATGTGAGTTTCTCGTATCGATATCTATGTTTAGATACCGATACATCGAAACTGTTGCTTATATTATTATCGATACTTAATATTTAACATTATGAATATTTACATTTAAATCAACACTTTACAATATGTTTATTTATTATATACTAGGGGGCTCCGCCCCCTGCTCGCTTCGCTCGCCAACCCCCGCTCGTTTATTATATATGCCAAAAAAAAAATTAATATACATACAAAGTAAAAAAAAAATTGGCATTCGGCACTTTGCGCAAAAAGCTTCAGCTTCCTTGCACCTAAAAAATAACTTTTTGCGCAGTGCCGAATGCCAATTTTTTTTTTACTTTGTATGTATATTAATTTTTTTTTTGGCATATATAATAAACGAGCGGGGGTTGGCGAGCGAAGCGAGCAGGGGGCGGAGCCCCCTAGTATATAATAAATTAACATATATAAAAAATTAATTATATTTCGTCACAAAATTGGATATCAGAAATTTTGTGGCATGGAAATGTTTTCGTCACTAGACTTTTACCGCGTAAAGAGGTTTTTTTGGGGGATACTACATACATACATACAGTGAACCACTAATGTCTTCATCAGTGTTGCCAATTTAGCTATTTTTCCGACAGATTTAGTGGGTTGCAACTGGCAAATGCGGGATAAATTGTAAAACAGCGGGTAGCGGGAATTTTAGCTACTTCAAAAATAATTTTAGCTTTTTGAAAACATCTGGTATAGAGATGGGCATGGGCCGTGCCGTGTCCGTGCCGTGCCGTGCCTATTTAAAAAAAATCCGTGTTGGGCCGTGTTGGGCCCCTTATTAAAAATTGCCGTGTTTTACCGTGCCAAAGTCGGTAGGCACGGTAGGCACGCGTACAGATTTTGAATTTAAATATGGTAGTATCGATAAGTTGGCGTTGTTTTATAGCTTGTTTGTCAGCTTGAGCTGTAGGATTCATCGATGTATCACACAATTTGCGAACACTTACAACATCGATAGCACGATTGATGCCATTATAATAAAAAAGTGACGCCACGAAGTGACAAAAATGGAGATGGGCATGGGCCGTGCCGTGCCGTGCCTATTTAAAAAAATCCCGTGTTGTGCCGTGTTGGGCCTCAGTTTTTACCAGCCGTGCTTGGGCCGTGCCGTGCCTCAAAAAGGAGGCCCATGCCCATCTCTAATCTGGTAACTTCATGTATTTTTTTATGTTTTACGATGCCACACTTAAACACTTTGTAGTATTTTTTCCATTTGAATGGCACAAAAACATCGATAAGCCAAAAGAGCATTAAATTTTGTCGTTTTTAACTATGAAATCAATTGAATCTATCACAATTTATGAATCGATCGGTGAAAATGCGTAAAATATATACAGTGGTCGACTAATGTCTTCATACCCCCTAACTTTGTCAATTTGATATCTTAATTTAATCATCTATTCATTTAAATTCCGTTTGAATGATGCAAAAATTTCCTTAACCCATTAAGTACTCATGGAAAATTTTTAAATTTTTTTTTCTAAAAGTGAATTTTTTAACTTTTTTCCTCGGTCCCAAACAAAAAATATTTTGATGCAAAAAAATTCTTAAAACAATTCTAAGAGTGATTGTAAAAAATTTGAAAAATAACTTCGCTAGTATTTTTTATGATTTTTTGAAAATTGCTAAAAAGCCACTTTTTGTATGAGAAGGAAGAAAAAGGGGTTAAAATAGTAATTTTTATTAAATTTTAAAAAGTTATAAAAAATATTAGCGAAGAGACTTTTCAAATTTTCGTTTGCAATCCCTCCTAGAATTCTTTGAAGAATTTTTTTGCATCAAAATATTAAAAAAACACTTGATTAAATCAATGAAAATATCGTTTCTTTACTCTAGCGTTTTTTTTAGCTATCAACAAATTAGCTATTTTCAGCTTTTCTCAAAGGCTATTTTGGCTTTTTCATGTCCCGAAGAGTTGGCAACACTGGTCTTCATACACCATAAATTGGTCAAATTTGGGTATAATAAAGATGTTTTGATGCGGCTTTTTTATATTAACCATTTGTTCACTTAAATTCCGTTCGACTGATACCAAAATTTCTTTAACCCATTAAATACCCATTGAAAATTTTGAATTTAAAAAAAAAAGTTATTTTCAACTTTTTTCCCCTATTTTTTCGTAAAAATATTTTGATGCAAAAAATGTTTGAAACAATTCTAAGAGTAACTGCAAAAAAAATTTTTCAAAAATATTTTTGTTAGTATTTTTTATAATTTTTTGAAAATCCTAAAAATGACAATTTTAACCCCTTTTTCCTACTTTTTACACAAAAAGTGCCTTTTTAGCAATTTTAAAAAAATTATAAAAAATACTAGCAAAAATATTTTTGAAACATTTTTTTTGCAGTCACTCCTTAAATTGTTTGAAGAATTTTTTTGCATCAAAATATTTTTTGTAAAAAATCGAGGAAAAAAGTTTCGAAAATTGACTTTTACATAAATTTGAAATTTTCGAAGGGTACTTAATGGGTTAAGGAAAGTTTTATATCATTCAAACGGAATTTAAATGACCTTTCCATTGATGCCAATATGTTAACGATAAGGGAACAATTAAGCCCCCAAATCTCAAAATGTTTGCTGTGCCAATAAATATGTTCGCCAGTGTATGTATACTTTGGGTATACTTTGGGTATATACATACAATACGTAGAGTAATTGTTTTGACAAGGAAATACAATTATTGCATACATTTTCAAATGTCAATAAAATGTATAAAACTAACGAAAATCAAAAATGTAAAAATGGTTACTTAAAGCTTGTTTTATTACCTTTCTATAGAGGTACATATATTAAGATACTTTTTTAAATTAAATGGAGAAACTATACAAAAACCAAAAGAAGCTCAAAATTTCCGTTACTTTAAAATTCGGTTTTTTCTTATATAACTAATGAAAACCTATTTTATCTAGACAAAAAGCTTAATCTAATATCTGGTATGATACCCATTATTTTTAATGGAATCGCTTAGACGCTTTGGCATATTTTTTATAATTTTTTGGGTATATTCTTGGCCAATTTTTGCCCACTCTTCCTGAAGCCGTTCCTTTAACATGGACATTGGCGCTTTGTGCACACGGCGGTCCAACTCACTCCACAAATTCTCGATCGGATTTAGATCAGGAGATTGTGGAGGCGTTTCCAAGACTTTTGGGCAGTTGTAGAGCAACCAAGACCTGACTTTATAGGCCTTGTGCTTCGGGTCATTGTCCTGATATAACTTGAACGTGTTGGCAATACCCATTTTTTCCGCCGACTGCTTTAAATTTTCCTTCAAAATTTTTAGGTAATAGTCTTGGTTCATTATGCCATCAATAAATACAAGATTTCCCACTCCTTTTGTGGGAATGCAGCCCCAAATCATGACACTTCCCCCTCCGTGTTTCACGGTTGGTCTTAAATGCTTCTTCTGGAGCTCAGTATTTGGTTTCCGCAAAACCATAGTCTTTCCGTCACTGCCAAAAAGGTTGAATTGGCTTTCGTCTAAGAAAATAACATCATCCCACCAGCTTTGGTCCTTTTTGGAGTACTCCTGGGCTAACGATAGCCTCAATTTTCGGTTGCGCTCAGATAGCAAAGGCTTTTTTCTAGCGACTCAGCCGTTGTACCCTTGTTTTTTATGGTACGTCTAATTGTTTGGGCTGAAACAGTCTTACCGTGGTCGGCATAGAGTTCAGCTGTCAATTCCATAAGACTTAGTCGTGGATTTTAATTCACTGTTTTGGTTATTTCGGCTTCTTCGCGATCAGTCAATTTTCTTGGTTGACCTTTCTGCTTGATTGATTCTATTCTTACCTCATTTTTGAATCTTTGGACGATGTCAACGATTGTATTTGGCTTCAAGCATTTGGGCAATTTTCTTATATGTCTTGCTCTCTAAATGCAACTGGAGCACAAGTTTTCGCTGCTCCAAGGACGAATTATTCCCTTTACGGCCCATTTTAAGTTTAGTGCGAAAATTCAAATTTTTTGAAATGTTTGCTGTCAATGATTGTTAGTCAGAAGTTGGTTTTTCCGGGAAACCCATTTTGTGTACCATTTGTGGCTATTTGGAGTTGCCACTTGGTTCTATTATTCGACTTCCCAAAAATACCGAATATTAAAGTAACGGAAATTTTGAGCTTTTTTTTGTTTTTGTATAATTTCTCCATTTAATTTAAAAAAGTATCTTAATATATGGGCATATCCAGAAAAAGGTCCACCACGACGAAAAACGTAAAATTGATTAAAAACTCACATCTTGTGATATTTTCTTCCAAAAATGTATTCAAGTTATTTATTTTATCAATATACGCTAGAAGAAATTCAATAGGGTGAACATATAGATTCTACATTGGAATAAATTCACTTTTTCCATATTTTTGCCTATTTTCTTAAAAATTGATTTTCAAAATGGACCGTTTGTATTTTAACGATTACACTAAGTCAGGGAGTAAGATTGTAACATAAACCATTTTAATATATAGAAAAATATTGAAAGTTTAATTTAAAACAAGTTTTAAAAGCTGTTTCCGATATATAGAAAAAAATTTGATGAACAAACTTTTGGAAAAACTAGGTGGAAATCTTGTCACGTTCGCGATGGCCCGTTACAAATTACTAATAAAACTTGTAAAATAAATAAAACGTTAGTTACATATCAAAATTATTTCTGAAATGGAAAACTACATTATTTTATTATGGTTTAAGAGTATTTTCTTCCAAATTACTCGCCACATTTCGCAGACTTTCGCATTTGTCAAGATGAAGTCAAAAATGACTTCCATTTTTCGTCGCGTTCGCGATGCATTGTTTTCTATAAATAATTAAAAAACGACAAGTCTTCAAAGATTGTCTTTTATTATAAAAATAGAGTTGATAAAATGCATTAAACACGTGAGAAAACATTTTTGAAAATTTCAATTTTTGCCATTTTTTTTTCATTTAAAGTCGTACAAATGTTGCGTTCGCGATCCTGGAAATACCCATATGTTACCTCTATGGAAAGGTAATAAAACAAGCTTTAAGTAACCATTTTTACATTTTTGATTTTCGTTAGTTTTATACATTTTATTGACGTTTGAAAAAAAAAAAAAAAAAAAACCGAATATTAATGTTATCTACTGTATATTTTTATACCCCGTGAAAATGTGCAACAAGGTTATAATGGTTTTGCAGAAGGAGACATGAAAGACCCCATAAAGTATTTTTTTTACTAAAAAAGGGATAAAAAGATTATGTGCATGAAAAAGGGAGAAAGTAAAGCGCTTTTAGAATTATTGAAAAAAAAATTTTTTTTTTTGGGAACTGAAACTATACCGGTATTTCGAAACCGATACATACAAAAACCGGTTCACCGTTAGGAAACCTTTATTCCAAGATTTTCCTTAACCGATAACCGAAAACCTAACATAACCGAAACCGTAACTGAAACCGATATTCGTTTCGGTTTTAATCCCTGCAAAAAATTCTATAAGTGTAAATACATACAACGTAAAATATCTCTTGGTATACATGAAAGTTAATTTCATAGCACGAACTTTTTAATTTATCCGTGGCCGTATAGTATCTTTATTTCAGACATTCATATTTACATATATATTTTGCAAGACGTTTATAATTAATACTAGAAATTGTTTAACTTTCGCTGGTATGAGTCATTTTATATTGATTGGCGCAGATAGAATTATTTATTTTATAATCCAATTTATTGGAATACAATTTTATAGTGACGTATCTTATTATAAAAATTCCAACATTTCTAAATCTGATGCTGAATTAAAAAATAATTTAATCAAATGTGTATAGATTTGCTTGGAGTATCAATATATAGATAATCATCATCATTGACCGCCTAACAACACATAAAATAGAACATCGCACACTTAATGACAAAAGTTAACGTTTACTGACCTACTTATATGGTATAAGTTCAGGTCATATTATTGCTTGGGTGGAGTAGGTGGTTCTTGACAGATACATATATCGATACGGCGTTGCCACTGCCACCGGTCGGTCTGCCCGGCATGGCATAAGTTGTCGCAACAAATGTCAGTTGTAGTAAAAGCACTGGGAGGCAAAGTTCAGAGCATGGGAACTGTAAGTAAAGACGATCCGACCACAAGAAGTCACACACAAAATTGCATGTCGAGTGCTGTATAAAACTCAAATTACAGCCAAATTCATGGATGTAAAACAAGCACTTGAATGCAATGGCGGCAATATGAAGGCGGGTGGTTATTCTAGTCTAGCTGCAGTTCGCTTTTATTTGACAAATATTTTATGATCCTGACAGAAGTCGACCAACGAAATGTAAAAGTCAACAAAAAATAGTAAAGCAAATAAAGTGGGAATACTGTTTTTGGCTATAATCACATAAATATACAGCAGTTGTGAGTTCTATGATATTCTGGATCATAATATATGTAACAAATAAATTAACTTTTTGATTATTAACATTTTTAAATTGAAGAGATGTTCGAATCAGAGAGTTCATTACAGAAAACTCTGAAGACAAAACCTTGAATTAAAGTTTAAGCCAAAACCAAATTTGAAATACACTATTTCTAATATACTTACTATTGGATTGATTACGTTATCATTTCCTGCTTTCTGATAGATAACTTGAATCTTTAGTGAAATAAAACTTGAGCTAACGGACATCGGAGAATTCAAAGAGGTAAACAGCAAAATGTTGAAGTTGAAATTTTTGGTTCTGATGTACTTTTGATACCATTGTATAGTAGTTTGTTTTATCTAAGGTTGACTCGGAGAAATTGCTAAATTCGAGTAAGTTCGACTTTAAGAGACCCTGTGCTAATGTTGTAAAAAAAAATAAATAGAAAATCACAAATAATGAATTCTGTCTGCCACTCGTTTCAATTATTTTAGAAAACTTAATGGTCACTTTGACATTCTTAAGTACAGGGTCGAGATATAAGCACTTGAAACTGTGGTTATCCAGGACTCTTGACACATAAATTAAGTGCAAAGTACACTATCCATCAGTCACATGCTGTTGACCTTTCCTTGCCTTCATCTCTCTTCTTTCTTCTCCATATCAGAGTTCATTTTGGAGAAACAGACAAACAAGCTGCGATGTCAGGGACAATTAAAACTGTAAAGCGATACGACTCCCATTGTTGTTTTCGTCCACATTCACGTTCATATTCTCGTCCTCGTCCTCGTCCTCGTCCTGTCTGATGCTGTTGCCTGTTTGGTGTTTATAATATTTTTGACATTTTAATTGCCCGACAGCGTGTGAAGAAGACTGTAAGGATACTCGCACAAGGACATCAGTTGCAAACTTAAATGACATGTGATATTTGCGGCTGTTTGCTCCAATTTTCGTATTGACCTTAAATGCATTTTACCAGTTCTTATTTTGTGTTTGACTTAATTTAAACAATTACAGCGCGCAGAATAAACTTGGACTAAGCGGGCGTATGTCGGTGCATTCGCAGACGCCATAAAATGCAAATTCCTGCTGATCCTGTTAGCGAATGCCAGTGCATGTGCCAGGGCTGTCCTGCCATTTAGAGAACGGCTTGCCGCTCTACTCTGCTCTACTCACCCCTTCCCCTTGTAGCTTGTCATGTCTGTTGTGTGCCAATTTCTGGTACCACGTTCAGGACACGATTCAGCACAAACCAATCTAAGGATATTGTCCCTGCAATCCCCAAAGCACCGACAGTGCCACAGCCGACGAGGTCTGAGAAGCGCTGCACAAATATTTGATTTGAACTTTTGTTGCTTTCACACTGCAAAAAACAAAAACAATTTCTTTTAATATTGAGAGCAATTAATTTAAGGAAGGTAAAATATATTTAGCACTTGATTGAGACAATCTGAAATAAGCATTAATCATTGAAAATTAGGAATATTGGAAAAAAGAACAAATTACAAGAGCTATTTTAATGCTATAAAATTGAGTTTCGCCGTATCGAAATATTATTTGATAAATCAGTCACTGGAATAATCGAACCAATATCAAGATGTGGTATGAAAAACATGCTGACATTCTTAAAATAATCTTTCAATTTGTAAAAACCAACAAAAACGATTAGTTTAGTGTAGTTAAGGTTTCAAAGTAGTGAAGCAATTTTCGCGGAAACTATTTTCAAATACTATATAATTTGATAAATTAATACGATATGAAGACAACTACATATTTGTTTTGACGGTCTTAACATATCAATTTTAAATACTATTCATAATTTTGAAACAGTGTTTCTCGCAGTGTATTCTGGCTTAAGTGCTCCGGTTCAGTTAGTAACTACGCAAAGCTGGCTCGATATAATCCTCGAGTATTTTCACACTGGCATTGCACCTTTGACTACATACATACATACATATATATATAGACCCTCAGCCCGACCGACTCGCCTGCAACTGATACTTCCCCTCACAGCCCCACCCCTGGCAACTCATCAAACTGCCATTACTTTGCCTTCTAGCAAATCCGACAAGGACTACTTTCCTGTCGCCAGCTGTTGCTCCTGTTGCCCGGCCAAGTTAACGGTATTAGATAAATATGCAAATTGAGTGTAAGACAGTGTACAATGGCGGGCCACGTTAAGTATACGACATGTTATTTACAGACATCGCGCGATTAGCCCGACCTTTAAATTAAGCAATTCAATTCATTGACGCGCTCAATAGTTATATACACAACAGACTAGATCATAAATCATCAAGTTTCTGCGATTGCCCAAGCACCCAGTGTAGTTCTCATTAATAAAGTTCATTGACCGAAAAGCGCACCCACGCTCAACTTTTCCGATAGTTTCACCCACATGTCAACCCTTTTCGAAACCTAAATAAAATGTTTATCAGAAAACACGCATGTCAAGTTTGACCTCCTGAAACCACAACCTAGCTTTTTCTATGCGGTTTTTATTTTTATTTTATTTTTTTTTTAATTTACTTCTCTCTGGCAATTTCGTTTGCTCATAATTCAAAATGTAAATAAATAGAAAATGTTATAAAGGAAAACTCAGTCGAATCGAGATAACTATTAGAAATGCCCAAAAGCATTTTACATATAAATTGCCTGCGCCTGCAAAAAAGTGAAACCAAAAAAGATTTATATATTTAATAAACTCTTGAATATATATAATAGTTTAGGTACATACTGTGACTCGTAGTTCGCAAGAAACTTTTATGAGAAAGTAAGATTAGAAATTGTCATAACCACATATATATGATTAAGCATTTTTCTTAGCATAAGCTTATGAAATTCATAATTCCAATTCATACCCTAAAAAAGGGTATAATAATTTTGTTATGATCTGAGTGGTTTCAATTTTGTTTTACCTCTGCACTTGATTTAAAGCGTTGACACTAAGGTATATTACACTCTTACATTTAGGGTACTTAATATATTAAAAAGCTAATGCAAAGAAATCAAATCACCAATGTACTTCAAAATGCCATTTTTATCTTAGCTTCAAGTCTCTTTAGTCCTCAAGTTCGCCTTGGCATTTGGGGACCTTTTTAACTAGACTCATTTCAGGCACGAAAATTCTGTTAATTCATATGCCATTTCAAGTTAAATGTCCCCCCGAATACCAAACAGACACACACACAAAAGGAAGACAAACTTGGCTATTCAGCAGTGAGTTTTCCCATGCTGGGTGTCCAATGGTTAATGTGCTTCCTGTTGACGATGCCGCAAGGAAACGTGTTCTGTGTTTGTCCAGTCGGCGTCGAATGACATGTCAAACACGCAGCTGCTCCGATCCGATTTACTCCACTCTCTCCCACTCTTAAAGTGTCCTCACTTTGTTGTCTTTCAGTTGCCACAACGAATATTGATTATTGTTGTTGTGGGCAGAGCTTTCCGCGGATTCGGAGCAGCTTAGAGCGTTCCGACAATTTTGTTTTTCTTTAACCATCGGCCGTTGACCTTGTGCCTTGCCACAGGCACTAAATGTTATGACATTGTCCAAAACGATACGTCAAATTTATTTTTCGCCTCCTTTGTGAGTGAAAAAAAGTCAAGTTAAGGCGTTAATTTTGTGATAAATTTGCTGTACTTAAAGTAAAAAATGCCTTCTTAAATTTTTGTAAATGTCAGTTGCCTATTTGACCTTATCCTGACTATAAATTTGTCATGCTGATTATCTCGAGTCTTGAGTTAATTAATTTCATTTGTACCTCGACTTCTGTCGCTGACATCTTTAGTACCTAATTTAAAGATATCAAAGGACACAGAAAAAAATTAAAGAAACATCTAAATGTTAGATTTTATTGCGTTAGTTGTTCTTTAATGGGTTAACAAACACTTTAAATATTATATTGTATAAAAATCAAACAAAACAAGAATTTATGTTCTAAAAATAGTGCGTAGAAAATTATTGAAAGTGAATATTACATAAGCAGAAAATAAAAATGAGCTTAATTGCAATAAATCTTTCGAATTACTTCTAGAAGCTTGAGATAAATAACCACAATCAATCAATTATGATAACCTTTTAGCCTATACCATCTCAATGAACATCAATGTGAATTTCCTTGCCAAATTTTAAACTGTCTATATGTATTCATATAGCTGACTGTGCAAGCAATCAATGTTCGCTGCCCAACAATTTGCATAAAAAATCGCACAAATATTTATTCATATGCATTCACTTACATGCACTCAAAGCGCCAGCCAACAAAACCGAATAAAATTTTCTTTTTTGACATTCATTTTTTATTGGCACACTGAAAGCAGCCAAATAAAGGAAAAGATGTCAAAAATGTATATGCGTATTTTTGCTGTTTTCTTTTTTATTTTTAATATTGCAGTTGTTATTGACTTTTGTTTGGGAACTTTTTCTCACCAATTTCGTATTTGTTTGGATTCGCTTCATAAAGAAAATCTCGACGATTTATCAATTTAAAATACGAAAAACAGAAATGAGAAAAAGAAAACTGGAATTTATCTGGTGCAGCATTCCGTGGCACTCGGACATTTGCTGCACTTCAATGTTTTCTTTATGCAAAGCGAATGAAGAGTTTTCCTCTCATGACAACGAGAACTTTGTAGATAAAGGATATGGACAGTTTCAGCCGTCGATGTCTGGTCCTGTTTGGAATTGATTGCAGCGTCTGTCAATAGTTGGCTCCACAATTGTTTCAAAATCTGACTAATTTTCTGTTTGTTGCCCCCCTTTTTATTAAAGATGCATAACTTTATTATAATTTTTAATTTAGGAAGTTTAACTGTAAAAAATCAATTACAATCTTTAAATATATTCCAAAATATTTTATTCAAGTGTCAAACTAAGTTTGTTTCAGTATTCAATATGTTAATAACAATTGTTGTTTATTAGTATTAATATTAGATTTTTTTCTATTGTCTAGTATTTTAATTTTAAACTACACTCTCAAAATTTTGTCTTTGATATATATATTTTAAGATAATCCAGTTTATTTCTATATATTAAGATTCTATATAACTTACAGGGTCGCCATTAGTCTATCATTCTCATAAAAATAAAAAACTCAAACTTAAAGCTTTCGTTGCCAAATTTGATTAAAGGTTATCTAGACCACTATAAATATGACCAGACATATATATTTTATTTAACTTCAGAGAATGTAAATCAACTTTTAGTAATAAATGGTGATACTCAAAGCAGATGACAACTACGGTGGCTCACAGCTTATTTCAACCAGCATAAAAAGCAAGTTTATTCAAAAGCTTCAATTACAACTAGCTAAAAAACAAACCTAATCGAAAGTATTCACAAAAAACTAAAGATTTATCAACTCAAAATTTGAAAATATTGAAAATATTCGAAAATTTTTGAGTTTATGTAAAAGTCAACTTTTTCAACTTTTTTCCTCGATTTTTTAAAAAAAATGTTCGGGAATGCAAGAAAATTCTTTAAACAATTTTAATAGTGTCTGCAAACAAAAAATTTCAAAAATCTCTTTTCTAGTATTTTTTATAATTTTTTGAAAATTGCTATTTCATACAAAAAGTAGCTTAAGGACCAATTTTCAAAAGATTATAAAAAATACTAGAAAAGAGATTTTTGAAATTTTTTTTTGCAGACACTATTAAAATTGTTTAAAGACTTTTTTTGCATCCCAACATTTTTTTTAAAAAATCCAGGAAAAAAGGTTTGTTTTTTAGCTAGTTGTAATTGAAGCTTCTGAATAAACTTGCTTTTTATGCTGGTTGAAATAAGCTGTGAGCCACTGTATATATAGTAGGTCATGAAATTGTAATTATTTGGAATTCATTACGAACACAAACCTGAAACTGTTAGGATTAGATGTAAATTTATTTTTAATTTTATATTTTTAAATCTCGTTTTTCAAAATTCAATGTTGGTCCTGTATTTTTGATAATTTTTCCCCTATTTTTTGCTTTTATTATTATTATTATTATTTTTTTTTACATAAGTGCATCGATAATGATGGCTTCAGTATTCAACAATCTGACTTATCAGCACATGGTAAATACCAACAAGACCAAGTCTAATACGCAGAGTGATTTGAACAATCAACTGGACTTTAAACTAACTGGTAATTCGATGTGCATATCCGATATTATGAAGCTCATGTCTCCAGAAGCTAGTAAGCACCTGTTGAGTGCGAAGTCACCAATACATGCGATGAATTGGTCGCTAATGCTCGATGAATTTTTACCAAGGAACAAAAATAGCACCAACCGGTCGCCAAGGAGAAATAAAAATGATCAATATAAGCCTGTGGTATTACGAAACAAGACGCCGTTTGCACAACTGAACCCGGGAATATTGTCATCAGAGCACTATCATTGTGGAGAGGAGACAAACACTCTGCGGCTAAGCAAGGCATACACTTTGCCGCATAATAAGGACACCGATGTCCTGGAGACATTGCCAACTGGAGACTCCTCCATAAACGTCTCTGAGGAGGAACAGGACGTACGATCGCCCCTTTCCCAAAAAATGCTGAATTTGCTGAACAAAATCGATCTACAATCTTGGCTCGGGGACTTCATTAGCTCCCTGCAGCATATGAGTAGCTCAGTTCGCAGTTTTGGGCTTATGCAGTTTTTAACTATTGCATACCGCTTTCTGTATGACTTTATCGTTAACATCACAATTAGTCTAAGGCACACAATACCTATCGCGCTTATAGGCAAACCATTGCTTCATGAATCAAATTGAATCCATCACAGCCGAATTCCATAAATTCACAGTGGCCACCCGTGGATGAATCATTGTCAAGATCGGCAATTGTGAGCTTCGGCAGAAACTGCAATTTTGAGACCTTAAAAACTGACAGTCTTTAAGATGCTGATGCCAAAATTGTCTAACGATTTATAATCCAATATGATTGACAATAAATTTCAATATCGGTACTATAAATTGGTATAAATTGTGTATTTGTTTCAGCATATACGAGAATTTGAAGGAATGTTCCTGTCTACATGTTCCAGATATTAAATATTTTAAAAAGAATAACATTTCATTTAATTTCTCGCTAGAATTAAAGATTTGATTTGAGTAGGATCTGATAGTATTAATGCATCCCACGTTGTTTCGTTTAGAAGTTCTATTATTATTCTGAGCAACAAAACTGTATATTTTTCTGTAACAATGTAAAAATTATTTAATGATTTATTTTTAAAATGATTTATTTTAATAAACATCCGAAAACCTATAAAATATCCAATATTTTCCTCCCACAGTTTGTTTCATGACTTTATTTGTGATATTTTTTTTTTAAATATTTCCCATACAATAATAATTAATAATTTATTCGTATTTCGCAACGATTTTCCATTATTTTATCATATACAGAATTGTTTATATCCAATTTAACGACGTAAATTTATTATCCATCTTATCCTTTTACGAAATTCTTACAATTACCTCTTTGAAGTTTAAACTCATACAATAAGCGATTCTCTTTTTCGTTGAGTGTATCACACCCTCAGCTGGGACATTTGTTATTAAATTTAATAACCCATATGATTTCTAAGCTATTCTATGTTAGGTACATATATTTAATGCTATACACTTATACTGATGCTCGACCGCGGATTTGTTACTGTGAGTGTCGCGGGCAGATTTGCCATAACAATTTACCTCGATGTCACCTCTGTGGCAAGTTGAGTTTTATAGGAGAAACCAACGAGGCGCATTAAATAAACGCTACGAGACGAATCTCATTTAATTTTACGTTGACAATTTTAGCTATCCCCAAAACAAAAGCAAAACTAAATAGAAGAAATACGAGTTGCCCGATACAAACAACAAAAATACTCTTTCAAATCGAAATTGAATGATGAGGAAACTTTAAAAATTGTATTGCCGCGAAGGATTTATATAGTTCAATGATGTATATTATGTAAAATTAAAGTATTAAAAATAAAATATATGTATATATTCATCGGTACAAAATAAATTTTATTTCAATAGCAAACAAAATATTTTAACAGATAATATCACAAAAATCTTGTAGGACAAGTAATTTAAAGTTTTTAAAATTAATTATTGCATCAATATTATTATCTTTATTTTTATCATAAAGAAGCAGTAAGTTGTATTACTGATACTTTAGTGAAAATTCTTTAAAAAGTGAACATGCCCGACAACATCTATGTACTCTTGTCTAAGGGTTAGCGAAATTTGTTGCCAAATGTTGTCTTTGTTGCTCGTCTGGCTTATCGCTGACAGCTTCTGTCTGGACAAATTCGTGTGCTAAATTATTGAAATTTGACAAGTGAACTGAGTACTGAACCGACACTGTGACAGCCATAGAGATTTTCATCCGAGACTGGTCAAGTAACCAGCTGCAGTTTCGGTTACAGTTTCGAGTCTCAGTCTCAGAGCTAAGAAATCCAATTAATTAGCTTTGACATTGCGACACTCAAGGCATGAAATTAAAGTCAAGCGGTTTCATGCTCGTAAGTGTTACTTAATTTGTCAATTATCGATTATTGATTATGTTGTCCTCGAAATGGCATCGCTAGTGTATCTATAATTAGCTCCCAGCAGGCGTCTCTTGGGCGATGTGCCTGTTGATTCCTTGATGGTGTTGGGACTTGGGTTCAAAGGTCCAAAAATATAGATGGTCCCAGTTATAGACACAGATACACAGCTGCAAAGATTCCGCAAATGAGTGGCTTTCTCTGATAAAGACTTAATTTGTGTAGCTACAGAAACACAACTGCTGCTCACTGATTAATTTTTAGTCAAATAGTGAAATGCATGCTTTGCATTTGCCAACCGTCAGCTTAGCTTTAAGCTTTTAAAACCTGTTGCATTTGCCAACACTGGTCAGCTTAGTGTCGGATATATTCGCAGAGCAATCGTACAGAAACATTTGGAAGCTAATACGGCTTTGTGCCAAATTAATCAAAACAATGTTGTGGCAAATGCCACAGATAAATTGGCTAATGAAATTGCACAGATTTCTGTTGTTTACCAACTTTTCCTCTCACTCTTTCTCTCTTGCCATTTCTTGACTTTCATTCTACCCGCTTTTATGGCCAATGCCATTTTATTAGAGCCAGCAAACTATGTGCTGTAGTTAAAGATTGCAGAGTGCAGCTGCAAGCTGATTGCAATGGTTAAGAAAGTCGTTCACTGCTGTTGTTTTGCATTCATTTTTCCGTTGTTGCAATTTGAGCTTCTTCAACTTATGGCTCTGCCAATTAAAGAAACAAAAAAGCATTACAAATTTGAAGCAAAAATAAGACAATTTATCAGGTTCTACCGAGATTTGAACTCGGATCGCTGGATTCAGAGTCCAAAGTGCTAACCATTACACCATAGAACCTCTTATCAAACGAACAACTCTTTAAATGGGTTAAGCCAAACAAAATTTAAATTCATTTATTATTAACCACTTGAAAATTACGAAATTACTTAAATGAAAATGCTGCTTATCACAGCATAAATTTTTATAAATAGCTAAATATGTATGCATCAAATTTCTTTAGATAAACTGAGATATAAAATTTGTAATGAAACAATAAGCTGTCGCAAATTTTATACATTTATATTTAAGTCAGTGAGAAAAGGAAAATATTCATAATACTTATACATTGATTTGAAATTTTTAGTTTTACATTTGCCTGTAGTTTTTGTTTGATTAAATAGTTTCAATAAAGACAATAAGAAGCAATTAAAGACACGCATTTGAAGTCGGTATCAAGTTTGAGTCGACCATTCGAATCATATCAAATCCCATCGCAGGTAAAACATAAACACTAGTTTTAATACGGTCAATTATGAACAGTTCAACTTGGCTTTCATCCTTTGTTATGCCGCCCCCGCAGATAGAGTGGGCGTGGCAAGTCAATTGCATACACTTCGGTCTTTCATTGTCTGGCTTTTTGTGTCGCGCTATGTTCAACTTGGCTAATTAGGCAAACACTTGTTATCCCCGCAGGTTCTGTTTAACACCTCCCAGCCCCTTTATCCTGCACACACTTTTAAGTACCATGATCTCGCCGGGACATGTTCATTGCGCTGCTCACCGGTGCTTAAATAGTCTCTGAGTTTATTTTTAACACTTCTGCCCCTACACCTCGGAACGCCCACATTATTATCACATCATTTGCATGTGTTTAGTGTGTGGGCGGGAGGGCGTGGCGGACGTAGAGGTCTTCGTTGGCGTAAATAACAGCAACTTTGTGCCAGTAATTTGATTCGCTTGGCGACAACTTATGACGACAATCTCATTAACATGAAACGACATTAAAATCAGCATCGGAATCGACATCGAAATGTCCATGCATATATCGATATGGTTGCTCTGCATTCACATCATCCTCTGACGGGATTCACTTCTCATATAAACAGCTCTAAGGACACAAACGGATTAATGATGACTGTCCCTGCTTTTCTCTGCACTTTTTGCAGTTGACGAACTCCACCCGCTTCCACCCTGACCTGCCATTGTTTCCAGCCGATGTTAAAAATACATTCAAAATTACATACATAGATTACAAATTGATATGTATGTATGTATGTATATTAGCCAACTTTATACACATATATTTGTATTTAATCTTATACGCAAACACTTATACCCAACACTATGTTTACGGCGAATTCAACAAAAGCTTTAGTCTATCCATTTTCATAGGTTGCAAACTTAGCTGTGTGCCAAAGCTTTCATGAAAGCTTAAACAGTGCTAAAAATAAGTATGCGTTAAAAGCTCTTGACTGATCTAAAATGTTTATTAAAAGTTTTTTTTTAGAATCGGTTTGATGTTTTCAATTTATTTAAATTTGTAAAAATTAAAAACAGTCGAACTTCCCTAACTCGAATCAGCATTATTCAAGAAAAAAGTTCGAGTTAGGGAGACTTCGAGTTAGATAATTTTTTTTTTTTAGTTTTTTAAAAGAAACTACAAATGCATTCAATCATAAATACATTTCAGATTGCAAATTTTTCTTTGTTTGTTCAAGACCTGTTAATATTCTCAAAAATTGGTTTCTTCGTTCTTTTGCTGTATCCAGAAGAAGTTCACGATTCAAATGTCATCATAATTAATATTTCATTTTTTAATACAGTCGAACTTCCCTAACTCGAACTTCCCTAACTCGAATTTTCTCTAACTCGAACAAAATCGAGTGGCAATAGCGTTTACTGAGCAAATTTCATACAAATCTGCTTCCCTAACTCGAACTTCCCTAACTCGAAAATCTCCTTAACTCGAACAAAAATATTGGCCCGTACTTCTGTAAGTCGAATTTTTCGGGAAAATCCCCAATAAAGTTTGAATTTTTTTTCGTTTCTATTCTGCGTTTTTGTTACCGGCTCATTTTGATACGTAATACGAGGGCTGCTATATATATTTCTGGCCTAATAATGAAAATGCGAATATTTATCATCAAAAGTTGTTTTATTGTTTTTCAAAGTATTCTCCAGCCTGATTTATACACTTTTGCATGCGCTCAAACCAATTGTCGAAGCACTTTTTCCACTCCGATTGAGACACCTCCAAAACATGGTTTTTGAACGCTTCAACAGCATCTTCTGGGCACGAAAATCGTTGACCACGCATTTTTTTCTTGATGTGCGGGAATAAAAAGAAGTCATTGGGTGCCAAGTCAGGGCTGTACGGCGGATGACCCATCAATTCGACGTTTTGGCCGGTCAAAAAGGCGCTGGTTTGAGCCGATGTGTGAGAGCTCGCGTTGTCATGGTGAAGAATGATTCGTCTTCTCTTGTTTGTTTTTCGAATTTCTCCGAAGACTTCAGGCAAACAAATTGTGGTGTACCACTCAGAATTGACCGTCCTTCGTTGCTCAAGCGGAACAGTCGCCACATGACCAGTTTTGCCGAAGAAACAGGCGACCATTTGCTTCGAAGTGCTTCTTCCACGAACAACTTTCGTTGGATTTGGCTCGTCTTCGAAGACCCACACGGTCGATTGTTGTTTTGTTTCGGGCTCATACGCATAGATCCAAGATTCGTCACCTGTGACGATCTTATGAACATCTTTTGAAGCACCGCGATCGTATTTTTTCAACATTTCTTTGCACCAATCGACACGAGCCTTTTTTTGAGCGATTGTCAAATTGTGCGGGATCCAACGACAACAAACCTTTTTTACGGTCAGGTGTTTATGTAATATCGAATGTATGCTGGTGGGAGAAATGCCCAAGGATGCCTCTATCTCCCGGTATGTCACATGACGATCTTGCATTATTAGTTCACGCACGGCATCAATGTTCTCTGGCACAACGGACGTTTTTGGACGACCTTCACGGAATTCGTCGTTGAGCGAACTGCGACCACGATTAAATTCGTTATACCAGTTTTTCACGGTGCTATAGGATGGTGCTTGATCGCCATACAAAGACTTAAGTTCATCGATGCACTCTTGTCTGGATAATCCACGTCGAAAGTTGTGAAAAATGATCGCACGAAAATGCTCACGTGTCAATTCCATTTTTTTAACGGAATTGAATTGTTCAAAGCTCTGTAAGTTTAACAATTCACGATTAAATGACAACACGTTCTGAGTGATGTTATGCTAAAAAATGTCAACCTTTCCATTAGAAATATCAGATTGCACCTGGCAACACTTATTGTTGCCTAGGCCAGAAATATATATAGCAGCCTACGTATACGTATTGATGTACATTAACATATGGAGATGATATATGATAGAATATTGCATCAACAATTACTTAAGCTTGTGAGATTGCTATAGGAAAGATGTTTGTAATGTACTCCTTTGTCAGCGCATCAGTGTACAAATATGTTTAAAGAAATATTCAAACTTATTAGTTAAGGAATTTGAAAGTAGACCAAATATATTGAAGTTGATGAGAAATATGGTATCTCAGCAAAAACAGTTTTAATTATATTAAAAAATGGAAAATTAATTATGATGACATTTGAATCGGGAACTTCTTCTGAATACAGCAAAAGATCGAAGAAACCAATTTTTGAGAATATTAACAGGTCTTGAACAAACTGGAATTTTTTTTTGTTGAAAATAACAAGAAAAATTGGAATTTTGAAATGTATTTATGATTGAATGCATTTGTAGTTTCTTTTAAAAAACCAAAAAAAAAAATTCATTAACTCGAAGTCTCCCTAACTCGAACTTTTTTCTTGGATAATGGTGATTCGAGTTAGGGAAGTTCGACTGTATAATGAAAAAGGTTTTTGCTGAGATACCACATTTTCAGCAACTTTAATTTATTTGGTCTACTTTCAAATTCCTTAACTACTAATAAGTTTGAATATTTCCTTAAACATTTTTAAACATTTTAATACACTGATGTGCTGACAAAGAAGTACATTTCGATCATCTTTCCTATAGCAATTTCACAAGCCTAAATAATTGTTATTGCAATATTCTATCATATTACATCACCATATGTTAATGTACATCAATGTTACATATCCAAACGAGCCGGTAACAAGAGCATAGAACAGAAACGAAATAGAAATTCAAACTTTATTGGAGATTTTCCCGAAAAATTCGACTTACAGAAGCACGGGCCAATATTTTTGTTCGAGTTACGGAGAAATTCGACTTATGGAAGTTCGAGTTAAGGAAGCAGATTTGTATGAAATTTGCTTAGTAAATGCTATTGCCACTCGATTTTGTTCGAGTTAGAGAAAATTCGAGTTAGGGAAGTTCGAGTTAGGGAAGTTCGAGTTAAGGAAGTTCGACTGTATATTAATTTTATATTTTGGCTGAAATGAATTTTTTTCTTAAAAATTTAAAAAAGTTCTTAGTTTTTAAGCTAGCAATTTGAAAACTAAAATGTAATTTTAGAAAATTTAATTAATGTTATTTTAAAATCCAAATTTTTTAAATTTTACTTTATTTTTTATTATAATTTTTTAAACAAAAATAAATTGATCCAAATTGGATGATTAAAGGCTGTTAAGAAGGGTTTCACAAAATATGTTTTTGGGAATCGACTTGCTTCATGATATGTCGATTTTTAAATTCAATATAATGTAATCATTTTGGGGGACAAAATTAATTAATATTGCTATTGTTATTATACTTAGAATATTTTAAAAATAATGGATTTAACCCTATTAATGACGATTAACAATGAGTTTTTTAATATTTCTCTTATCACGATGACAACTGTAATAACTTAATCGCTAACAAGTTTTCTGGGATTTCTTCAAAATAATTTGTCTCTAGCCTATGTTTATTAGAACCTCATGTACTCGAGAACTTTTCGTAGTATTGACAAAAATCGCATCTAATCTGGCTTGCAAGAAACACGCGTTCTTTGTGAACTGATAAGAACAAACATATTTAAATTCAGAATTTTTAAAAATAACTAATACATAGTATATTTCAATGTTGTTATAATGTTTATGATCAAACAAATTATTGCACATTATGCCTGAGTCGGAGATATTCCACAGCTCGACAAAAAAATAAGTATACGTATTTTTCGATGTGTCCAATGAACTTTATGTAAAAACTATCTGTTTATTGGATCTATTTTTAAAAACTTTTTACTGATAATCTGATGAATGTATGACAACGAATATAAAAGTGATACAAGTACTTTTTCGGGCTCTTGAGATAATCAACCGAGTCTACGGGTTTTATAGTCATAAAGATGCTAATTTGTGATTTATACTTATACGAGATTACCATTCGCTATATCTTATCAATGGCACTTCGATTGAGGCAGCTGCATACAAGGTTGTGAACGCGTCATGCTCCGGGGTGGCAGTTGATCCTAATGTGCACCTATGCGGACCTTTGGCCTGCCAAGTTGCTGTCCAAGATTATAGTATGGCGGAAGTGTGACCAAGCTGGGCATAAATTATAAAAGAACTGCCGACTCTGGTATGTATAGCTATATAGGTGGGTATTTACCTTTATATATACTCCATTTTATGGGATCAAACTACTGCTACGTTCATGTTTATCAAATTATAAACTTGTATAATTTGATAAGCGGTTAGCAAAACAATTGGCAACAGCCAAAATTTTGTGTTATGAATCGGTCAGTTGATATGGTTTTTTCACTTGTTTTATTCATACGAGGGCAGGCTGATAAGTGACATAGCCAAATATTTGCCATTTGTCAAATACAAGTTTCAATCAAATAAAATATGTTAATTATATGTTGAAAATATAAATTAGAAACTTACAAAATGTAATACTAGGGAGATCAAACTTGATATATTGGCATAATGTAAGTTTACAAAATGTATTATCTATTTTGCTAAAATTATCGAAGAAAAATCAGGGATATCTGGTATTGCACTATCCCAATTTAAAATATTGTAAAGAGATATCACTACAATCGATATTGGAAGATCTGAAGATTGTGTTGAAATATCAAATGGTTCGTATATACATTTAAATAAATGCTAAAATAAGTAAAGTCAGATTCAATACATCAAATGGGATAGTAAATTAATTTTTTTTAGAAACTTAAACTAAATAATAGATGTAATATTTTCAAGATCTTAAAATTAATTAGAACTTTATCCAGTTCATACCATGAGAAAGAGAATATGTGGCAAAATGTCATTAATACAACAGGTGTTCGACCTTAACAGATAATATTAATCTCTTTGTTGATTTAATTAAGTTAAATTTTAAAATAGAATTATTTTTATCTGTCCCATACTTATTTTTTTATTATTCTGATTAAAATGATTCATTTACAATAATATATCCTTCTTTTGTTAGCCATACCAATTCAGATAATTCAATTTGTATGATACCTGCACTCTAAATTTAGATTGATTTTTGTTTTTGCGAAAGAATTTATTTTGTACCTAATCCAATTTCATTCAGAAATAATTAATAAATTCTAATTTGGTAATTATCAAGCCGAGTCAAGTTTATGAATTGCTTCAAGGTTCAACATAACTATAATTATAAATCACAAGCTACACATATTTATTATACTATATATATTTTTTTGGATCATAGCAAGTACAAATTTATATTATAGTTTTTTCTACGCGACAAAAAATAGATTGATATGATTATTTCAAGCTAATCTACAATCCGATTACAAGTAGTTCCATGTATTGAGATTATATTTGAGATGTTTTATGTTATTGATTCTCTTTTCAGTTCATTAAAATACAGTTATAAAGACACGATGCACGTCAACCTAATGCATTTTATATATGTATGTATGTATGTATAATTATTGTAAGTGCATATAGCGTGCCCCTATGTCACATTACGCTGATAAACAAAAATTAATCTTACCTGATTTTACATCATTGCCTCATTTACCCAAATTACGTCGCACAAATTTAAGTAGATAAGTTTAGATAGTTGAGGCTCCATAAATTTGTAAACAACTCGTTTGATTCATAAGTTTGGAGTGCAAAAATAAAAGGTTGAACTATTTTTAATCTAAATATAACATAACCAAAGGAAATACCTTATGAATTAATATTTATTTATACCCTTAAGCTCTAAATTTAAAATGTTTAATAAAACACATCATTTGTGTAAATGGTAACATTTGTTTCCCTTTATAAACACATAAGAACAATGCATTTAAAGTTAATGTTAAAAGCTACTTTTTCTTTATCGTTTGCAGCCAACAGAACGGTCTACGATAACAGCAGACCAAATTTATCAATATGCCCCTGTACTTCGAACATTTACCATTAAGGGCATAACCCCGCACAAAGCAACCTACTAACTGATAAGCAACACTACGTCGATTCTTCCTCTTCGCATTCGAAAATGATCAGAAGATTTGTTTTGTGGTGGTATGGGCATTCGTTTAGCACGAATTGAGCATTCGATTTCGTTTTCGATTTCGATTTGTGTGTGTAATCAGTGTCAAGCAATAGGTGCGAGCGAGTGCGCAATGTGGGCGAACAACTGATAACAGAATTGCGCCAGCAGGTAGCTCTCTAATTCCGTCATACTCACAGCGATCGACAGCAGCAGCAGCAGCAGCAACAACAACACCGAAAGCAGCAGCGACAGTGACAGCGACGGCGACAGCAAAAGCAATGATCGACGATTTCTATAGCATCCGATCCTGTTTCTGCTTTCAGTTTGCGCTTTGGCTTCGCTGCGTGCGGTCGTCTGCGTTTGTCGTGCCAAGAAATCGAAAAGAAACAGCTAGAAAGAAACACTAACTAAAATACACAAGTGTCGTGCTGAATAACAAAAACAATATTCACATAAATTATGTAAGTTTGATTCAGTAAATAATAAATATACTGCCAATAATATGAGAAATATTAAGTGCGCGGCCTCGT
Organism: Drosophila suboccidentalis; assembly: GCA_037043435.1. NCBI lineage: Eukaryota > Metazoa > Arthropoda > Insecta > Diptera > Drosophilidae > Drosophila > Drosophila suboccidentalis. The sequence goes on along the minus strand of JBAMBK010002697.1, from coordinate 23,818 downwards.
CGTTCAAAAACTCCCCCCACATTTAAACACGTGTGAGCTTACAAACTATACATTTCCACACATTTACCGGCTGTTTTGTGTTTTCATTCTGTTTTCTCTCAGTTTTCTTATGGTTTTCTCTTCAGTTTTTAGTGGGTCAGTGCACTGCTCTTGGGTTCATTGTCACCTTGACGTCAGTTGTTTCGTTAATTCTTCTTTTTTCTAAATTTTGCTTGCCTTTTTTTTATTATTTCTTGCTTTGATCGCGTTTCTTACATTTACCAAACTCTTTGGCCAGCTCTTTCCTCATTCCACTTTCGAAAACAACAATAACAACAACGAGAATATAATAATAAAATTCTTCAGTTATGTGACAAACCATTCTCTTTTCATTTTTTCTCTGTTTCGTTGTCCCCGAAAAAAGAACGAAAATAAAAAAAAAAACATACACATGGCAAATATTTTTAGATCGGCTCTCATTATCGGTTTTTGTTTTCATACGCAGCTTCTTGGTTCCCATGTAATATATTTTGAGAGATTAAAGCTCTATGCATGTATATAAGAGCATACATACGTTAGTCATTACATGCTTTTCAGTTTTATTCAAAACTCGCGGGAACTATTCACAGATGCGAATCGTACGACCAGCACATGTCTAGACTTCTATTCTTATCAAAAAGCCGGTTTCCTCCTCCATACTCATTAAAGCTACTCAAACTATATAAACAGAAGTATTCACATACATACTTTTGAACATACACTTTGAGCTAAGTCAATTATGTATGTAGATGTGGATAGGTTTCTTTTTGGCCATAACCTGTGGAGTGTTTTGGATTTATTTATTTTTTTTTTGGTCTGACATAAGCAGTCAAATTGTAGAATAAATTAATAATACTTATATAAGTACATAACAATTGGAACTTTATAGTGATCAATGCATAATCATCTTAAAACAGCTGAATAACATAGATCAGAATAGCATGAACTATTATAACATTCATTCACTGTTATTTAATTTTAATTAATTAAAAAACTAAGCTCTAGATTTAGATTTTACTTTCACAAACTCTACCATTTTTAAAAACATTTTAAAATTGTTTAAATTCAAATAATGTTTGCTTTCTTATTTCAACAGTTGCTTAATAGTACAACTCGGAAATTTGATCTTAATTTATAATTGATTTCTTAATTAATTAAGTATAGAATAAAGTTCAAATGCTTTCGTTAATAGTCTAGTAAATGAAAAACTCAATTGAATGACTTTAGTGCTAGTTTTTATTGTAATTATTCGTAAAATGTCTTTATTGTATTCGCGTATGCATTAGGTGACTGTCAATCATCTTATTTGTAAATTGCATAGCTGGAGGCCTCCATCAATCAATCAGATCTAATCAGAGGCGGAACTTTTTCTACTAAACATGAAAAATCAGCTGGCTAACCTTGTCAATAAACTTTGGACTCATTTATTTTCTTTTCCATTCTTAACTAAAAAATCGGTTTTGGTTGTTTGTTTTGGGTATTTGCTGTTATCATTCGAAAAAGTGGAAATGGTTTGCCCATTTATTTATTGATTAATAAAAAATTATGAACGTTTTCGTAGCCACAGGTGCTTACACATATAGATAAATATCGAGCTGTATGTATGTACATCGAGGACTACCCTTTGTACCCAAAAACTTAACTCGTATGTTAACTACGGTAAGCCACGACTTCTGTAGTCTTGCTTTATCATACATAAGTTGTAGATAAGACTCCAAAAGACCTGAATGCTTACACAACTAATGTCATGTCAGAGCAATGGGAAACACAAACTTCCAGGTTATCAAATATATTTGATATGATTTTTGGAAAATCCCCTTTTTAAAGAATATATCTTATTATTATATTTTTCATTGTATATCAACTTGGAAATAATTTTAAGTTCCAACAATATAAATAAATAAAAAATATTACCTTCATATACTTGTAGTACAATTGAGTCTATAATTTATTTGAATCTAAAATAAATTTAATTAATATACATTTACAAAATTAAATTAAATAAATAACCTAAATGTAACTAAAAATGTTCATAAAAATTTTATTAAAAACTTATTGTGCTCTGAAATTATATGGATATTTGTATATTAATCTTTTTCAATTCAATCAAAAAGATTTATAGTAGGCTTCTTTAAACACTATATATTTAAATCAAATATATATATTTTATTTTGTTTATTACATTTTTTTTGTTATATATATCAAAAATGTTAATTAATTAACAAAATGCAATAAAACTCAATAAGATATAATTGATTTTATATTTATTTACAGTTTACTTATTTTACACACTTATTGTTATTTATTGCAAAATTCTAAAAGGGCGGAATAAGCTCTGACCATATACTTAACTGAAATGTGCAATAAATGGTTTTTATATATGAATTATAGTATAATTATTTACGGCTATACGTTGCCGCCTCTAATCAGGTGTTAAGTCATAATTAAAACATCACGATAAGAAGCTGCAATGCTGAGTGTGTGGCGTCAAGCGTGAAGCGTGTGGTGATAACCTTGACACTGCTTCCCTCCCTGAGGACCTCTTATCTGATGGGGGAAAGCTGTTGTACTTTGGTCACAGGTCATACGATTACTTTGCGATGTCACATGCTAAATTTAGTTAACTGTTTAAACGTATAAACTCAATTTACCTAAACTTATGATTTCTTAACTCGATTTCAGTTCCTGTCAGACTGAGAAATGGCCACAACTCCAAACGAAGCGCTCTTCAATCGCCCAGGCCCGAATCGCCTGCGGCCCTCGGAGGTCTACCGGACCACCAATATCGAGGAGGCGGTGAAGATACGTATGCACAAAGAGGGACTCGGCGCAGAGGAGCCCATCTCTATTCCCGGCCTGCTCAAGCGAAGTGTCAACAATTATCCCGACTATCCGGCGCTCCGCACCAAGAACGGTAAAAATGGCTACACCACAGTCACCTACAAGTGAGTACCAAATGGGTTAACACAATTAGCGTTCGTTTAATGACTCAATCTCAATCATCCGGCAGGCAATACGAGGCAAAGGTTCATCAGACGGCCAAGGCTTTCATCAAACTGGGCCTGCAGGAGCACCACTCGGTGGGTGTGTTGGCCTTCAACTGTGCCGAGTGGTTCTACTCGGCGATGGGTGCCATCCACTCGCGAGGCATCATTGCGGGCATCTACACCACCAATTCGGCTGAGGCGGTGCAGCACGTCCTGCTGGACTCCCGGGCACAGGTTGTCATTGTGGATGACTCCAAGCAGATGGACAAGATCAAATCAATTCGCGACAAGCTGCCCAATCTGAAGGCGGCCATTCAAATTCAGGAACCCTATCCAGAATATCTCAAGAAGGAGGACGGATACTACAGGGTGAGTTAAACTTAGGGGTGTCAAAATACTTAAAGCAATCGATAACTCGCTTGTCGATTATTTATTTGTTTATCATACGAGTTAACTAAAACGATGTTTATTTAAGATCGACAACTTACTAGACTTTGTCCATCACAGTTCATTTTCAAAATCAAGTTTAGTTAATTATGACTGTATTTGATTACATGTTGAAGCTTGAAATTTAAAATTTTAATGTTCGCAAAAGGAATTTTTAGATTTCTTAAAAACCGTATCTTGTGGCAAAACTTATTTGAACGAAATTAATTAAATTTGAATGTTCTTATAATGAATTTAAAGGTCAATCCACGATCAAATTGAAACAATTTTAATTTGTTACAGAAAAATTATCCGTCTCAGAATAAAGTTTAATAAGATTTTAAATACTAATTATGACAAAAGAAATCGATTGCAAGCGAAAGCTTTAGATTTAAAATTTGTACTATTTTAAAATGCACAACTTGCATTCTGGAGAAAAAGAAATTATTTTTAACGAAATAAATAATATTTAAATGCAAAACAAATAAAGTGCCCCAGCACTAATCAAAATGACAAGCTGCTTGGAAAATTTTACACTTTTGGGAAAGTTATGAAAGTTTGCAACTTTACAAGTCAAACTTTTCGCGTGGATTTCTTTTGTATTTTCAACTAAATTTACGTAAAACTTTTATTCCGATTTCCGATTTTATATTAAACTCGATTCACGGTTTTGAGTTACATCACTTGATTATTTCTGTAATTTTTTATTGAATTTTTTTAATTAATTTCCCTTGATTTTCAGTGGTCTGAAATAGAGGAGATGAATGTGACTGATGTGGAGGAGGAATTCAAGCGTCGCCTGGAGAATATTGCCATCAATGAGTGCTGCTCCCTGGTCTACACCTCCGGCACAGTGGGCATGCCCAAGGGCGTGATGCTCTCGCACGATAACATCGCCTTCAATACGCGCGGAATTGCCAAGAGCCTGGAGAAGGTTGTGATGGGATCGGAGACAATGGTCTCCTATCTGCCCTTATCCCATGTGGCTGCCCAGACGGTGGACATCTATACGGTCGCCTCGATGGCCGGTTGCATCTGGTTTGCCGATAAGGATGCGCTCAAGGGTACGCTGGTCAAGTCACTGCAGGATGCTCATCCCACACGATTCATGGGCGTGCCTCGAGTGTTTGAGAAGTTCCAGGAGCGAATGGTTGCCGTCGCCAGCTCCAGTGGCAGTTTCAGTAAAATGATTGCCGGCTGGGCCAAGGGCATCACACTGAAGCACTATATGGAGAATCAAGGGTAAGTTCCCAACATTCCCGACACACTAAAAAAAAAAAAAAACACTTCAACTTTAACTTTGTGTGCGCATAAATTATGCAAAATGGATGCACAGTTAAAGTGGCTGCACCGACTTAGCCCACCATCCGCCAACATCCTTTCACCTTCCACCGTCCACCACTCACGGGGTGTCCTTACTTACGGCTATCCTGGCTGAAAGCAATCCCTGCGAGGCACTGCCGCGCTTCCTTCGTTAAATTATGCAAGCGAAGCGGCATGCTCTGCTTTAGACCAAAATCACAGACAACAACATTACTCATACGTCAGGTTGTACACGGTGTACACGGTGCTACCAGCAGGACAAGCAGGAGCTGCAGCATTCGAAGCATGCGGGCACGTCCTTCGTCCAAAGGAATGAGAATGAGGCAGGCTTTCACTCTATGCTCTCCTGCAACTCCTGTAAATTCTACAGCGATTTTTAGAGCTTCAACGTTGTCAGTCATTAGTGCAACTTTAGCTTGTCCTTAAAGTTAAAGTCATTTGGCCGTATTTTCATATAATTTCTATACATTTAATATCAAAATATCTTAGAGTTAGTTAACTGAAACTGAAAAAATGGACTAATTAATTATTAAGTATTCGCTTTCTCTGGCAATGCAAATTTATCTTTTATGTTATTTATAGAACTATTTTATATTTTTGGCACTTTAATGATTCTTTTTCTAAACCCATTAGCTTTTCTTTTTTTTTTTTGTTAAGTTTTTCATCTGATTGCTTAGAAAGTAAAGATGCATCAGCAGATGATGATGAGGTATTGCTGTACATTTGATTTTACTTTAATCGAAATTTAATAGAAGAAAACTAATGAGATTGATTCTTATTTTTAGTAAAGCTGCAAAACTGAATATTTTTCCTTTATCTGCGATAAGTCCTTATTAACTTAAAGTATCCCCAAATGATCCATTCGCATCCCTGTCGCCTAGTCTAAACTATTTTCCAAGTACATTTTCGCCCGCTCTCGTCTTGGCTGTCAAGTCCATTATCCTTGGCCCATGCAATTATCAAGTTGCCAGCAAACTAATCAACAATTCCAATTAAACTTTTTTCCAACTTTCGTTGCAGCAAGAGCAGCGGAGGCTTCCGTTACAAGATTGCCAAATCGCTCGTCATGTCCAAGGTGAAGGCTGCCCTGGGCTTTGATCGTGTGGTCAGTTTGGTCAGCGCCGCTGCGCCCATGTCGCCGGAGACTAAGAAGTACTTCCTCAGCTTGGACTTGAAGATCTTGGATGCCTTCGGCATGTCCGAGACGGGCGGCTGTCATACACTGTGTCAGTCGGATTGTACTCTGTTGAACACCATTGGAAAAGCGATGGCGGGCGCTGAGTCCAAGATAATTAACCCGGATGCGAATGGACATGGTGAATTGTGCATCCGAGGACGTCATGTGTTCATGGGCTATGTCTCCAATAAGGAGAAGACGGAGGAGTCCCTGGACGATGACTGTTGGCTGCATTCCGGTGACTTGGGCTACATCGATGACAAGGGCTACATTTGCCTGACGGGCCGCTCCAAGGAGCTCATCATTACCGCTGGCGGCGAGAATATTCCTCCCGTACACATCGAGAACATAATCAAAAAGGAACTGGACGGCATTTCCAATGCCTTCCTGGTGGGCGAACAGCGCAAATATCTGACAGTGCTGGTTTCCATCAAGGTAAGGACAATGACAACTGTGATTCTGATTCGTGATGCAAAAATACAGCGATAAATCGAAAGATCGATTTTCGTGGAAGCGATTGTCAAGTACTTTAGCTCGATAATTATACCCGTTACTTAAAAAAAAAGTAAATGGGTATATTGTATTCGTTAAAATGTATGTAACAGGAAGAAGTAAGCATCTCCGACCCTATAAAGTATATATATTCGTGATCAGCATCAACAGCCGTGTCGATTTAGCCATGTCCGTCTGTCCGTCTATCCCTCTGTCCGTCCGTGTGAGCGCCTAGATCTCAGAGACCGCACGCACAGCTTTTAGAATAATACTTTTTTTTGGGTACTTAACGTTGTCTATTATTACAAGCTGTCATTCTAACGGTAGTAAGGGCTGATTTAAGCATGCAATAAAAAATATTTTAAATTTATTTAAATAGTTAAAGGGTATCCTTTAGTCGGGAGGTCGACTATAGCCTTTTCCACTTGTTTTTTTTTAACGATTTATCGAAAACTCGATTTTCGTTTGCACGATTTAAATATTTCGATTTAAAACATCCATATCCAACATCCGATCCTTAATTTGGACTTACATTACAATTGTTATTATTATGATGATATGATATATTTCGTAACATTTTTAAAAATTAAACAAGAAAAATCGATATAAAACTCGATATATCGGTGTATCGACAATTTGATTTTACATCACTAATTCTGATATTGAACTTGTTACAGACCGAGGTGGACAAGGATACGGGTGCACCGTTGGACGAGCTGACGCACGAGTCATCGGTGTGGATGAAGTCGCTGGGAGTTGAGCATAAGACACTCACGGATATACTCAACGCTGGTCCCTGTCCCAAGGTGTGGAAGTCCATCGAGGATGGCATTAAGCGTGCCAACAAACAGTCCATCTCGAATGCGCAAAAGGTGCAGAAATTCGCCATCTTGCCGCATGACTTCTCCATTGTCACCGGTGAATTGGGGCCCACTCTGAAGGTCAAGCGCAATGTGGTTAACAAAATGTATGCCGATGTCATCGAGAAGCTATATGCCTAGATTGAACCTAGTGAAACCAAAAGAAAACCAAAATTACCAGAGCTATGGGAACTTGAGCTTTAAAATTAAATGAATTTAACGGACTTACAAGCCATTGAGTGCCAGCTTAATCTACTTAGTTACTTACCATAACTACTTATAAATCTAGAAGAAGACAGAAAGAGAGAGAGAGAAAGCGAGAGAGAGAAAGGAGAGAGAGAGAGGGTGGTAATTCACTCAATTTGTATGAGTGCCAATGATGATGATTAATGTTTGAAGATAATGATGATGATTATGATGATGAAGTCAACAATTATCATTTGAAATGCGTCCTTGTAGCTTGCCTACAGATTTCCCCATAAACAACTGTATAGATATTTAGTTCATAAGTTTTTAATTATATGTTAATTTGTTTTATTTACTGAAACGCAAGGAGAAATTCTATTATCCAATTGCTTGAATTATTACAATAAATTTGCATATACATTTTTAATGTTGACAACTTTTATTTGGTCATGGAAAAAAGGCTACAGTCGAGCTGCTTGACTAGTGATGTAAAAATACATCGAAGAATCAACAGCTCAATAAGTTTTTTTCTTATGACTATCAATCGAATTTTGCTCAATTAACTATGACAAGAGTTGATCAATTTAAAAATTTAAGCTTTAAATTGTTAAGGAATTAAAAAGTTATTCTGTTAAAAATTATTTAAACGAAGTTAATTAAATTTAAGCGCATAAATGAGTCCAAGCCATGATCAAAATTACATTCCCTTTGAAAATCTATTCAGTTTTACCTGGCAACTTTACAAGTCAAAAATTATGTTCACTTTGGCATAGTTGTTTCCCTAATTCACTGCGGACGGCAGTCCGCGCTAGTGACGAAAGCAGCACGAAGGGTGCGAAGGCGACTAGCATATATACACAGGAAGAATGGAAAATTTGCTATGACTGTCCGATCAGGTCGAGTTATATACCGATCGAAAGGTATCAATTTAACTTACAAATGTGTATACTAAGACTTTTGGAAACTCACCTGGTTCGTGAGATAAACAGGTGTAAGTGGGAGAGAAAAAATTTAAATTATTGGAGGTAATGGGGCCGTTGGAGCCCTTTTGAATTGTTTTTGAATTTTTTACTATTCTTATCAAAAATACGCGTCGAATGACACCTCGATCATCGAAATCCGACAACTGGTTCAAAAAATAATTTATTTTGAAATTTTTAGTCGCCTTCCGAAAATGAGATGAAAAGTCAGTCTGTTTGTTTGTCTGTTAGTATGAAAGCGTTGAAATATCTTAAATCGGTGAATGAGGACTTGTTTCCGATTAAAAATCTAGAAACGTTTGTTCTACGACTTTTTCTAAAAATCGCTAGTCTAGCGGGAAATCGCTAAAAACCGCTAAAATTGAAACGATAGATGCTACAGATGTGTTCTATATTTCGTTGAAAAGGTAGTTCGGAGGGCTTTTAAGCATAGCTGTAAACTTTTTTGCTGAAGAACACAGGTAAAAAGCTACAGGTAAAAACAGGTATTTTTTGTCACATTTTGGCGATTTAAGAAAAATCGGTGTTTCAAATAACTTTTAAATATGGTATATGTTGAAGACAATTCCATTCCGCGTTTTTTGACATATAACATATATCTGTCAAAATTCGTTTGGGCAAGATATTACCTGTTAACTGAATATACCTTTTATCTTGGCACTACTGCATGTACACTACTTGCACTGCTTGCAGTGCATGTGGAAATATTCTGCTTGCAAGTGGTGAATTATTTTTTCAGCAGATAAAGTATTTTATAATTGCGATTACAGCAAGATCGAAATCTATTTATAAATATATATAATATATATTTTTTCTGGAGTACATAGGTAAAAAGCTACAGGTGGAAAAATATTTCTTTGGCTATTTGAGAAAAATCTACGTTTCAAATCACTTTAAAATATGTTATATATAGGCAATTTAATTCCTCTTTTCTAACATATAACACATATCTGTCTGTACAAAATTTTTTTAAAGATTTGGTGAATTAGTAAATTGCATGGTTGGCAAAAATCCTCATACTGAACCCTCCTCGAGGTCATGGTACTGAGGTATTTTTCTATAAACACTAAATACAGGGTTGCCCATATTCGACGGACCCATCTGGCAACTCCATAACTTTTGACAGAGATGTCAGATCGCTTAATGACATACCGCGTTTGAAGCGTCAGTCCAAGCAGATTTTTACCATGGAACAATACACGCCACGCGAGCGCTCTGAAATAGTTGAAATTTAATGGCCGAAGATGACGAGCAATTTTGGAACAAAATTATCATGTCCGATGAAGCCCATTTCACATTGAATGGGACCGTAAATAAGCAAAATTGCCGTATTTACGCCACTGAAAATCCTCAGGAGATTGAAGAAGTGCCTCTTCATGACGAAAAAGTCACAGTTTGGTGCGGCGTTAGTGCGAAAACGGTCATTGGGCCGTTTGATGTCGAAAAGTGGTGATTTGGACTGGCCACCGCGTTCGCCCGATTTGACGCCGCCTGACTTCTTCTTGTGGGGATATTTGAAGTCAAAGGTTTACGTTAACAAGCCAAGGACCGTAGAAGAGCTCAAGGACAACATTCGTGAAGAAATAGCCGCTATTCCGGCCGAAATGTTGGCGAAAACGATGGAAAATGCTGCAAAAAGGGCACAATACGCCATCAACGCCAGAGGCGGCCATTTGAGAGATATCATATTCAAAAATTGATGTAAACAAATCTACTTGGAACAAATTAAATGATTAAGATTGCCAACCGCCAAATTTTTATTTTTTTCTTTGATTTTTAAAAAAAAAACATGGGTCCGTCGAATATGGGCAACCCTGTACCTTTTGATAAAGTAGTTTTGTCAAAAGCAGAGGCAATTGCAAAAATTTCTGATATCCCCCAAAAAAACCTTTTTACGCGGTAAAAGTCTAGTGACGAAAACATTTCCATTCCCCAAAATTTCTTATATCCAATTTTGTGACGAAATATATTAATTTTTTATATATGATAATTTATTATATACTAGGGGGCTCCGCCCCCTGCTCGCTTCGCCCGCCAGCCCCCGCTCGGTTAATATATATGCCAAAAAAAAAATTAATATACATAAAAAGTAAAAAAAAAAATTGGAATTCGGCACTGCGCAAAACGTTATTTTTTAGGTGCAAAGAAGCTGAAGCTTTTTGCGCAAAGTGCCGAATGCCAATTTTTTTTTTACTTTTTATGTATATTAATTTTTTTTTGGCATATATATTAAACGAGCGGGGGCTCGGCGGGCGAAGCGAGCAGGGGGCGGAGCCCCCTAGTATATAATAAATTATCATATATAAAAAATTAATATATTTCGTCACAAAATTGGATATCAGAAATTTTGGGGAATGGAAATGTTTTCGTCACTAGACTTTTGCCGCGTAAAGAGGTTTTTTTGGGGGATAGTATATATCGTAGAAAAGGTACTTCGAAGGGCTCTTAGGCATACCCTCAAAGTTTTTTTTTTATTGCGCAAAAGGTAATATTTTTTAGGTATGAAGAATTTAGCGCATTGTGTCGAATGTCAAAAATTTTATTTTAAAATAATTTATCAGGAGTGCCACAGAAATCGCTTTCGCTTGAATTTCACTAAAATTTGTATGTATATTTAAAGCTTAATATTATCCGTCACAAAATTGGATATCAGAAATTTTGGGCATGAAAATGTTTTCGTCACTAGGCTTTTACCTCGTAAAGTGTTTTTTTTATAAGTAAGAAACATCTCAGAATGATGTTGTTTCATAATTTAATTTATACTAATTATGAAGTAAGTTGTTGTTTGCAAGTTGAAACTTGAGTTTTAAAGTCTGGAATTTTTAGAAAAAACACAATCATACAAACCGCATTCTGGCAATTATTTAACGCAACTATTGCAGAAGTCGAACAAAAATCAGGGAAAAATCAAAACATTTAAAATATTTGTTTTTATTCAATTAAAGCCAGATTCAAATAAAAATCTGACGTGAAGGGGGTAGATATGGCTATAATGCTCCGAGCATAGCCAAACCTTTTCCAAAATTTTGATGGCTTGCAGCCCTGGCTTACAAACTTACATACAAACATATACATATATAATAGCTCGAAGAAAACTGATTAGCAAGTAAGATTCTTAGAGACAGCTTTTAGCTGCTTTAGTCCAGCTGAGGATCCTCCAAGGTCTGCTCGGTGTCGGCTTCCAGGCCCTTTTCGAGACGTTCGGCGACGCGTTGCATCAACTCCTCCATGCTCATCTCGATCTTGACACAGGCCCGCCGATGGATGTCGTAGCGCTGCTCCAGTCCGCACTGGATGCGCTCACAGCTGAGACTGAGGCTGAACCAGCTGCTGACGTCCTTGTAGCCAGGACGACACTCGCACTCATTGTGGGCAACGCAGTGACTATGCTCCGGACATCCGCCCTGACAAATGGGACGACAAATCAGCTGATGCTGTTTATTGGGATGATGCGAGTGCTCGTAGCCCCGCTGGCAGCGACATTTGTTCGGCTCGAGGCAGTAACTGTGCGCCGGACAGGGATCCTGGCAGATGGGCTCACAGAAGCCAAAGATGATCGTACGATAGCCGGGACAGCACATTTGCACTGTATCCCATCTGACGCGCTCCTCGTAGGCGATATACAACTCCTGTTCATCCAAATTACTGGCATTGGAATTTGTTAAGATCCTCGTCCTCGTCATTGGCACCTGATACTTGACGCTTATGTTCTTCTGGCAGTGTACATTCGTTATGGCCATGCCCTCCGTTTGGACCAGCATCAGCATGAGGAGCATTAGTGGGCTTATCATCATCATCATCATCAGCGCCAGCATCATTTTGCTTCCCCAAATGCCTTATGAGGGCCAATGTGGTTATTTGTTATTTATTCGACGATCGCGACGCGTTGCAGTATTGACAGACACGCCACAAATGTGAAACTGCACTAAACGCAGTTCCAGCCGCTGATAAAAGTGAAAGCACAATTCTTTTGTCTCAACTTCTCGGGGTCACAACAATGCATCGCAATGCAGACGGACGATAACTCCCTGTTTTGCACTCCCTTATCGCTATGCCCCGTCACAACATTGGAAATCTACCCAGAGTCAGTGACTGTGACTGTGACTGAGACTTTGATGGAGAGTCGGACTCGTAACAAGACGGACACTTAAAACTAAGACTGCAACTGCGAACTCAGTCGGAGACTGACTGCATCGAACATGTTTGATATTCCCAATCGTTTGTTCTCTTATATAAACGATGAATAATATATATTATACGCTGTAGTATATTCTTTAATGAGATAAGTGATATGAAGTTATACATATAAATACATATACCATGAAATTAATATAATTGTAAAATTGTATTTCTTTCTGAGTAAACTTTGTTTCATGAATATTTTTTGAGCTAATTATCCTATAGTTAAGTATATAGCTTTTATATGGAGTTTGCTTGATATGTGGACGTAAGGAGTATCAAGCAACTAATATACCAAATTGAAGGTCCGTAGCTTTTATAGTATCTGAGATCGACGCGTCTAGACGGACTAAACAAATTCGAATAGGTTGTTAATATTGATCGTAAGTATAATTGACAGGATCTGCACATTTTACAGTTTAAGTTTCGTCACAAAATCGATATCAGAAGTTTTGGCAGTTGAAAAATATACGCTTTTATCCCTACATCGCTAATAGGGTTTTAGATGCTTTTATATGATACGTCAAACTTTTAAAATTTGGTTATACTTAAATTTTTAGTAATTTATTTCGACGACAACTTTTATAGTTATTATGCTTTAATATATACTATATGTTTATATATATATGCCCCCATATCATAATATTCTCACCCCCATTATAATCGAATTTAAAGCAATTTACAGCATTTGTGGTATATGAAGAACTTATAAAAGCTAGTGAAAACCCACAGAAATCTTAGTTCAATCTGAATCGGTGAGCAAGAGCATTAATAAATGGAGCGAATTAATTCAATGCAGGGTCTACTTGGCCTTTGTTTCGGGTTGATCGTATGCCTTCAATTAAGCAACGGATCAACTGTGAATGAACAAGTGAGATACATCAACTTAATAAAATTGATTTCAAGAAATTGCAAATATGTATTTGTTTACTATGAAAACAGAACATCACCAAAGTCGATCAAATTCTGTGTGAAACTGGACTCGTTTGGGATCAGCAAATTAATAAATGTCGTCCAAAATGTATTCCAAGTTGTGGAACAAACGCCGTTTGCGTTAGCCGTGATACTTGTCAATGTTACCAAAATTATTTAGAAGAGAATGGAGTTTGTCAACCAATTTGTTCACAAGGATGTGAGCACGGCACTTGCATAGCTCCTGATAAGTGCATATGTCACGCAGGCTACTTATTGGATCCGAAGATTCAGAAATGTCAACCTATATGTAATCCAAATTGTACAAAAAATGCGTTTTGCAGTGCACCCGATATCTGTACTTGCTATAAGGACTACATAGAAGAGAAGGGAGTTTGTCAACCAATTTGTTCACAAGGATGTGAGCACGGCACTTGCATAGCTCCTGAGAAGTGTACTTGTGACGAAGGCTACTTATGGCATCAGAAGATTCAGAAATGTCAGCCTACATGTAATCCAAAATGTACAAAAAATGCCATTTGCAGTGCACCCGATGTCTGTACTTGCTTCAAGGACTATATAGAAGAGAATGGAGTCTGTCAACCACTGTGCTCACATGGATGTGGTGCCCATGGTCGTTGTGTGGCACCCGAAAAATGCGACTGCTCCACTGGCTACGAATGGGACAAAAAGATCTCAAAATGCCTACCGAAATGTGTTCCCAAATGCGGTTCTCATAGCTTCTGCCATAGAACGAATGAGTGCAAATGTATGAAGGGTTATAAGCCCAATGATATTCATAGTTTGAGCTGTTCCTTGCCCCTTCATTGGTGGATCTACTTGCTTATGGGGATTATGACAATTGTGATTCTTTGCAGTGTTGTATTCATAATTTACTACTTCGTAGCACGTAGCCGTAATGTAAGCTATTATCCCAATTCGAATTTCACAGATACAAACCGAATTGTAGAATAATTTATAAATGAGAATTTATATGGAGTAAGCTACTACTGACTTGTATAAAGAATTTTAACAAATATAGTACACAATAATATACTAAAAAACAATAACTTTATATATGTAAATACTTTGCGCCAGCGATAAAATGTGGTTTATAGATATAGTTTAATATTTATATAAATCATTCTAGTGACTCAGTAATTGAGCTGGCAAATTACGGAGATGAACTTACTAACACTGTATTTATTTAACTTATTTTGAATGCTATACATAAATAAATGAAAAATCTGCCTAAAATGCAAAATCTTTGACATTTCTGAAATATTCCCCACTCTTTATTAGAAAGTAACCATAAATACATTTTTATTTTTATTTAGTTGGGCGTTGACGTTCGAGAAAAGAATGGAGATAGAGAGTAACGGAAATAAAATAGGAAAACAGAAGATGCAACTATAAAAAGAAATAAATTCTAAAGCAATTATTAGATTAATGAGTTATTAACGTTAGTAGAAAAGTTTGTAGGTGAAAAATTGAGTTAGCATTAAAAAAAATATTAGAAAGTCCTTGGTAATTATTATAACGGTACCAAATCTCCCTAACTAATAAAAGAACTAATAATGAATTTGTATCAATAAGGATGAAGAGACCGAGCAATCAGTATTTTCCAGGGATCTTTCGGACTGCTCGGACAAATTGATCATATCCAACAATTTGAACAACTTCGACTGTAGTGACATATCACACAGAGAGAACAGATCGGGCAGTTCGAACAGATCGGGAAGTTCGATCAACACTGGCAGAGTCATTCATTCAAGGCACTCGAACAGAACAGAACGGAACTTCCGAAGGGCGTCGGCAGCTTTTCAATAAGGGGGGACCAAAATATTTTGTTCACGTTTTCACTTTGATTACACTGTGTTACAAAAAAAAATCAAAACGAAACTTCTGGGATGGGACATAGCGTAGGTTGTAGGTATAGATAAATACATTTTTTTTGCATACTAGAATTTTTTGGTGCACATCGAAATTTTGAATAACGGTACAAAAACCGTTTTTTCGTACTTGCACTCACTCATGCGTCCATAGCTTCGTCAAATATCCACCGATTTTCATTTTCTTACCAGTTTTAGATAGAAGAAACTTAGGTCTTTAAACGTGCCATACATGACTTAACAGGTTTCATTTCCTATATTGGAGTATTTGATAGGTAAACTAATTTTTTGTTGGTTTTTTTACAACTTTTTTAACTTTGGTGATGTTTTCGAACACTATTTTGGTATAAACCCGTTATACTTGTTTTATTATTTGAAAATAATACATTTTTACGAGTAAAACGTGAGTCCATTTTCTAAAATCGGATAATAATTCGCGAAGCTATAATAGATTTTCTGAAACAGAATTGCTCAAAATGTTGATATTTTCGCCATTATTGCGCCATTTCCCCATCCCCTCATATTCCATTTGTAGTTGCGTCGTTAGCAAAGTAGTTAACAAACGAGTTTTTTTCCATGACTTTTTTTCTAAAAAAATTAATAACTCAGCTAAATATCACTCGATTTTAATAAACTAAAAAGCAGAAGACGTAAAATTAAATGTGTTTTGAAACATACCAAAAAGTAGTTGCTTTCTACAAATTTAACTTATTAATTTACGTTCAAAGTTGGGTAATGTCGCAAAAAACTGAAAAAATGCATATATTTTTACATGTAGCTCCCTCAATATTTATCCGATATTGCAGTGTAATACACCGTTAGAAAGGTGTTACTTTTCACTTTCCAACGACGTTTTTAAATTTATTGTAAGACGCATAGTTTAGGACATAGAATTTTTAGACTCCATCAACCTCGAAAAAACGGTTTTTGTACCGTTATTCAAAATTTCGATGTGCAACAAAAAATTTTAGTATGCCACAAAATACTATTTAACTATATCTACAACCTACGCTATGTCGCATCCCAGAAGTTTTTGGACTGTCACACAGTGTTATTTAAGCAATTTATTATTTTAGCAATTATTACGAGAGCAATCGATATAGCAGGGCTACAGAAAATTGTCACAAAATAATCGCAAAGTCTTAAAAACTACTCTGGTTGGATTTCGGAAGCTAAATTTGGTAAAGTTATGAATTTAGGGTGATAGACAAGAGAGAATTTTCTGATAGAGAAATTTAAGTTGACTACAAATCCATTCCATTCGAAATAAGGTTTAGATGACCGACAATGTTAATGTACTCTGATTCTGACCAGAAGTAGACAACTATTTGTGTAACTTGATAGATAAACAGGATTATAATCTATATATGATAAGCTACCTGCCCTGACTGATGCATTCATTGATTTATTCGCTGAAATATTCACGCAATCCAGATGAGATATGCACTGCATATTATGCAGGTTCGAGCTTTTTTTTTATCTTGCATGCTTGGAATGGTTTCTTACATGCTGATCGACTTTGACTAAAGCCAGACTACTATATCACAAACTTACCATAACAAAAAATTGTAATATCGAAATCTCTTGAAAACTAAAAATTCATTAAATTTGTTTAATAGTTTTAAGCAGCTGTTTTAGCTTTAAAGCTGTACAAATATGATGTTCGTGATCTAAATTTCCCATAAAAAAATAATTTTAAACATTCTAGCAGCATTCAAATGCGGGCAATTGCTGGGTAAAAATTAGATATTAATAATTTAAATATTAATGATATTTGGGAGTCAACGAAATAATTCAATTTGTTGATTTCCACTTAATTGTCTAGAAAGATTAGGATCTGAACAAGAATAAATATATGAAGTACTATCAATAATTAATAAAACCATCTGCAAGGGTATAAAAAAAATCCTATAATCATAAGCAATTAAATGTACTGTGGAAAAAGTACTCAAATTTTTCTGTAAAACGTTTTCTGAATACACTACTTACTGAATCAGTTACACATTCAAAATCCACTCACATTCTCCTAAAGTTATTGAATGTGTCAAACAACGTTTTAAATGCAATCATGCTGGGTTCTAATAGATACATATGTATGTATGTATGTAGATACTTACATACATATGTATGTGCATTGGTAATAGAATAACAATCATACATGATTTCCTTGTAAGTAAAAAACAACCGAAGAAAATTAAAGACCTTCAAACAGTCTATTATAAACCAACAACAAACCTTAACAACAGGTAGAATGTGCAAATGTATGCACGAGTATACATTGTATGTACATACATATGTACATACGATAATATTCAAAGCATTATTGTATCGCGTACTTACTGTGCATAGATATATGTACATCGAAGTCTACATACATACATAAATACGAGTACATGTGAATGTGCATGATTAGTGATGTGTGTAGACATGTGTACTAGCTTGCATGTTGTTGTTATTGCTGTATGTAAGCGGGCTTTTTGCATATCAGTTTTGTGCGTTTGTGTTGCTCGATATATACAAATAAACATGAGCACAAAGCAGGCGCACAGCAATGATTAGCAAGCAAGCGACCGTAACCATGTAGGCAGTGTGTGTGTTGATGCGTATGTGTGTATTATTGTTGTTGTTGTTGCTGCTGTTGTTCATGTAGTACGAGTAGAAGTAGCTTTCGCTGTTGCCGCTATACAGCTAAAACGGTAACAGCGACGTCGACGTCGGCATTCTCAAATTGTGTTTATGTTTGTATGTAGCATCCATATGTAGTCGGTATGTTAATACAATGTACAATGTACATACATATGTATGAATGAGAGAGTCGAGCCAATACAAAAACCAGAAATGGCATGAAATTAAATGTAATGGGTAACAACAACAACAAGCACGTGGAGAGCGACAACATTCAAATATGTTAGTATGTAAATACATCTATTGATGCATACATATACATACATATGTGAGCATGTACTTGGGGGTGTGTATTTGCAGCTGAATGCGGGTCTCAAGTTGCTTTTCTGTCGCTATGATGACGTAGCAAAAACTGTGAGCGTCTTTAAGTTGACAAGAGAAAGCTTCGCAGTCAGCGTCAGCGCAAGCTTCGACGTCGACGTGCACGACGCTCTTATCGCCACTGTTAATGTAGCAGGCAGAGCCCATCACTAACAGCAACAACTTAATTTGTATTATTATCGGCGCTTTACAAAAGCAACATTCAGCGATTTGTTTACAGTGGCGACCAGATGCACATGCACACTGTTACTCAGACAGTAGCGGGAAGATAAATTAGTCATGGCGATTTTGCCATAATCGCAATTAAGAGATACGAGCTTAAAACAAGTAACAATACTCTTATGTATAAGATAAACTTTGACTTTTTCAAAATAAAAAAAAATTACTGCATACTGTTAGGTGCTTTTTATGCTTAAGAACTTAAAACAGTCATACATTCCGTTATATTTACCTGATTTTAATGCGATTAATTAGTATAATAAATATTAATAAAACTAAAAGCTTATCAAAAATAGAGCATTGTATCTTAAAAATTGTATGAGATTTTTTTTTGTTTTCTCAAATTTTTTAGTTTCTGTTTTACAATTTTATTTTTGTCTGATCACTATGTCATTTGTCTACCATAAACTCGGGTGCAAAACTATAGCCGCACCTACTTTTTTCAGTGTTCGCATAGAAAGAGTGGAGCTATATTCATGTACCATATTCATTCTGATTTTATCAAAAATTTCCAACTACTTTGTCAGAGAGATCAATATTTCTGTCAATTTCTCAAAATGGGCATTTCACAGTTTTGGGCGCCAGGATTTGACCTAACCCGACATGAGAAAGCACTGATCCACTTGGAATCTTTATTAACTCATTTAAAATAGCTACTCAACCAAGTGTGCGCAAAAAAAATCGACGCTATTCAATCATAGAATAAGAAATCGGCTTGTGCGGCTATAATTTTGCACCTTGCCCAAAACGAAAATGCAACATAACGGTAAATTTTTCCATGGAAAGTGTTGATGTTTGTCATCTATTTTCTCACATTTTTAACGCTCTTTCAAATGGTAGTAAAATCTTTTTTCTAGCTCCACTCTTTCTATGCGAACACTGAAAAAAGTAGGTGCGGCTATAGTTTTGCACCCGAGTTTAGCAACGGTCTCTTAAAAATCAACAAACCCTGACGAAATTTTGCCATAATCGGACTAAATTGAACTGCTGTCATAGAAACGATCATTCGAAAATTAAATAAACAGATCTGCGTACCGAATATAACCCTTTTGCCTTGGTGAAAATGTCTCTTTGGATGAAAATACTGAAACTATTACATTGTAATAACCGATCAGCAATGTATTCTGGTCTGGTATTCTCTCCAAGTCAATGTGTTCAATCCAGTTTCATGCCTTATTTTGCACTGATTCGATTGATTGAATTTGATTCTGACTTTGGCCCAATAGCGTAGGTTTTTTCTTTCTGAATATATCTGTACGAAGCATGTAAATTCATTTATTTTGCATTCCGATTTGCTTTTGACACTTTTGAGGGCTGTTGCTTAGTTTAATTCGCTCGCTCGTCGGCTTTTGTGTTTGTCGTGTGTTAATGATGGGATTAAAAACCATTTTAAATACCAGTTGTTATTGTAATTGCTATTTATGTGGCGAACTTGTCAAGCATGGAGAGACTAGAGAATACACAGTGAAGAGAGAGCTACGGCAGTAAAGAAATACATATGTATGTAATATAATGTTGTTGTTAATTTGCTTCCCCGTCTTCCGAGACGACCCACAAAACGACTCTGCTGCTGACGCCGCTGCTGCTGATATGCTGCTGCTACGTTTGGCGTCGCTGTTCTCATGAGTGTAGAAATGAGTTTGAATGAGTTGCAAAGGGGGCCGCTCAGTGCGGTGGATGAATCGTGAGCAGTGCAATGTATGTACATACATACATATGTTCAGTATGTATGACCAGATATATGTTCGCTTGTTTGTCAATATGTACACATGTTATTTGATTTTGCTTTTTTTTTGCCTTCGCTTATGTTTGTGTACGTTTAAGCGTATGTGTGCCACACTTCTTATGTTGTTGTTGTTGCTGCTGCTGCTGTTATTCCTGCTGTTGTTCTTGTTACTGACGGGTACATGAATATAAATGTTGTTTATCTGTCGTCGTCGTCGGCGTCGCCGTCGTCTCGGGTGTCCGTCGGGCTCGTCGCTGCCTCTTTAGTAGTTTTGTGTGTGTATCGATGTTGTTGTTGTTGTTGTTTTTGTTGTTGTTATGCATGAACGTGTGTTTCTTTATTGTTGTGTGTACTTGTTGCTGTTATTGTTGCCTGCCCGGCTGGCTTGCTCACTCACTTGCTCGCATGAACTTTTTGCTTTGACTTCGGCTCGCTTGCCTCTTGTTTTTCGCCTGCTAATCAATGCTGTGCGCCTGGTTATTTTGCTATATCTATATGTACACAAACAAATCTACAAAAGTCACAGACATGCACATGCATGCCCCAACCCATTCCCGCTCCTACATACATTCATACACATACATTGCCATCACGAATCGTGCGTGTAAATAGCATGTACAACACATGTTAGTTACCATACGTACAATACGATTATGGGGAAGATGAATAGGAAGAATATGTACAAGAGAATGTGTATGCATATCACTTCCGTTATAGTGACTATGAGGGCTTGGATTGGTGTGTGTACATACATACTGCATCTACATATAATATACATACATATTTATGTACATACTAGCCAACTGGACAGACGGTTGAAAACGCTTTTCTATTGTTGATTTTTTTTTAGATTACGACCGAAGGTAAACTGGCTGCGAGTTATTTTCGATTTAAAATATATTGTACAACGGTGGCCCAAAAGTATTTTGGCACCCTTTAAAGTTAGTTCTAGCCGAATTTTGAACTTACTTCATGTAATGTTTGGTATCAATGGAAAAGGTCTTTTGAATTGCTTTCGAATGGTGCCAATTTTCTTTAACCCATTAGGTGCCCATGATATATTCGAATATTTGTAAACGTCAACTTTTTCAACTTTTTTCCTCGATTTTTTAAAAAAAAAGTTTTGATGCAGAAAGTTTTTTTAAACAATTTAAATAGTATCTGCAAAAAAAATTTTTCAAATATCTTTTTGCTAATATTTTTTATAATTTTTTGAAAATGGCGAAAAAGGCACTTTTTGCATGAAAATGAGGAAAAAGTGCCTTTTTCGCCAATTTCAAAAAATTATAAAAAATATTAGCAAAAAAGATATTTGAAAAATTTTTTTTGCAGATACTATTTAAATTGTTTAAAAAAACTTTCTGCATCAAAACTTTTTTTTTAAAAAATCGAGGAAAAAAGTTGAAAAAGTTGACGTTTACAAATATTCGAATATATCAATGGGCACCTAATGGGTTAAAGAAAATATGGCACCATTCGAAAGGAATTCAAAAGACCTTTCCATTGATACCAAACATTACATGAAGTAAGTTCAAAATTCGGCTAGAAATAACTTAAAAGGGTGCCAAAATACTTTTGGCCACCGCTGTACATTTTATGTACATTTAGTACGTATGTACGTACATAGTATTCAAAAATATTTTATAGTTACATTTTGGAATTTTACTGTCAATAACAACTACAGTGGGTACTCCAAAGTAAAATACTATGACAATTCGAATTTTTATTCCCGATATTAAAGCTGTGCTATACCAATAATGTATGCAGGTCAAATTTTGACATTTTGTATGAAAAGTAGGAAAAATGGGTTAAAATAGTCATTTTTAAGATTTTCAAAAATTTTTAAAAAATACTAACAAAAATATTTTTGAAAAAAATTTTTTGCAGTCATTCTTAGATTTAGTTAAGGAACAGTAAAAAACTAGTGTAAGAATGAAAGATTTTAACATATGTATATTAATTTTTCACAAAATGGCGGACAGTCACAGTTAAAATTTCTCTGTTTTTTTGGCTATACATATTGAATAAGCCTGCCAGGTTTCTAAAATATCGGTCAAATGTCATTTCGAGAAAATTACGTTAAAATTTCAATTTTAGTCGTTAACGTAAGGGATTCCTTTCTTTCAACGCTCATAGTTCAGTCAATTTTGTTCTGATCGACTTGAAATTTTTAGGACGTATTCTTAAATAGTTATACTTAAAACAAAATGCAAAGTTAGAAGTGGGGGTAAGCCCTTAAATATGTACATAAGCATACAAAGGTATTATGTAAATTTTATTCTTAAGCCTATGTACTATTCAAAACAGTTTATTGCTCGTAAACTTGCGTTCCGATATTTTGTTTTATATAGTATTTATTTTCTTTTATTATAACCTTTCAAGTCCTGTAGTCCTGTTCATTTAAAAACCAAATTAATTTTTTTATTTTTTAATTTTTTATTATACATATTTCACATTTTAACTAAGAATTAACATTAGTGAATTACTTTAAATAAAATAAAATTTTATGTATACATAAGTATTTAAAAATATATTTATATACCTCTAACGCAAGTCCACTCTAATGAATTTAGTGATTGTTATTAATGGCAAGTTCTGTTCAACCAAAGTATATTGCAGGTATGATTGCGTAGTTTGCTCCACTGTGCACTGTTGCTGATACACTCTCGATTTACTTACTTACTTATCTTTTGTGTACCGTTACCCATCGGCCATTTCTCTATGTACACATGTTGCGCGCCTTCAATACAAACAAGTGTGCAACTATTTGTATTTGTAGTTTTAGTGCCAACAAACCACCCCTCTTTCCCCCCGCCCAAGACCCACTGCACTACATCCCAGTGGCTCTTTTGTAGCGAAAAACATTAAGAATGCTAGCTGAAAGTTCAGCGGAGCTGTGCAGCCACTTTATGTAAAGTTCTAATTCGCTTTTACATTAGCGTGAGCGGGGTAATTCGGTATACGCTGGCGGAAGATTTGGCGGAAGCTTCCGCCAAGGTTTCAGGCCGCCACCGCTGAAATTTTTATATCGTCTTTTCAGGGGTGGGAATTTTTGCCCTGAATTTCCCTTGCTGTATGCCATTAGAAAATTGTGCCGAATCGGCGGCAAAAATTTAGGCACACAAAATGTTTGTTTATATTTGTTTATTTTAATGCACTTCATGTTTTACTTAATATTAGTTCACTTATAATAAAACTTAAAACTAACTTTACTTATTATTTAATTCCTCCTGGCCACAGCATTCGGTTGAAGGGTCAATCTGAAATTTAGAATCAATTAATTGTTTGTTGTAGGAGCATTAGAATGATTTATTCTTACCTAATTGTTGGGCGATTTGCCAATCTTACTTTCCAGTTTGAAGAGCCTCCTACAAGTTGATTATAAGAAAATACAATAATTAAAACAAATTTGTTGTCTAATTGGTTAAATGTTTA
>JBAMBK010002690.1:0-157255 GCA_037043435.1 Drosophila suboccidentalis | reverse complement strand
TATATATGCGTAAGCAGTCAATTTTAAGCACAATTAACAACATTAACTTTACTCTTGTTGTCGTTGTTGTTGTTGTTTGCTCTTTTTTAGAATGCAAAGTTAAACGAACTCGCATTGTGAAGGTGGCAGATGAAGGCGACCACAAAGCGTTGACACTGTTCTGCGTCGACGTTGACGTCGCTGTAGCAGCTTCTGTCAACACAAAAGTGCGCTGAACTGATAATTAGTTAGAAATGTAAATATTGACTGAAGTGAGCATGCATAAATACATACATACGTAACACACAGACATGCAAAGGAGGCGCGTTTAAAACTTTTGCTCTCTCGCCCTCCAAACCTCTCTCACTCTCTGAGAGCGTAAACTTTGGAGCCGTGGAGGTTGCCTTTGTGCTGCATTGATGACTCTGCATGTCTGTTGCTATGTGTGTGTGTATGTGTGTGTATATGTGAGAACAATGACTAAAGTTGTGTGCGTGTGTGTGTAGGAATAGGAGGCCAAAGTAAAAGAACAAGCAGCAAACCACGTAACAAGTCATTTGTTATTGTAAGAGGAAGAGCAAGCAGCAAGAAGCAACATAAAATGATGATAAACCTGTCAAAGCGTACGGCACAAAGTGTCAATGAAAGAGAATAGAAAATTTGCATAATAATATCTATATGCGTTTTTCAGTTTCCTTGCTTCTACGTCTTCGACAAGAAGTCCAAATTTGAATAAAAAATGATGTAAGCAAACAAAGAAGTAAAAAAGAAATCTTCATAAATGAGTAATATTGAATTTTACCCGTCATTCATTTACCATTTTGTTGCTAACTGTACTCTGTTGTTTGCCCGATGAAAGGGATGTGGTGAAGTGTGGAGCGGGGGGAGGGACTAAGTGATTGCTGTCAAGCGATACATTGTGACAAACTGACTTTGGAGTGTGGCAGAGGCCAGTTTACAGCTTTTTAGCATTGAAACTTTGCCAATTGAAAGTCCAGTTGGACTGAAAGAGACCCATTCAATTTGCAATGGGATGAAGCGAATTAACTGTGAAAATATTGTTATGTTTGTATGCATCAAATCAGTGTAATCGATAAATAAGGCGTTAAAAATTCAATACAGTAATTGAATAGGCTTAAAGTGTAACTTTGAAATCTATAAAATCATTTTAAATAATAGGGCAACCTTTAATAGTGTTAGTGTTGAAAATAATACATTTTAGTTTAAAAAAAGATGTTTGAAACTAGAGCAGCATATCGGAAGAAACCAATGCCTTTTAAAAGTTTTTGTCAGACTAATTTTTAATCTCTTAACATGAGCTTTAATCTAAAAAATGGTTTGCATCCTAACAGTAAACTTAAAGCTTTTCCTATCAAGCTTTCATAGACAATTTGAGGTATTTTCAAGTGTGCTCTACTTTTTTATGTATGTACCTAAAAAAACGATAAAGCAACTCTCATTCCACTTTATTCCCTTAACATCCCTATCAAACTGGACATGTTTTATGTGCTTACTTGCACTTTTCATGTGTGTGTGTATGTTTTTTTACTGTGCTCTTTACACTTGTATTTCTGCATGTTTTCATTATTCATCTGGTGTTTTTGGGCTCGGCCCAGTTACTTTCTTTGCCACTAACTGACTGAATTTATGAGCCAGGCTATCAAGAGTTTGCCCTTATTTGAATTTGGGGCCAAAATAAAACATTAATTTCCTGTTCCATTTACCGTTTTCAAATGTCGGAGTTTGATAGACGATGTGAAATATGTATCTGTATCTCTATCTGTATTTGTATTTGTGGGAAGTGACAAATGTTGGAGCTCATTAAAAGTTGCCAAGGTTTTGCACTTAACCTGCCCGATTAACAGCTGCTCTGTGCTCTGAACTTGATCTCATATTCATTTACAAGAAGGTCCCTAACACCTGAACACCTCTTGGAACACCTGTTCTTATTTCACTGCCTTTAGATCGTTTGTCGGCGCGTTCATTGACATTCCGCAGAGCCACTTAATGACTTCCCAAGATGATTATGGGGCCAAGAAGAACAGCTGTTGGTTGTAGACTGGTAGACTGTTGGCTGAGACAAAAGAGCTTCAGATTATGCTGAAATTAGCAGACTCAGAAGGCGTATCAGAGTTTCTTTTTTCTTTTTTTTTTTGTGTATAAGCTGCAACTGTCAGCTTAAAGACTCTGGAGCAGCAGCCCAAGACCAAGACCAAGAAAAGCCGATCAACGAGGTAGAACGTTCATACCGGAAACCTCGGCAGGAACTACAGTTGCAAAAACTTCAAAGATCGCTGAATTGTGTTGAATTAGATGAACATCACTAGTTAGATAGAGACGGAGAGAATAGAGCTTTCGATAAATATGTCGCTTAAATTAATTAACAGTTGTCTTTATTCTAAGAACTATCATCAAATGTAAAGCTACAATCGCAATAGATATGGGACTATCGATAGTTTTTTCTCATCTTTCAAATTCGATTTCTTTAAGAAGAATAAGGAAACAACAGCCTTCTTCCTAAATCGCTTAATTGTGACAAATTTGAGAAAATCATACTAATTTAAATTGGTTTCAAAATGTAAAAGTTACAATTCTAATAGATACGATTAAGATAAGTGTTTGATGTGATTAAGATAAGTTTAACATCTGTTTTGCTAACGGAATATAATTATTTATTAGTTTCCAACATTTGATTTGATATTTCTGCAAAGAATTCAGGACAGTAATCCAATCGTTGTCACAAGTCATTTGTCAATTCTATTACCGTAATTATGCATAAACAATTGCCATAAAACCAACTAGTTTCCTTCCTGCCAAACCCCCCGAGGTCATTTGTCCATTGTCCATTGTGCTGCCAGCAACGGTAGCCAGGTCAAAAAGCGTTAGTTAGTTAGTTGTGTTGTGTTGTGTGTTGTATTCTGATGCTGACTGTAATTATTTGTCCATTAGCTGTGGCAGCTGTTACAAATTTGGAACACGACACCGGAGGGGAGGCCAATGGCAGAGCGCCAGGGGTCAACATCAGTAGCAACGGAAATTTCTATTTCCAAGAAGATGAACAAAAGATGCCAAAACGTTGACAATGGAGTGAGATTTGCACAATAAAATTGCATGTTGAACAATCACTGTAACGGCCACTCTTAAGAATAATGGGGTTAATTTTAATGGCTTTTCATATTTTAGGCATCTCTTTATTGTAGCTTTACATTCGTAGTGTTTCATTTGCTCGAAAACTGCATTCATCGTTAATAAGCAAGTAATTTTCCATTCTTTTCCTTGGAAATTCGGAAAACTGATCAAAATAACACGGCTACCAATGCAAAACAAGATTAACAGTCCATCTCTATTTGCTTTAACATATGTTAATGATAACAGTATACTCTGGACACTAGCTCCTTTAACATTTGTATTTTAATAACTCTGTTATGTACATAGAACTGCTAAGTTGGCCGCAGCAATGTTCAGTGGCTTGCAGGTGAAACTCATTTGCTTGAACCTTGTTGTTGTGACTCTCTAGAGAGCCAAAGGCGAACGGAAAACATTTAAAAAAGTTCATTAAAAATCAAGAGCATAATGTGTTGTTGCTTTTTACTCGACTCTGTCAACTGCAATTGCTCACACACACACACACACACTTACCTATTTTCACTATATTATTTTCAATTTCACCCGCATGCAAAAAACGAACAGAAAAAAACAATACGAAAACAACGCCAGAAAAACACGAGAGTCATAAAACTTCACCTTGAAGCTGTCTAGCGTCGCTTGCATGAGCCATCAAGTTCCGGCTGTGGCTCATTTACTACGCTGCTTTGCTTCTGTTTTTGCTATCCCCACCTCTGCTCTCACTCTCTCACCTCTCTCTTTCTGTCTTGACAGCCGCTTCACACCTTCTTTTTTTAATCCATTTAGCTGCATGTTATCGCCCATCATCATCAACATCATCTGCCATCTATCTACATAACTGTCTACCTGTGCGCTGTCACTGTCTCTCTTTTAAATACTTTCCATTATAATTATTATTATAATTTTGTTGATTTTTACCTTCATCAGCGACGACCATTAACATTGGCTCTCTGCATGGCCTCATGACTCACAGCTCATTACAGTCGTCGGCACACACATACAAAAGCTCACACACACACACACACACTAAAGCTGCTGTCATCAATGCGCGCTCTGTCTCTGCCTCCCCTCCCCACCCCACGCGGCCCACCCACTGTGATGCGTTTGTCTCTCCCATTCTGTTGCTCTCCCAGCGTGTGATTCTTGTTGCTGTTTTTGTGCTCTTTTTCTTATTAGTATGCTAACTGTGTGCGGTCAAAAACGGTACTTTGCAATTTATGGCTGGTTTTGTCTTTGTCTCTCGGCAACAAAAAACCAATTGAAATTGCGCACTTTTTGGCAGCAGCTGATTCATATCGCACCATTTGGCCATTTCCCATTTGCAAACAAACAGTTAAAGCGGCAGTTGCTAGACAAGAAAAAAAAAAACAATACTTAATTAATTTGTGTATTCTATTCAGACATACACACACACAGACTCATGTGTTTGCGCTTGATTAACGCGTAACTTTGTATTGTTAATTGTGACACACATTTATTCGAGTACCTCCCCCTCCTTAGAGGGAGTAAATGGAGCGTGGCTTTGATGGATTATTTTCCTGCCAAGAGCTTTGGCCACATTTTAATTTGTTTGTCTGTAAATCATCATCAATATTCACTATCCGTATACATTGACAAAATCAATAAAAAGCGTGTAGACAAACAACATCCCAATTTAAGCAATTTACTTATTGTGTGTGTACACACTGGCAAGCATTGCATGTGTGCGTAGCGTGTCCGATAAGAATGTGCAAATAAGAAACTCGCTTCCTTGTTAGAAATACATTTCAATTTATCGATTATCGATCACAGTTAATTTTAAGCTAATCAAATATAAAACAAGCTTAACGGGAATTTACGAAATGTTCTCTTAAGTCTTACTTAAAAACTGGTTTTCTTGGCATTTTATAGTACATTTTAGTCTTAAGTGGGTTTACGTTTTTGTTTACTTCGGACATTCAAATCATTGTAAATGGCACAGTTTTTTTATTTATATTATTTTTATTGTTTCTCTTTTTTTTTTTTTTTTGGTCATCTATGTGTTTTTATTAATTTATGGCTGAATTTTTGACACCTTCATTTAAAGCAAAAATCATGTGGGCAGTGAAAGAGTCCGAGGGGGAGGTGGGCAACATCTAATTGAAAGTGTTCAAGCAAAATGAATATTAATTGTTTTAAATAATTTTGAACTTGGCAAAGGCATAGGTACACATGCAAGCACGATCACACACACATCGTCACATCAATTTCTGCCTGTGGCTCTTCATACTTTGTTGACAGCAGCTTCGCTGTCGCCGTCGCTGTCGTTGTCTCTGTCAGCGCAGCTGTTTTATTGTCGCACGCTGACAGGCAAATCGTATGTACGTGTTCTTCCTTCTCTTCTTCTTCGTCTTGTATTACGCTCATTTGTCTGCCGCAGTCATCATCGACAGCAGCCGGCGCAGTTTTTGGGGCATTTTGTGTGCGTCATTCGGTGATGTCGACGTCGATGTCGTTGTCGCTGCAGAGCCGTTTGCATAACGTATGTTCGTTTAATTTATGTGTTGTTATTGCCGTCGTCGTTGTTGTTGTTTTTGCTTTACATTTGCGCAATCCAATTGGAAAGCACATACTACCGTTACCAATTTCATTCAAAGTGCAATGAGCACCCAGTCGTGAGAGAGCGCACAGCTGATTCAACTTATTCACTCTCTCGCTTACGCTCTCTGACTCTCTAATATAGCAAACTCTCTGTTCTAACAGCGACACACACATGTACACCCATACACTAGCACACAATCAGAGAAGTACAAAACAAAGCGAACTGCGCTACGGCAAAGGTGCGCGGTCGCGTCAGCCAGTCTTCTGATTCTGCTGCTGCCGACAGTGAAGCGCGCGCGCACGCAAACAACAAAACAAGAGGAGCAAAAAAACACGAAAAATAAAAACCCAAAAAATAAATAAATAACGCAGACAAAATTGAAGAAAAAAACAAAAACATAATTGATACAACGATCGCTTCCTCTTCCTACTCCATTTAACGGTGCGCGAATACAAATCTAATGTGTGAATGTGTGTGTGTGCGAAAATATCAAAACAAATAAATTTCAATTGAAGACTTTGAGGTGAACTTTGATGCAGCTGTGTGCTCGCTCCCTCGCTCTCTATCTCTCTCTTGTCTTTCTCTAGCAAAAAACCGCATTAAAGCAACAACAAAATCAAACCAAACAAAAACCCCAACAAAAGTTGACCAAGTGACAAACATCATCGTCAAGTGGACTTGAAAAACGCGTTCCACAATCCACAATCGCTCGCCTAACCGGCCCGATCGGTCGCTCGGTCATCCATCCAGTTCAACCCACCCGCCCCCGCACGTAACCTTCAAAAAAGTTTGTCGCGTTTACGTCTCCCCTTACCTCAAATGACGCCAATGCGTCTATGCTTTGATTTCTCTTGCCTCTCTCTCTCTCTCTCCCTCTCTTTCTCACTCATTCTTCGATACGTGTAAAACAGTTACAGTTAGATTTATATGTGCGTGTGTTTGTTTGCATTTGTATGCGACACTTCACGTGATCGAAATTTGCAACTGGTGAAATTAATCGTGTAATTTTATTTTATCGATACGTGCTGTGCATGTTTCGATAAGTGTGCGTGACTCATGTTACGATAACCTAATTTCAATGTAAAAATATTGAAAGAAGGATTTATAAAAATATAATTTCCGATAAAAATTAAATGCAAAATAAATACAAAAAAATCCTTTATTTACTAGCAATAATATACAAGACTCTTATCAGATAATTTCAAAATTGTATTGTGTATAAATTTTGTTTATAAATAGAAAGATTACATTATCATTTTGTAGACTCCTATAAGTTCTTTTTTTATTGCTTTCGACAATACTCTCTGATTTTTAATCTCTACAGTTGTAATCTTTATAAAGCTCTGGCCTTCCACTTTTGTGTGCTCTATGGACATGGAGCTGATTCACAATTGACATCGATCAAAAGGGGGCAAACACTCTTCGTACTTGGCGATCAGTTCAGTTGTTCAGTTGTAGTTGTAGAATTGACATTAATTAAAGACTGCAATCGTTCGATATTTGCTATACGATAATTTATACGCACATGCGAAATTTACTTGTATCTCTCCCCCCTCTTTCTGTTCTCTTGCTTTTTGCTCTTCGTTTTCAATTTATTTACAGCTCGTTTGCTGGGACTTGTGTGTGTGTGTATGTGTGTGTGTGTGTATGTTTTATGCAAATTTAAATTGGCTTTATTAAATTATTCGTGTCAATAGTTGCGATGATCGTCGTTTGTCGTAAGTGAAGTGAACTGAACTGAAACTGAACCGAATGTGAAGGCGAATCAATAAATGAGAAAGTCATTGTCAAGTATGACGTCATCTTATTGATCAGCTGACTACCAGTTTTATAGTACTATATTGTTATTGTTATTGTTGCTATTTACACATACATTTTGGTGAGAACATTACAAAACCGGTTAGCTGTAAGTTTTAAAAGCATGCGATATTTGTACAGATTGAAATGGGGTGTAATATTGTAATATAAACACAACTGTTTTCCAGGCGTTTCCATTTCTATAAAAACCCATTTATGATTATTATCGATAATCTTGTAAAGATGCGTTATTAATGTGTTTATCGATAACCCTATAATAATGCACATTTGGCAAGAAGTTGATCGGAATTCATTTCTTTTTGTAACATTTTGTTTGCTGATTTTCAGAATAGTTATTTGTCATCATTACAAT
This sequence comes from Drosophila suboccidentalis, assembly GCA_037043435.1. Classification (NCBI taxonomy): domain Eukaryota; kingdom Metazoa; phylum Arthropoda; class Insecta; order Diptera; family Drosophilidae; genus Drosophila; species Drosophila suboccidentalis. The sequence goes on along the minus strand of JBAMBK010002690.1, from coordinate 149,420 downwards.
AGAGTTGTAAGTGACATCTATAGACTTTTGCTAAGTAGAAAGCTTTTCGTTATCGATAACTCTGTAATAATTCACACTTGTTCGTTAGTTGTAATACGATATGGCCTCAAGTTGAGCCAAATGAGTATCGTTCTTTGTATATGGCTCAATGGAATGAGTATATCAATGGGTTCTTTAATGTTTTGCCATTATTCTGTCACGTTTTCATGACTATGACTCAATTGTTTAGTCGTCGTCGTCGTCGTTGTCGGGGTCGTCATTGTGGTTGCTGTTGTTGTAGTTGTAGCAGTTGTTGTTGTTGTTTTGGGTTTGGGCCATTTACTTCAAGTGTGGCACAGAAAAAATGCAAACACCAAAAACGAGCAACTGGAGAGCCAAGTGAACTCAAGCAGTGAAGCCCATATTTATAGCCTCTCGTTACATTACATCATCAACGTCATCATTATTAATTCTCTTATTTTTTTTTTTTTGGTATAATTTATGGTTAAGGAAACTGACAGAGAGCAAAAGAGAATTGAGTTCTGTTGAGTATATATACAATCTTATCGGCCATTCAGTTGCTGATATTGTGACGACTGCATTTTGTTTACAAATTTACTTACTTAGCTCTCATTTGTAGAGCTTTTATGGTTATTAACTTATCATACGAGTCAGTTTTTACAACAATATCTGCTATCTATTGTTGTTGTTGTCGTTTCAACACCTTCGGGGCACTTACATAGACACGCGGAACCGTCGCAATTGCTTTCAACATCGTCAACAACAACACACACCCACACACACCCACATCTACACACACTTGTTTGTTGTGTTGATAATAGTTGGTGAAAAACAACAAGAAGAAGATGTGGAGGAGAAGGAACCTCATTGTCTATTGTAGTAGTTGCTTTGTTTCTATACTAAAGATACACTCGTATAGTCATTGTCTCTGATATTTGGTAATATTTTGTTATTGTACATCGTAATTCCATTTCCATTTCCATTTTATGCTCGAGTCTTCCCTTGTACCGTTGTAATCAGTCCATTATATTTGCCAGACCCATTTGATTTCATCAGACGATCCCCGTAACCCCTTTGTCTCTCTTGTAAACAGAATCACAATTGCCTAGGCTACTAAACAACCGAGTTGTATCATCATTTATATTGTATACTGTGTGCAGCCCCATTCTACAACTGATTCCCCCTGTTATCTACTCGCAATAATGTGCCATATGTTGTCTATATAGGTAAACATGTTTTTATAATGGACATTTATACATATATGTACATTATAGATTAGAAACATATGAAGTTCCATAGTTGCAAAATGGTTTATACAAATACAAATCTAAGCTTCGGCTTGATTCTCATATCATTTTCAAAGCTCTGTGGATTAGACGTAGTAATTTTTGCTCTGATTCGAACGCACGATAAATGATTCGCAAGCTTGTAACTTATTCAATATGCTCTTCATCAATCGATTACTTTTATCGCCTCTCTGCATATCATCTCTAATGAACTTAACCTCAAAATGAGCTGCAATATTTCTGGATATTTGACATAATTAGCTCGACCTTTTAATAGACTGCCGAGTACTCAGTACTCTTGTTATAATTATAACATTTTATCTGCTTATCTGTGCCATGAAGCAAACGACGCCAAAAAGCTTTTAAATTTGATGGATCAATTCGGCGCCCATCGAACATTTTCCGGAATAAACAGAACACACGGGGGAACAGTTGCACTTATCTAGTGTGGGGTCGAATGGGGACAGGGGCAAGATAGGAGGAGGTAAGCGACATATGGGCTCATGGTCAGCCAGCAAATGGAGTTGGCCCAAAAAATATATATGTATAGTCGCTGTGGTGCAACAAATGTTGATGTTGATGTTGCTGCCACATGTTTAATAAATATCCCATTGGGACAGGTTCTCTGCCGAGCTAACGGTTCGCTCTATTTAAACTAACTGTTTAGCGGCAGGTGTGCGGGTCAGGGTTGTCGCACAATCGAAATTGTATTATCGCTAGATTTATGAACCCTATTTTGAGTTTCGTTTAGATTTCCGTTTCTGTCTTCAGTCTCTCAGCGAAATGCGACTGAAAAACATAACGTGCCAATTTATTTGCGGACTACGCTGCCCCATCTATATGAGGTCTATAATACATTATACACATACATACATATGTATATAATATCTATAGTTGTTTTTTTTTTTTGGTGTGCTTATACTTCTTGTGAATTTCTTTGGAATTATCGCGACGTCATTTTGATTGAACAGTCGAATTGCCACATCCCAGAGATAGTGTCGCCTTATCGCATAGCACGTGTTTCTGGTAATACCTAAGTACAATCTATAGAACAGTGAGTACAATTACAGTCTATTGGCAGTATTTGAAGTAAATGGGAAATGGAACTTATCTTTAGTTCTTATCTACAGATAATATGCAATTTCACCATACAACAAATTATTTCTTCATTCTGAATTGGGTCAGAGAACTAAAAAGTGAATTAAATGAATGAATGTAAATTGTTGTGCAGTATATTTAATAAAAATATGTCAATAAAGAGGGTTATCAATTAGAGTGATGATATTAGACCATGTTAAAAGCTAAACTATTTTATTTTATTTTTAAATAAATTGAAATTTTATAAACACAATAATGATTCGAGGTATTCAGAAAAATCTTACACAAATATTTATTCTTAAATAACATACTTTCTTAATAATGGTGATTTTATTTTAGAACTAAACATCGACATCAAAAATTATAGTATTTTATAGTTTTTATACTGTTTAACAGGTGTTTAACTTAGATTCGGATCGTTTGATTGCATTTTTACAATCATTTTGCATTTGCCCTAAAATTTGAATAGCTGTCGGAAATATCGTTCGTGCCTCGCCCTGATTCTCAAATCTTTTTGGGCCATCATCCAAGTTGCATTTAAAGTGAGGCTCGACCTTTTAAGCGCCTTCGACACGCAAATTGCTAACAAATTGAAATTGAAATTGAAAATTGAAATGTCGAATGGAGGGTCGTTTCTTGGGTCGCTTGAAAGGTCGAAATTGGGGCAGCGACGACTCGTTTTTCCACTGTTATCAGAGTGCGACCTTGTCCATGAATATTTAATTCTTTTTTTTTTTTTTTTTTTTTTGTAACGTTTCAAATTTGCCTGCCCTTAGTTTTTGTTGTTGTCAACTTGACAATGGCGGCCGCTTGTGCGCAAAAGTGGGAAGGAGAATTCGAATGGAATGAAATGGAACAGGGAGGGGGAAAAAGAGGAAAGAGGGAGGCGCAAATTTTCATTATCACCTGCACAGACAATGGGGGGGCCAGTGAACTGACAAGTCGATTGTGTACACCTGCTTACCCAAGCAAATAATGGCACCTCCCCTCCCCACCCCACCTCCCTTCCATTCCCTTGATTATGCTGTATTTAGTGCTCTTATCGCACAAATTTGGTCAGCATGCTTCGTTGCCTTGCCGCTGTACAATGTACTTACATACTAAAATAATCATACTCTATATGGGATTTATCTTTGTAAAGCCTAAATATATCCGCTTCTCCACACACCAATTATACAAATGGAGCCACAACAACAACAACAAAAACAACAACAGTAATATGTAAATTTTAATTCAAATGTTTTTTTGTTTGTTGATTTTTGGCCTTTGATAAAAGGTCTTACAATGTGTTCTATCTGGCTTAGAAAGCGTTACCAGTTCTTAGTTGTTGTCTCTGGCTTTTATGAATCTAAGCTAAATTATCTATTCTTTTAACTTGCTGTCACTTGTATTTTTTTTTGAAAATTGTGGTTATCCAAAGAGAGATGCTGTCTTTGTTTAGAAAATGTGTTTACTATGGGTCTAGAGTCTAGACTCTTGTTCATTCCACAAATGTTGCATATGTGTACAAGAAATCTTCCTGCATCTGGTTTTTACGCTCTTGAGAGAGCAAGCTTTGCTTTTACTCTCTATTCTCTTGGGAGAAGAGCTCTTCGTTGCAATCCTAGCTTTCTCTGAACAAAGCTGCAAAGCTTTCGTTTGCTCCTTTATGCTTTGTGGTGCATTCGTAAACGTTTCTTTTGTTGCCGAAAATGTCCATCATTGAATTTTGTAGAGGTTCTTTGGTAGTCTTCTATGTGTAATCCAAGTAAAACCTATATAATTTTGTAGCCTTGAAGTTCTTTGTTCAATCGAGAGAGAGAGAGAGCGCAGAGAGCATCGAGAAAGAGCGACAAAATAAATAAAAGAAGAGAGGATAGAGAGCGCTATCAAGAAGTCAGCATATACAGAAGTTAAATTACTATATGTAGTCGTATATTCCGTAATGCCAGGGACAGTGGCATTTTGTCGATGGGAACGACGGTCGTTAGACTCCAACTCGTACTCGATTGTCGGTTTGTTAGGGTTTTGTTCGGGCGATAACGTTGGCCGTTGATTACGGCGTTTTTTTTGTGGCACGGTTACGGTAACGCTTCTCCATATTTTGCAGTTGTTGTCGGAAGCAGAACGAGTGAAAAATGCGTAAAGTAGAATAGAAAAAAAAACATGAAAGATTTGCCAAATCGAAAATTGCCAAAAATTGTAGAATACGAAACGCAATCGATAATCGATAAAAAATTTGAAAAGTCAACCACAACAACAACGACAACAGCTCCCCCCGCATCTGCATCATTTGTGATTAAATGTCTGTTGCGAACAGCGCGATTTATGTGGCAAGTGACAACGATACCCGCCAAAATCGGTGATACCATAGGCACCCTGTATCGCTACGCGCAGGATTCGGTTGACACTTTTCTATGCGTAGCTGGGTGAGAACCAAAATCAGACACAATCACAAGCTCTTTTTGTTGTACCCTTTTAACTCTTTCATTCCTTAACTAATTTAACATTGTCTTGTTTTTTGTATCTTTGCAGAAAAGCGCGTCGCAAAGAACGCGATGGCGATCAAAATTCAACAGATACCAAATTGTATTTGGAGGAGAGCGTCCTAGAACGTAAACTACCTGAAGCTGATCTCAAAGCCCTTGTCGATCTTCCAGCTGGCTTGGACTACAATGAATGGCTGGCCTCACACAGTGAGTATCCACTTAATCAATCCAATTCATTTCCAAATTTGATTTATGCATCTATTGTTATCGCTTGCTTTCGAAATTTGATAGACTCGAGACCCTCGTGACTTGTTTAAAAAGAATAGAGTAGTGGGCAGAGAAAGAGACAGAGAGAGAGCATTGACTGATTACAACAACTTGGCCAACTCAACGTGCTCATTGTTGGCCAACAACAGGAAGCTGCAATTGAGCTATCTGTAAACAACAGTTTATAGACCTGACAAAGTGGAAGTTCTTTGAAACATACTCAAGACAGAGTAAAACAAAGAAAAAAGAATGAAGTTTCTCAGAACTGTGATACTTACAAATATAGAACTTAATTTAAACTCAAGTGTCTCTTATTTATATATAGTGTATTTCGAATTATCAGGCCAAGTCTTGAGAGTTGTAATGGCATTAGAAATCCTTGTAATTTAAAATCGACAACTTCTTCTCTTTGCTTAAATATTGATATCTTAAGGGACAAATTATTTAAACAAAATGACATTCGACTTTAAAATCTATTTAAATCTGGAAATGTTATGAAAGTTTGAAGTTGGTCACACAGTATCAAGAAACTTTAAATCTAAATGCTTTACAAGTTACAATTTTTGTTCATTTTGTTCAATACATTAACTGATGTTGTAATGTCAATGTAAAACCCTCTGTAAATAAAAGGCATCATCCTTAGAACCTTGCCAAAATGAATCATTGATTGACTAAGCCCAGTTAAGACACCACTCACCCCCTCCCTTTAGGTGCTTAGTGATACCAGCTGTTGGTTAGTTAGTCAACCAATAGGGGGTACTTTTAATTAAATGCTTACCCCCTTCCTACGCCACTGTCTTACATCATCATCTGTTAACCAAATTTGTCGGAAATTACATCATTCTGGTTGGTTTATTGTTAATCTGTTGAAAAATGATGGATACACAAATAGAAAATGCCTTGCAGCGTTGTTGGTTGTAAATAATTGGCAATGTTTCAGCAATTTGTATCGTACATTATGATGCCTTATAAATCATCCCCAACCCCACACCCATTGACCCCCTTCCTAGCCTCTTCTATTTTACATACAATTTTCATAATAATCTTGTGATTGGTTCGAGAAGAGGGTTTTTAAATGTCGTCATCTGAGAAACAAAAGAATTTGTCAGTTGACTAGATATCTCTCCTTCTTCCCCTCAATCTCTTCCAACGGAAAGTGAGCTCATCAAATGGGTTATTTACCTCTCCTCCCCTAACAGCACTGAGAATGCAATTTGGGCTGACGTAATATCATTTACTCCCTGATTTGCCTTTATTTTTATCTGTCTCCACTGTTGTCTTAACATTGACCTTAAAAACGACACGATACGAAGTGTGTGTTTACTTAACAGTCAGCTGTTTAAATGCCAAGTTTCGCGTGTATTTGTTTTCGATCTGCAGCTGATAATAATATTTAACTTCTCACTCCAGACTTTGTTTATCTGTTTGCCATAAAAATTTAAATGTATTTGCAGAATTCTCAACATTCGTTTCAGTTGCAATTTCTGATCGATTTGATTTCTCCTTTTAACCTCGTCTTCTATTCCTCAATCTCTTGTTTTCTTTTCTACTCTTTTCATTTAAATTTGTATCTGTCCTTCCCTATTCTTTCAATATACAGTCGAACTTTTCTAACTCGAATTACCATTATCCAGGTACCAAGGTTCGAGTTACGGAGATATTCTACTTATAGAGTTCTTTTCCTTAAGTTTGTTAATTTTACTGCTACTCATTTAGCTCGAGTTAGAGAGAAATTCGAGTTATAGATGTTCGAGTTATGGAAGCTCAACTGTATCTTACAGTCTCTCCCCAATATTGCTCCATTCTATATCCTTCTCTTTTTGATTTTCCCTCAATTTCTTATTCTCTTCATTTTATTCAATTCTTCTTTTTCTTACATGTCTGTCTTACTTTGTCTCTCTCTTATTCTATCTTTTCTTACTTGCATCATTTCCCTCTTCGTTTACTTTTTACACCATTTTTTCTCTATGTCATTCCTTTTCACTCTCTTTCCCTAATATCCATCTCAGCTTTACTCTCTTTATAGCTCTAATATCTTTGTATTTTATTAAATCTCTTTCATTTCTCTTTATTCTTATAATTCTCACCGATTCTCTCTCTTTCTCTCTCTTTGTTACAGCTCTGGCTCTCTTCGAGCACGTGAACTTGGTCTATGGAACTATTAGTGAATTTTGTACACAATCCGGTTGCGCAGACATGACCGGACCGGGCAACAGGTAAGTGTATCTCAACAGTCTCCTTTCTCTTGATGTATTTTGTTAATAAAAACTGTTGTTGTTGCTTTGCAGAACGTACTTATGGTTCGATGAGAAGGGGAAGAAGACGCGGGTCGCAGCGCCGCAGTATATCGACTATGTGATGACCTTCACACAGAAGACGGTCAGCGATGAGTCGATATTTCCAACCAAATACGCTAACGAATTCCCAGGATCGTTCGAGTCGATCGCCCGGAAAATATTACGCTTGCAATTTCATGTGATAGCGCATCTGTATGCGGCGCATTTCAGAGAAATCGCGCTGCTTGGATTGCACACCCATTTAAATTTGACGTTCATGCACCTCACGGCCTTGCATCGCCGCTTCAATCTGATTGACGAGAAGGAGACGGACGTGTTGCGTGATCTGGAGGTGGCGTTGCGTCTCACCGATGACAACACTAGTGTTTCTGGACAGGATTCAACAGCAACAACAACTACAGAAACCAACAACAGTTCCAACTGTGAGCAGTCGCAACAACAGCAACAGCAACAACATCACAACAACAGCAGCAGCAACAACAGCAATTCATCTGCAGAGGCGTTGCAACTGCAACAACAACAACAGCAACAACATAGCACCTGCGGCAACATGTCAACCACAACAACAACAACAGCAACTGGAACAACATTGCCATCTTTGATCGATGGCGATGCCGCTGCGCCGCCAATTTGTACACAACCGGAGGCTGGGGCGGGTGGAAAGCCGCTTGGCAGCGGCGGCCTAATGGGTGGCATTCTGGGCGATTTGACGAGCGGTGAATTTAGTGATACAACACGTTACTGCACCTCGGCAATGCCGCCGACGTCAGCAGGAGGTGGAGGTGGAGGTGGAGATACAACAACAACAACGGCGGCAACAAATGGCGCTGGCGCATTACATTTAAATTTTAGCAACAATAACAGCAACAATCACAACTTGAATCACTATCATCCACATCATCATCACCATCATCATCACCACCATCATCATGGGCATCCACAGACCCATCTGCAGCAGCAGCAGCAGCAGCAGGCGGCGGCAGCGCAGTCGACGCAACACAGCGGCCTCATCCAATGCAATGCGGCGGGTGCAGCTGCCCCCAACAGCAGCAACAGCAACAGCAGCAACAACACAACAGCAACAACATAGTGTGACAGCAACAACAACCACAACAACAACAACAAAACAAAAAACAACAACAAAAGAACATTAGAAATACTAGAATTACGCAAAAATGTTATTTAATGTTATTACTTCTATGATCCTAAAGTTGAAAATATTGTAAAAATAATAAAAAAAAAAAAAAAAAATACAAAAAAAAAATGAGCAACACAATTATCGATAATTAACTGTCGATTAGCAGTCGATAGTTGCGTAGTTCCAAATAGAGCACACACACGTTCAGTCTCCGACTCTAGAGTTGCATATAAATGTGTAGACAGATAGACAAGGAGATAGAGATAGAGAGAGAGAGAGCTGCAAGCTTAGACTTAGAGAGAGAAAGAGAGAGAGAGAGTGGAGTCTTCTGCTGTGCAAGACGCTAAGCTTTACAAAGTATTACCTGTTCCCTTGGTCGCCCTCCCTTGAACTTCTACAACACAAACTGACAGTTAATAAAAAGGCATAGCCTCAAAGGCCACAAACAAAGCACTTGATAAACAATAAATAAATAAAAACAAAACAAAACATCTAGCAAATAAAATACAAAATTGTTTAAGTACACACTGGCACGGTCACCTAGCGAATTATCCAAAACCAATTACTTCTACTATATACATATATATCTCGGATCTAATTATATCTGTCGATGATTTATATATACCTCAGAAATATTTAAATGTGCATAATCTTAAGTATTCGAGTTATTTCCTAATGTTTATGTTAATTAATGAAAAACTCTTTGGCCTTAAACTATTTGTCGTCAATTTTCAAAAAAAAAAAAAAAACAAAAAAGATAAGAATTAAATTGTTTTTTTGGTGTACAAAATTAAGCATATTTCAGCAGTTTTATGCACATTTAAATATTTGTATGTTGATAAAGCAAGCAACAGAAACATGTTGTATATATAATAATGTTCAGTTCTCTGCTTATCTGTATAATTATTAAATTAGTTGTGGTTAGTCTTAAATCTCTCTATTTCAAAACAACAACAAAATGAGAACAGCTTTTGGCCTTGAACTTAAATGAGCACTTGAACTTTTTATAGAGTATACAATTCTCTAAATTGCTTTTAACTAAACCTCAAATACTTCTCATACCTTTTCACACACTGAATGTTGCACCAGTTTTTAGCCAAAAGTACACAGAAAATGAAATGAAACTAAATGTTAAAACTGAAATGAAAATAACGACTTGACATACCAAAGGCAATGAAGCTAATTTACTTTAAAGTTTAAACTATAAACTATGAAACATAACTAAACGAAACTATAAAACAAAACAAAAGTTCAGTGTATATTAGATTTGTTGTATGTTCGTGTGTGTGCATGTGTGTATGACTGTGTCTGTGCGTGTGTGTATTTGTGTTAGTGTGTGTGTGTGTTTGTATAGTTGAAAAAGCTTCTTTTTTGTGCTGTAGTTTCAAACCCAGACAGCATTCAATATTCAGCTCACAGAAAAGTCCAGGCTTTGGCTATCCTAACCAATAATTAAAGAAACTAACCCTGAAATACACACTTAACATTTTAGATCCGTTGACACCCAAACAAAATATGAAACAAAATGATGTGAAAGTTTATTAAATGCAAACGGGATATGACAGAATCTTGAGATACATGTTACTGTGCGAGTTCCCAATTGGAATTAAAGCAAACAAATACATTTTATGATGAAAGACAACAAAACAAAACAAAACAAAACTGAAAAAAAACAAACAAACAAACAAAATGCAAAAATGATAATAAAATAAACTGTTATGTTCAATTAAAAAAAAATAAACAACAACTGTGTCATTTCTATTATTTAAACAAGCTTTTAGATATTTCAGAAAATCAGCTCGATGTGTGCTTAGAGTTATTAATTTATTGATTAGATTAAAATAATTTGCATTTGACTTTGGTAAATTTTTGAACCATTTTATTTTTCCTCTTTATTAATTTGTTCAAATTTCTGGTTAAAGTTTATATAAAGTAAGTATTATCGCAATAAATTATAATTTATATTATTGGATAGTTTAGAGCTGTTTATAGAGTAATTAGTGAATATAATTTTTAAGTCTTATGATTAAACATGAACAAACATCAGGGCTTCACTCATATGACAACTTATTTACTCTCAAATAAACAAACAAATTTAAATACATATACGTATAATGTGTGCAAATATTCGTATCAGAATATCAACAACACGCTTTCTTTCTCACTTGATTTTCACTCATAAATCTGTATAGATTTTGAACAACAAACACACATGAGTTTTATTATGAATAGAATAACAACTCGAGCACACAAGTAAACTCTTGAGTACATACTTAAATTGGTATATATAATATGTATGTATTCCAGTTCCCGTTCCAGTCATAAACACAAACATAAACAAGTATAGCAAAATTATAAACTTGTTGCCTGTCGAAGTTTGAATACTCTTAAATGTTTAGCACTTATAGGGAGTATATACACATATATATATATATATTTAAAAGGTACATCTACAATCCTTATTTCAACCTCATTAGATAAATTTAATTTTAAATTCGCATTTCTGTTTAAATCTTAAATATTTTAAAGTTTAACTATTTATTTTTAATCCGATTTGTCTGCTTTTTAATTATATGATATATGAAATGATAAGAAGCGTGTATACCAAGTTTCATAAGCATGGCTTTAAAACTGACCGAGTTCACATAGATAGTTCACAAGTTTGTTCGAAAAATTAAAAATCTTACACTTAACATTTGTTGCGAAATTTATATATGTACCTATATATTTTTCAATCGAAAAAATATGTAGGATCAATGAACAAGTACATATTCTCTGTTATTTAAATAATTAAGGGTGCCACAGAAATCGCTTTCGCTTGAATTTCACTGGAATTTGTATGAAATTTAAGTGAAATTCAAGCGAAAGCGATTTCTGTGGCACCCTTGAAAATAATGCAAATATATTTGAATACACGTTACAAAGCTACTAAAAATAATGGTATGCCCTCTGGCAGGGTATAGAAATTCGCCATGTTCGTGGCTCAGTCGATTTACGGATGTGCTCAAATTGAGAGCTCTCTCAGTTCTCAGTTCAGTTTGGATTGGAAACGCAGTCGAAGCGAAACGTAGTTCTCCCCAGCTTAATTAGGGGCCGACGCATAATCCCAGATAAGAAGTATGAGAAACAATTGGCCCATTATCATCGTAGTGCTCGTCTGTGGGGTCGCTGGACAGGCTCCTCCGGGTCAGCGCGGCAGGTACGAGCCGAATTGGGCGAGCTTGGATCAGAGGCCGTTGCCCAGATGGTACGATGAGGCCAAGGTGGGCATCTTTTTGCACTATGGCGTCTACTCGGTGCCCAGCTTTGGATCTGAATGGTTCTGGACCAATTGGAAGAGTGAGTATTAAGCTTAATCAGTTACTTAATGCTACCAGAATTAATTTTTAGACTAAATTCAAACCAAGAAACATTTTTATCAAAATTATATCAAATTGGGTCTTAAATAACATTAAATATTTTAAATTGCGTTAATAATAAAAAGAAAATCAATTAGTAAAGTATAAATGTAAATTGTCGTTACAGATCTACACAATCCGAATTATATAAGATATATGCAAAGGAACTATAAGCCCGACTTTACCTATCAAGAATTCGCAGATCAATTTACCGCTGAGTTGTTCAATGCCACACAGTGGGCGCTGCTCTTCCGCGACAGTGGAGCCAAGTAACTATTTACAAATAAACTCGGGTGCAAAACTATAGCCGCACCTACTTTTTTCAGTGTTCGCATAGAAAGAGTGGAGCTAGAAAAAAGATTTTACTACCATTTGAAAGAGCGTTAAAAATGTGAGAAAATAGATGACAAACATCAACACTTTCCATGGAAAAATTTACCGTTATGTTGCATTTTCGTTTTGGGCAAGGTGCAAAACTATAGCCGCACAAGCCGATTTCTTATTCTATGATTGAATAGCGGCGATTTTTTTTGCGCACACTTGGTTGAGTAGCTATTTAAAATGAGTTAATAAAGATTCCAAGTGGATCAGTGCTTTCTCATGTCGGGTTAGGTCAAATCCTGGCGCCCAAAAGTGTGAAATGCCCATTTTGAGAAATTGACAGAAATTTTGGCCTCTCCGACAAGGTAGTTGGAAATTTTTGATAAAATCAGAATGAATATGGTACAGGGAAACCCGGAGGATGTAATTCGAAGTTAAGTTTTAATGACCAGCGCCGTTAAGTGAGTGCTGCAAGCAATTCATTAAAGACCGCTAATGCGTTAGTGCCTGAATGTGGCCTACAAGTGTCTCGCTGGGCTGTTGTACGAGCCTTAAAAAAATCGGAAACCATAGTGCGACAAAAATCAAAGATGGTTTTAAGGTTACTGGACCGCCAAAAAGAGTCCCAGATGAAATTCGCCACAACTAACATTGCGACAAACTGGTCAAAAATTCAATTTTTTTACAAAGCAATGCAAAAATTAATTTATCGTCTCAGATCATTTAATCGAATGAGAAAAGGTTTAATTTGGATAGTCATGATGGGTTTTTGCACTATTGGAGGGATTTAAGGAAGAATTCCTATACTTTTCCACGTGAAATTTTGGAGGAGGATCTGTGATGGTTTAGGTTGCGTTCTGCGAGTCTGGATGCTTGGTACAGGCATTTCCAAGCTCTTTAATGAGCTTCAGAGAGTACGTGGATGTATTGACAATGAACATACTATCTTTTTTTCGCTGTCGAAGGCGTGAAAAGTTCATTTCTCAACTGGACATCGCATTTATGCACGTCAACCGTGAGACGCGCTCTTGGCTTGAAGGCAATAATGTTCGGTTTTTGAGTTTGGTTTTGCTCGGCCTACATCCTCCGGGTTTCTCTGTGCCATATTCATTCTGATTTTATCAAAAATTTCCAACTACCTTGTCGGAGAGGCCAAAATTTCTGTCAATTTCTCAAAATGGGCATTTCACACTTTTGGGCGCCAGGATTTGACCTAACCCGACATGAGAAAGCACTGATCCACTTGGAATCTTTATTAACTCATTTTAAATAGCTACTCAACCAAGTGTGCGCAAAAAAAATCGCCGCTATTCAATCATAGAATAAGAAATCGGCTTGTGCGGCTATAGTTTTGCACCTTGCCCAAAACGAAAATGCAACATAACGGTAAATTTTTCCATGGAAAGTGTTGATGTTTGTCATCTATTTTCTCACATTTTTAACGCTCTTTCAAATGGTAGTAAAATCTTTTTTCTAGCTCCACTCTTTCTATGCGAACACTGAAAAAAGTAGGTGCGGCTATAGTTTTGCACCCGAGTTTATAGTATCTATTATTCAGTTACGGGCAAAGTGATATATCTTTCCAGATATGTCGTGTTGACCAGCAAACATCACGACGGATACACACTGTGGCCCTCAAAGTACAGCTTCGGCTGGAATGCTGTGGACGTGGGACCCAAGCGAGATATTATCAGTAAGCCTAACCAAACTTGAACTTCCTTAAATTCAGTTGTAATCACCCTTGAATTTAAAATGCGAATCAATGCATCTATTTATCATGCATACACACTTTATAATTTAAAACAAGAGTTTTGGTAGTATAGTTGTCTTGCTTAGTTATCTTATTCTAATTAGAAGATTCCCAATAGATGTAACTCTCGTCTTCCTCCTCGTCTTCTAATTGTGATTTCTCTTGATTCACTCTCAATTGCAATTCCCAGAGGAACTGTCAGCAGCCATACGCAGCGTTACGGATCTGAAATTTGGACTGTATTACTCGCTGTTCGAGTGGTTCAATCGCCTGTGGATCGACGACAAGCTGCATCTGCTGCTCCAACAGCACTTTGTGGACTTCAAGGTGCGGCCGGAGCAAAAGGAGCTGGTGGAGCAATATTTGCCGGAGATTATATGGTCGGATGGGGACTGGGAGGCGCCAGCCAAGTACTGGAAATCGGAGGAGTTCATTGCGTGGCTCTACAACGACAGCCCGGTGAGGGATACGGTGGTGACGAATGATCGTTGGGGATTCGGGACAGCCTGCATGCATGGTGACTTTTACAATTGTGCGGATCGGTTTAATCCTGGCGTGCTGCAGACCCACAAGTGGGAGAATGCCTTCACATTGGATCGCACCAGTTGGGGACAACGCTTCGATGTTACTCTGGCGGACTTTATGAGCTCCAAGGATGTCATCAAAGGTAGGAACCAAAGCATTTACAAAAATAACAAAATAAATATTGAAAAATAATTAAAACCTTAAAAATTAAAAAAAAAATTGATTATAAATTGTAAAGTTAAGAAAACTGTAGAAAAATGTATTTATCAAGAACATTTTTAATATGAAACAAATTTCAATTCCAGAGATTGTAACCACGGTCAGCTGCAACGGCAATGTGCTGATCAACGTGGGACCCACCAAATATGGCACCATTCTGCCCATATTCGAGGAGCGTCTGCGGGACATGGGAAGCTGGCTGAGGATCAATGGCGAGGGCATCTACAGCAGTTCTCCGTGGATCTATCAAAACGACACACTGACCCCCAATGTATGGTACACCCGTGGTCAGCAGTCTGGCAGCGCCAGCGTTGTCATCTACGCCTTTGTGCTTGAATATCCGTATGACACCAATGAGTTGGACATTTATCCGCTCGGCAAGGATATCAACATGTACCGCAATGTGCTTCTCACGGGCCTGGACATGGGCAGCGATAGCGATGTGCTCCATAAAGATACCACTCAGATTGTTATGCTGGGAATGCAGGACACCAAGTTATCGGTAAAGTATAGAAAATTCCCGCCATTTATAATTTGAACTAACTTTTGCCATTCACAGTGGACGTCAAGTCATAATAAAGTGCATATCGTTTTCCCGCCAAAGCATCATATCGATAAGCGAGGGCTGGACTACGCTTGGACCTTCAAAATAACCATAGCTTAAATTACATTTAATATTTCAAATTTAATAATTTTAATATTTTCGTAAAAGAAACAAATTTATTTGTAATTATCTCAAAATAGAAAATCAAAATGTATTTCATAGTATTTTTGCTTCATAATTTATGGAATTTTACCTTTGTCGTTGATGGTCACACTTTTCATCGTCAATAGGAATCTATCGCGAGTTTAGTCATCTCTAGTCTGATTGGCACAACAAACGCGAAAAGTTGCGATTTTCTGGCGCTGGTTTTTCCTTGCAATTTGCAACACGTAAATGCTTTAAATATGCTACAAAATTGGTGTAAAAATGTTAAATAAGTTTTGTACTGCACTTGGCAAAAAAAAAAACTGTAGCTGCTAGCTTTGAAAATAATATAAAACCAAAAAGAAAAAAATTGAACGCTGAACAAGTGCAGCCAAAATACCAATACAACAAATAGTCAGAGAGCGTGCGCGTGCGGAGAGCAGAGAGCGAGAGTCAAACAAAGAGAGAGAGAGAGAGAGTTTGAGAGCAGGGCTTGCGGGCGTGGGTGCGTGTGTGAGAAATGCTCTTATAATTTATGCGGCAATTGTTTTTATTATGACTGCGACTGTCGTTTGTCCAGCTGCGGCAAAGTTTGTGTCTTCTACATTTGTAAAAGTGAAAACAATACAGCGTTTGTTACATAAATAGCTAGAACGACGACACGCGAAGGCCACCTGTCGTGTGCACTGTCTGCTGAATTACCTGTGCTTATTCAGCCGTAAATTATGAGGCGCTGAATGTGGCAATCATTGGTCGTGGCTAATTAGCATTGCCTTGTGCTTGCCTTGCAAACAATTATCAATGGATTCACTTGCGAGCATATCAAGCCAAAACAATCAATGCGTCATAGAGCGTGTATGCTCAAAGAGTACGGCTTGTGGCGGAGGGAAAGAGCGAAATCAAACAATGTATTGTGTGCGCGCCGTTATATAGAGCGTTGCCACCTAGTGTGGATGACTGTTCGTGTGAAACGGCTGTTCGGAAAAGAAAATGTTGCCATTAAAATAATAAATAAATATTTATTTAAAGCCGATAAAATAAAAAACAATCAATCAGATAATACCAGTAGAGAGTTAAATAATGTAATTTGCCTCAATTCGATTAGTTCCGTAAATTTATTGAATACCTAACGATAGCTCGACAACCCTATAAATGCCTCTGAGCGACGGCAACTCCACGGTCAAGAGCGCGCACTGGCTCTCTCTCTCTCTCTCTCTCGCTCTCTTGACTCTCAACCCGTTGCCATACGCCACTTTTGGCCAAAACACACTTGCGACTGGCTCTTTCAGTCTTAACTGAGTCTATTGGCGTGAGTAAGCGTTCGGAGTGCGTACGGCAAGCAGCAAAGTCAACGCGTGTTAAGAATTAAATTAATATAGAATGAAAAAACTCAGATAAAGCTCTGAAGAGATAGAGTTCATTATCAACAGTGACTAAGAAAAGTGAATAGCAAGTGCAAGTGCAGTGAACCAGTCCCAGCGGACGGCGCCCTTGAATGTAAACGTATGCCTGCGTATTGTGAGTGTGTGTGTGTTTCGAGTGATGTTTCCAAAAATGTTCAAGTTAAAAGTAAAAATACAAATATAAAAATACAACAGCGCATAGCAAAATTCGATTAACAACAAAAGCAACCTTGAAAAAGGCAAAACGGCGACTGACTTGGCTATTTTTGTTTTCAAGTGGAATCGCTTCAATTGTTTTCCATGTGTGCTCTGTGTCCAATAAGAAAAGTAAAGCCAGCAACTGAGAGCGGCCAGAACAATTGAACATGTCGTCGCATGGTCATTAACACGACGACGAGTCTCTGTCCGTGACGTGTGCTTGTGTATGTGTGTGCGTGTATCGCTGCGTCTGTTTTGCGTACGCACAAAGCGCAGCAACGCCAGCAACAGCAACAACAATCGCAGTGAAGCGAAAAACGTAGCAGGAAATAGTAGTAGAAAGAGTAGTAAACATGCCGCGTTCGTTAATTAACTAATTAAAAAGTGAGAGAACGGAAATAAATAGGTGTAGCCTAGTCCACCACTGAAATAGTAGAAGACCCAAAAATCGTAGTCATCATTTAGCCAAGTTTAATATGACATCATACGCAAATGACACAACGACTACGGCAGCAGCCCCAACCACAACAACAACAGCAACAAACTCAGGAGCAACAGCGACAGCGGCATCAGTAGCAACAACAACACCAGCGGCTGCAGTCGACGCAACTGCTGCGCAGCTCAACAAGCAAATGTCCAGCAACAACAACAGTCGCTACGACGAGGACGACAACAACAGCTTGGATGGGCGCGAGAAAGCCGACACGACACCCGAGAACATCAAGAAGATTGCCGAGATCATAAGTGACAAGGAAGCAGCGGCCGCAGCAGCAGCAGCATCAGCGACGCCAACTTCACCTACGCAACGACTGCAGCAGCAGCAACAACAACTTCATGCATCGGGCTTCGTAGGACTTGGCGCAGCCATCGATGAGTCAAATGTTAAATTCTGCCTTGGCAAACCGCCGCCGTCACCGGCTGAAAAAGGTGAGCAAATCCATATAGAGTTGCGGTCGCTGTTGACGTCGCGTCGCAGTTGACGAAGCTGAGGACAAAAGGCAGCAACTATAACAACAACAACATATTGACAATACGCTAGCGTCATATATAAGCTTGCTGTTGTTGCTGTTGGTGTTGTGTTTGCTTGTCTCTTTTTGCTTTGCTTTAATTTGAATTTATAATGAAGCTATTTGGCGAGTTTTGGCCACGGCTTTAACGCAAATATTTATTGCACTAGTCATGGCAAACATACACACACATACATATACACGTTTACGCTTAACAAAACACACCCATGAAAGAACAAACGGGAAACGACAGCAGCTGCACAGTGGGACAAAGCCTTTGAATATTAAAAGCGAAATAAATACTTGAAAATTAAGCTTTAAATTTACTGTACATTAAAAATATATATTGTATAAGCAGTTCAATTTGTTATACCTCAACCATGTAGATCATAAATCAAACACAAACAAATAAGATGACGAAATATTAATGATCAAGAAATACTTGAAATTTCTTAATACATATTTTAAATTGTATTTTATTTTTGGGCCATGACAACGTTAACGTGGTCTAATCAAGCGTGCGTACAAATTATCAATTTGGACACAAGGTCATTTGTAGCATTTTTTGGCAAGTTGCCCATCGTTTTTTTTTTATATATTGATATTATGACATAATAAAATTGCAAATATTTCGAATACAATAATCAAACTTCAATTCCAATAATTGCAATTCAAGTAGCTGTTTAAATAAAAAACATTTGTCGCTCCAGTTCTATGAAATTCAATAGCTCTGGTTATTTATGTAGTTGCCACAATCTGGACTGAAACTCGGGTGACCTAATCAACCGATCAGCTGCTCTGCCAGCTGCCAGCTTTTCACAGCAATACAACTGTAACTAAACCATTCCCCAGCGGTCTATTTGAACCATTTCTGTGTTGTCATAAATTTTATCAGTCTTTTTTCTTGTTGACGGACACAAATCTTACACAATCGGTCAGTTTGCTGTCATTATCTCTCAGTTTTACCCACGACAAAAAGCGATTTGAAATGAGTGTGACTCACCTCGCCAACAACGATCGATTGAGTAAGAGGGAGGCCAGGTTATAGCCAAGTTTTTGCAATCTTTCACGCTCAGAAATCGAAAATGTAAACAATTTGGCGCAATAAGCAATTAATTGATCTGTTCTACTTTGGATATCTCAGCAGAACTGCACTGTATCAAGCGATATTTAACGATCTGTTGAGCATTTTCAGCTATATCTCTAAAATATAATCTACCTCATTGAAATCCTTAAAGATCTGTTGACTGTTTACATAAACACAAATATTACAGAAATAACATCTATCCGCAAGCACTTGACCCAGTAGCAAATTCAGCTTCAAATTGTTGCGACTACTAGCGACTAATCAAAATCTAATCAAAAGTTAACAACCTTTATTACAAATAATTTGAGTTGAAAGAGCTTAAAGATAAATTGCTTACTCCATAATACCCAGTACTTATGACTATCGATAGGTTTGCTTAATATTTGCTATATAACTACACAATACTACCCCATTTAAGCACTTCAAACTGGGTATTTTTGTGCATTATGCAATTTTATTGCAAAGTAGAACAGAAATTCGCTCGCATTGTTGCCTCACAAAATGATCGATTGCAGTGAACTGTGGCAGGAAGTGTTCCACAATTCCACTGTTCCAGTATTGCACAGTTCCGCTGTACACATTACCTCCATTGAATGTAGCCACAAAATAACAGTAATTACGTTGACCAGCCAGCATGCCAAAATGTTGTCTCTGCCTCGAATGAGTTTTGCCAGTTTTGTCTGTGGATCGTCAATATTCGTCGAGTTGAGGTATTCACTTTAATGACGTTTTGTCAAGTGACATTCAAGTCTTTTGTTACAGTTTTTACTATTTCTCATACGTGAAAAAAAAAAAGATCGTTTTAATAAGAGACATTAATACCCTACACACTATATACATATTTATAATTTAAAATTGTTTGAAATTATAAAGACAACAAATTTATATTTTGAAACTGAGAAAAAATCGTTGTCATGGAAATCGTTTTTTAAAAGTACTTTTCCGCACAGAGTAACTGCTAGTCGGTCTTTGTTAACTAGGTCACTTTTTGTTAAAACTTTTTTATTAGTTTTATTTTATTTTTTTGTTACGTGCGCTTTTACTTTTTGCAATAAATAAAAAAAAATTGTTACTACGCCATATTTGGCTATTTTTTTTTTTCTGATTGCTGAAACTTTTAGTCATTATTTTGTTTTGGTTTTTTGTGATTTTTGATGTTTGATGTTTGGAAAGTTGTTCACTGGAAATTGAAGGGTCCGTCGCCTGCTGTTAACTTGGGAAACTCTTTGTGAATAGCGTGTACTCAACTATTGTATTTCCGATTAACCGTAGAAAGAGCATTTAATCAAGCGATTGACAAGCGCAAGCATCGATAGCAATTTTATCGTTTTTTAATTTTAGTTAAGAGTAATTAACTGGCAACAGGTTCCAATTGATTTCTAATTGGGTTCACTAATCGCTCGTCTTACGTCATGCGCAGCTTTGAAAGTCGTTAAATGAATTTGTTTATAATTTCATTGCAATTTCGAACCTTTTACTTATTTGCCACTCATTGAGAAACAATCAGCAAATGAAAACAAACGCTTAAATCATGCGATTTTGCATCTGATTATAAAATTATATTTATATATTTCCATATATTACTAACAACAGAGAAAGCCCCCATCATCATCAATTGTCAACTTTGATTGAGGTCATCGCCTCGTCCATTTGTAGTGCGATGATTCAGTTGATCAGCGCATAGAAAGTCTACAAATTGAATCTACACTGTGTAGATTCTTATGCTTGACAAGTTAGAATTGATTCTTAAATTTGATACAAAAGAGAAGGTTAAACTTTATAAGTATAGTTCGTAACATGAGCTTTTTATATTTGATCAAGTCTATTAATTAAGTTTGAATAATTTCCTTTATTAATATAACCAAAAATAGATGCCATTAATTTTTATTATAATTAATTTATTTAAAGCTCAAGTGCCACTTTTGTGCACATTTCCTGTTACCAATCGTAACCCATATTTAATAGACTAATTTGACTCAAAAGTTAATTGATTTTTAGTCAAAAATCCAAAAATGTTGAGTGAAATCGCGTGCGTTTAATATGGTCATCTTGGAACGGAAGACACGCGCGTCCCAAAGTTCCAGTTAGGTAGAGCATTATTATTATATACGCTGAACGAAATCAACGAACTCTAACCTTCACTTGCTGCCTTATGAGATGCCATAGATCACAAGTGCCGACCTCGCTCCCCACTTCCCTTTCTGGCCATTGGCCATAACGCATAAGCCATTTGATTTTCTTTTTGCTTTGGCATTGGCTCGGAAATGTGTAGAAATTCGCTAGCGGAAACGGTGGAGAAAGAGGGAAATAGGGGCAGGGTCTTTAGGAATGGTCAGCTAGGGAAATAACTTACAGCAGTCGCTGTAGCTCTCATATTTTTGGGTGTGCTACAAATTCCATTTTCGTATCAATTTCACTAAAATTAATTTCACGAGAAACTATTACTGTATTTATCATTTTCGTCTAACTTTGTTAATAAAATTTAAAATATATTGACTTAAATTCAATTATATAAAATAAAAAAAATCATTTATTGTATAAAGTATAACAACAATTAGTAATTTTGTTGAAATTTACTCAATTTGTACTGTAAATAGGGCTTAAAATCGTATTTAAATATATGAAAAGGAGATTTATATTATACAGGGGTCGGCACTCGAAGTGTTACCAATACAAAATGCTGTAATTTTGTCAATTTTTGTATTTTTCATTTCAAAACTTCAGATAATTTTGAAAACATTTCAAATTTTAGGAAAATGTATTTGTTGTTTGATGTAGCCACCCTTAGCGCGGATTACAGCATCGAGTTTGGTCGGGAAGGCTTCACACGCAGCACGAATGTGGTCTGATGGTATTTAGTTCCATTCTCGGAGAAGAGCAGTTTTCAAAGCGTTGACCGTCTCATATTTTTTAGTTGACACTTTGGCCTTCAGAATGGACCATATGAAAAAATCCATTGGATTTAAATCTGGGGAATATGGCGGCCATTGCTGTGATGAAATGAAGCTGGGAACGTTGTTTTGTAAAAATCGTTGGGTTTGTCCGGCTTAATGAGATTGTGCCGAGTCTTGTTGAAATATCTAATAGTTTCTACGGAATTGTTTACGTGCCCAAGGTACCAAAGCATCTTTTAAGATCTTTTTAAGGTAGATATGTTGGTTAACCTTTACGCCCTGCTCGATGAAAGCCAGTGGTGAGCGTCCTGTAGCAGTTACTGTGGCCCAAACCATCACTGATGCAGGTGCTTGCTTTCGCAGAGCAATCCGTTGGTCTAAAGTGTCGTCTGATATGTCCTTTAACCATACGCAATCGATCTGCTTGTTTACAAATTGCTGAACTATAAAATTTTTTTCATCAGAAAATGCAATATTTTTAAGTTCGCCACAAACGTGCAAGTGTTGCACTTTTGCGCTTCAAGTCCATTTAGATAACTTTTTTTAACTGCGACATATATCGATATACTTTTGTTAGCTTGTAGAAAATTAGTCAGACAAATACTAGCCAAAACATGAGCGCGCGGTCTTTTGCCGTTTGGATGCTAGAGCAGCGTATTGCTAGTAACACTTCGAGTGCCGACCCCTGTATATTATAATTCTTCAATTCTTTGTGCAATTGCTGCGCCCCATTCTCTTCAAGGCGCCCTAATACCCGCTTGTAGTTTGAACCGTCCCTGTGTTGCACTTGTGCTCACTCGCTTGCCACTTGAGTTGTTTTGTTTTGTTGTGTTGTGTGTGTTTGTGTGTGTGTTCAACTGAATACTGAATTCTTCAGTTGCAAGTTTAGACTCGTTTTCTCCGCTTAAATGGTAATAATAATAACTGTAAATAAATGTTAATTTAATTGTATATCTTCGGCTTCTTTTGTTCCATTGCAGCGGCTGTGCTGAGCCGAGCGAATCATCACCATCAAATCAACAGTGGCAACAGCAGCAACCACAAAGATCTCTCTGCTGCGGATGAAGACGAATCGACGGCATCGAATTCAACAACAGCAACAACAACAACTCCAACAGCGAAGCAATCGCTGGCCTTCACCATTGATCACTTTGACGCCTCGGAGAACGAGGCAGCGGCGCAGGCAGCGCGCTATAAGAACATGATGGAGCGCTTTCAGAGTCGCCACAGACGTGGCGCCTCCATGTCCAAGCTGGAGACGGAGGGCTCAACAGAGGCTGCCACGCCCACAAACGAAACGGCTGCAACGCCGCCCGTGGTGAAGTTGCGAGTGCGCGAACGCAGCGCGTCGCGGGTGCGAGACGCCTCCAAGCGGCACAGCTGGTCGCCGCGCAGCTCGGGCAGCACAGCAGCGACGCCGGCAGAGGCAGCGCCTCGAGTGCCCAGCAGCAGCAGCAGCAGGACGAAGCAGATGCAGTCGCAGTCGCAGATGCAACCTGCAGCGCCAAAGGGAACCGCCAATCAGTTGGCCAATCGCACCACACAATTCACGCCCAGGTCGACGGCCATGCAACTGGCGCTGCAGCAGGTGGAGCTGCTGTGTCCGCATCCGCCGCTGGACGACGTGAAGCAGCAGCTGCAGGCGGACGAGGATGCCGTCAGCGAGGCGGGCACCTATACGCTGGACGGGGACAACTACACGGAGGAGCAGAAGGATCTCATGAACATCGATCGGAACGCAGCTGCCGCGGCCAAGCTGCGACCCAAGCAGCTCTCGGTGAAGCCAGGCCGGGCCAGCAACGTGCTGGAGGTGAACTACTACCACGAGACGCCGCAGCAGGAGCACAAGGGCACGACGGGAGCGTATTTGGAGCAGCTCAAGTCGCGAATGCAGCGACAGCAGCAACCACAGCAACAACAGCCACCACAGGCACCACCAACACCACCATCGCCACGTACACCAGCCGGCGATGTGGGTTGCTTCACCAGCGTCACCACGAGCGGTGTGTTGGCCAAACAGCGAGCGTTGGACACGCATCCCAAGCTGACGCGGCACACGCACAGTCTGTCCACGTCGCAGATCGACAGCTCCGAGTACGTGAGCAACGAGGCCAAACTGAGGCATGCCCAGGCAATGGCAGCGAGTGCCACGGACCGACAGAAGGCCGAGTATCGACTGAATGTGTTCACCACCAGCACCACACAGCAGCATCATCAGCAGCATCAACATCAGCATCATCAACATCATCAGTTGCCCGAGACGCCGACAACGCCAACGATGACGGAGGCAGCGCTGCTGCAGTCGGCGCCAACGAAGCAGGATTGGATCCAGGAATGGGCGCGCAATGCACGTGCCCGCAGTCTGGCCCAGGACGTGAGCAGCAGCTCCGCCAGCCGACGCAAGCAACAGGCGCACGCCCAGGCACAGGTGAGCAACAAGTTAATTAATCACTTACCAAATTGTTAATTGAACTCCCGTTTCCTTTTTGCAGTTGATGACGCGCAGCTACAACTGCTCGGACACGGGTGCTGGAGCGGATTCGCTGACCGACGACAGCCTCAGCTTGTACAGCCAACAGCAGCGACAGTTTGCGGCGGCAGCGCAGTCGAAGCTGAATCGCAGCCTGGCGGAGCGTTATCGTCTGCTGGGCGACTGTGACTACGCGAGCGATCCGGCGCTGTGCAGCCACGGGGGTCAGCTGCCCGGGGGTGAGCCGTACAAGCCGCCGAAGAGTCCCAGCAAGATACCCTCGCCGCTGCACACGCTGGGACGTGCACGCAGTGCCAGTCGCTCCTCGAGGCCAGCAGTTAGCCAGGAGCAGACGCCATCGTCGCGTCGCAGCTCGATCAAATCGCCGGCAACTCAGTGCAGTCCGCAGCACAGTCTGGAGGCGGGCTATCGACGGTCGCCGCTGCATCGGGCGCTCATGACCAGCAGCATCAATGAGGCGCAGCTGCAGCTTCTCACCAGCGGAGAGTATCTGCTGAAGCAGCTGCATCGCCGCAAGAACTCACTCGATGATGTGGAGCACGAGCACGATTACGAGCGGGAGCACGAGCACGAGCACGAGTTGCCGGCTCCGGTGTCGCCGCTGCGACGTTCCAGCTCCTTCCAGCAGCAGCAGCGTCCGCTGCAGGGCATGCGACAGGCGCGTCCCAATTTCCAGAATCTATACACGCCGCCAGCAGCGCGTCACATGCAGCAGCAGCAACAGATGCAACAGCAACTGCAACAGTTGCAGCTGAAGAAGTCGGCGAGCAGCAACAACTTTGAGCACTCGTATCACGACTACGACAACGAGCTGCAATATTACATCAACGACGAGGACGAGCTGGGCACCACGGGTCCCTACTACTCAAGCGGCGAAGAGGAGTTTGCGGAGGCGGAGGAGGAGCAACAGCAGCAGCAGCAACATGTTGCTGTTGACACCACAGTGCCACTGAGCAATACGCGACTCAACAAGGCGCTGCTCATGCGCATCGAGCGTAGCAAGCAGCGTGTGGCAGGAACTGGAGCTGGAAGTGGAAATGGACACACGCCAGCCAAGCCCAGCTCAGCGCCAGCGGGCAAACTCAGTGTCGGACTCGTTGCCTGTCCCAATACGCCGGAGTTGCCGCGTCGCGGCATCAAGAGTGCGCCACGAGCTGCCTCCGGCTGTGGCCCCAAGCTGCGCCAGTCGATGCCGCGCGAGACGAGCCTCAGTCGACTGGCCCAGCAGGTGCCCAGTAGCCTGGCCAATGCCAAGAAGCAGCTGCTGCAGACGGCCAGCGCGGGTGTGAGTGCGCGGGAGCAGCAGCGGGTGCAGCCCAAGTATCTGGACATATCCAAGTACAAGTCGGCGCAGTCCAATAACTTTCTGCGCAAGAACGATGCCAAGAGCACGCTGAAGCCGTCGGAGCAAATGAAGCGCAGTCCCAGCGCCTCCTCGATGGGCCTCAGTCGCAATGAATCGAATCGCGCCAGCAACCGCAGCGTGCGCTCCACCGTCTCCGCCATGAACAGCAGCACCACATCCCTTGGCGGTGGCACCCGTGCCTCGTCCGCAGTGCGACGCGATGCCTCGGGTGAGTGGCGATAAATCATTTCCATTAAAACGATCATTTATTAATCTATTGTCCAACTTCGTCAACTGTGCAGTGAACAAGCAAAAGGAGGCCGAGATGGTCATGTGGAAGCGACGCTCCACCTACGATCCCATGAAGGCAGCTGCCGAGGATCGACGTCGCAAGGAGGAGGCGCGTCGTGTTCAGGCACAGACACAGATTCAGTCACAGCATCCGCTCAACGAAGAGGACAACGATGTGCCCTTCGAAAGGTAAATTCTCAGCACCTGCACCCGCGAGGACAGCGGGAAGAGTAATAACTTTTAATAGGATTACAACCTTATTTAGGTCTCCTACAGATGTTTAACTAAGGTTACCCCAACATCCTCTCTATTAACCCTTGCTCTGTAGCTTTTCCTGTCAGACAGAAAATGGATAAATAGAAACTCTATGTTAGTTTTTATAATTTATACAATTGAACAATTGAATTGAGAGCTATAAACATTCGATTATTCTGATTGATCCAGATATTTTCGTTAGAAAATATACAGGTGTGCCACAGAAATCTCTTCCACTTGATTTTGACTTAAATTTGTATGAAATGTATGCCAAATTCAAGCGAAAGCGATTCCTGTGGTACCCCTGATATATTCAAGGGTGCCACAGAAATCGCTTTCGCTTGAATTTCACTGGAATTTGTATGAAATTTAAGTGAAATTCAAGCGAAAGCGATTCCTGTGGCACCCCTGATATTTTATTCTCAATCTGCCCTAAAAAGTATGCCTTACATTTTTAAAACATTAAAAGAGACATCTATAAATTTATCTTTATGAATTATATTAAGTACAGTAGAAATGTCTTAAAAGCAAAAGACAAATTTAAAGCGTTATTAGAACTACAAATATTTAAATTAGCTGTGAAATTTCAGTTAGTTCTATCATACAATATGATTATCAAAGTAATATTTATGAATTTTAAATCTTACAGAATTTTTAACTGATTTTGTGTATAACAATGATATATGTACTTCTATTTGTTTAGTAAGATATCTCTCTATACACTCTTTAAATTAACGAATACTAAAGCTATTTATGTACTTTATGTAATTGACCTTAGAATTAGATATGGAATCTACAAAATTATTGAGTCTTTCAACTTACTAAGTGCAGTTTTAGAAAAGTACTTGAATTGATTGCTCGAAAGAGGCTTTATTTAGTTTTTAAGTCACTATTTAGACTTGTTTAGAATTTTAATTATGATTAGACAGTTATTAGACCCATGTTTTGTATTTACTTTTTGTATATTATGCGTAATATTTCTGGTTCTTTTTCTTTATTAATATTCTTTTATTATTAGCTTAAGGTTGTGGGTATTTTCGCGGCTAGAGGTAAAGGTGCGTTTAACGGCCATAGATGCAACAATTACAATATATTCCTTCTTAAGCCCATTTAAACATAATCGTATCACACTTTTGAATTTTCACGCTTTTACGATTCACATATATCGTAGTACCCTCGAGATAATCTAGGAACTTAGCTAATGTAGAGAGAACATAATAATTAAGATGACCAAATAGATAGAAATATTCATTTGCTGTTATAATTTTGCTAATTGATTTCTTTTCTTTTAATTTCTGTACACCTGATCCAATTCCGATAACCGAAAACCGATAACCACAAACACACACAATCTGTAGACCATCACGATCACACTACCGCCGTGGACAGTTATGACCAACGAATGGTGTGCTAGTTACCGATCTGTAAACCAACAACATTCGAACAACAATCTTTCCACACACACACACACACCCACAAACACGAATACACACATATTACACACTACATTTAATACACGGTGCAAGCAGAAGACTCCAGCGATAAGCGGTTCCCTAACAGCGTAAATAATCTTGATTGTGTGTGACACTGGAAGTTAATTCCAGTGCAAGGCAACAACACGCCCAATAACAACGATATTATACATATAAGGATATATACATATATACACTCGTTATATAAGTATACGATTCCGAATCCTTTCAACGACAACGAATTGCTGCGATGCTGCATTCATTCGACGAGTTGCCAATGTAATGGAGAAGTTGCCACATTAAGCGATTACTCGCTACACTTTCACTCGTTGCTCGTTACTTGTTACTCGTTACTATGTTTATTGCATTGCCTCCAACATTTTATTCGTTGCTCTTGTTGTTGCTTGCCGTTTGTGCAAATGTCTGAAAATTTAAATAATTGTATACACTGGCGAACATATTTATTGGCACAGCAAACATTTTGAGATTTGGGGGCTTAATTGTTCCCTTATCGTTAACATATTGGTATCAATGGAAAGGTCATTTAAATTCCGTTTGAATGATATAAAACTTTCCTTAACCCAATAAGTACCCTTCGAAAATTTCGAATTTATGTAAAAGTCAATTTTCGAAACTTTTTTCCTCGATTTTTTCCAAAAAATGTTAGGATGCAAAAAAATTCTTCAAACAATTTAAGGAGTGACTGCAAAAAAAATTTTTCAAAAATATTTTTGCTAGTATTTTTTATAATTTTTTGAAAATTGCTAAAAAGGCACTTTTTGTGTAAAAAGTAGGAAAAAGGGGTTAAAATGGTCATTTTTAGGATTTTCAAAAAATTATAAAAAATACTAGCAAAAATATTTTTGAAAAATTTTTTTTGCAGTCACTCCTTAAATTGTTTGAAGAATTTTTTTGCATCCTAACATTTTTTGGAAAAAATCGAGGAAAAAAGTTTCGAAAATTGACTTTTACATAAATTCGAAATTTTCGAAGGGTACTTAATGGGTTAAGGAAAGTTTTATATCATTCAAACGGAATTTTAATGACCTTTCCATTGATACCAATATGTTAACGATAAGGGAACAATTAAGCCCCCAAATCTCAAAATGTTTGCTGTGCCAATAATTATGTTCGTCAGTGTATATACCACTCGTTAATATTAGAATAAATACAATAACTTGTTCGTCAGCTCGTTCTCGCAATCGTTTGTCTTGTGCCGCTTTCAAAAGCGCCTTAACAAAAGCAAAGTACTTAGTCTAATCATATCATTTGGCATCTGGAATCCCCTCTCTAACCGCTAACAATCGAATTAACCATAACAATTTTAACAATCGTTTGTTAAGTGTACAAATGTTTGCCTTGCTTTCTACTCGTACTCATCCATACAGCCATAAGTTCATATTTATAATATACGATATCTGGAACAGCTCTAACAATTTAACTAACACAGCATTCACACAAATACATAGACAAAATTAATAGCTTAGTTAGTTGCTAGCTTAGCACTCGATTAGCATTCGCCGCATTCATTGAATACATTCAAAGCATTCGAATAATTGGTATGAATACTCACTAAAATGTATCTTTATCTAATCGTTATCACACAGTGTCCTCAGACCGGCAAACAATTTGACAATTACGGGCAGCATAAACTACAGTCCAAGAAACTCAATGGAAAACGACGCCTGGATGCTTGGTGAATCATCGGAGTTTGGTGAATACCCCGAGGACTACGACGAGGATGTCGAGGAGGACGATGAATATGTGGCCGGTCAGGAGTCTGACGATGTGTTCGAGGCCGAAACAGCGGAGGCAACAAGTTAAATAACCAGCAACAGTGATATCTTTAAACGATCCAATGATCATAATGAATAATGAATAACAATACGAGTATATATTGTATTTGATAGCAAGCGCAATGCGATTTAGTTCTAATCTGATCAGATCTGATATCATATGATATGATTATGAATCTGCTTAACTGAATAATTTATATAAAATGAAGTATATATACTATATACAACACATATTTGAAGAAATAGCAAGTTCGAAATAAAATGAATAAATTGCTTTCTAAAATATCAACAAATATGATTTACGATGCTGTCCAAAACGCCATAAAAGAATACTACTTATATACATTTTACGATTATCGATTAACGATTTTAAATGAGAAGTACCAAAATAACTGATCTACCTATGTTACGGTCGCACTTTCAGTTTTGTAGAACAACCAATACTCAAAGTCAGCTCTGGCCAAGGCGCAGTGAACGAGCAGATTTGATTTGCTATTAAACTGTCTCTCTTCACTATACGGAATTGAATGGATTTGCTCGATAGCTGCTGCAGTTGCCCAGATGCTGATCACAAACGAATTGTCAGTAGATTTTGTATACATACATATATGCCTGTACTATAGGTATATATACTATATATAAAGATATATGGATAAAGATATAGTTTTATATATAATATACGAGTAGGGATTATTTATGTGGTATTTGCTTATAAATCGCGTTAATTATTTAAGCAGCTTTTAATGCTTTCTAACAACTGAACAAATCCGATTGATTGATTGGTTGCCTCAATAATAAGTCTACTCGACTGTACTATAACTATAATTCAAAACTGGTGTTGGTGTCCATTTAAACGGCTGCTCTTCAAGTGGAATCTAAGCTTTAGGTGGAACGCAAGACTTAGGTTCAATTGATTCCACTTGGGGTACTCTCAAGCAGCATCTTGATTTTATTGATTTAAATAAATGTATACAAGCATATATATAAATTTATATATTTTAAATTGAAAACGTCAAAAATGATTTTAAATTTTTTGTAACTTTCAAAACAAAATGTATTGTACAACTTGTTTCTGTTGTTTTAATTTTAAACTGATAAAAATAAAATGCAATTATTTAAAGTGAAATGTGTTTGGAGAAATTTTTTGGATATATTCGATAACTAACTAACCATAAAGGTATTCCTACTTTTTTAAGTAAATGAAACAAATTTCCTCTCTCTCCCTCTGCTGTCGTTCCCTTGCGCTCTGCTCCCCGGTGCGCGCGACTGCGACTGCGACGGCGACAGAGACAAATTAAATTAAATTGTAGCAGCATGGGCGTGTGGTTTGTGTCTTGGCTACGAAATTTGCTATTCTATTGCATACTTTTAAGCGTGGGTGAAAATAATAAAAGTGATAAAAGTGGTCCGCAAAACGCAAAAATTTTCTGAAATTTTTGAGAAAAGTTTTTTCGGCCGAAAGAGTCAACTTTTTTGTTTTTTTGAGCTAGAGCTTTAAAAAAAATATCAGAAATTTTGTTGAATTTTTCTCGAATTTCTGACATCTTTTTTTTCTCAATTTTATTTTTATTTCTCAATTTTTTTTTGGCTTTTTTTCAGTTTCGACACCAAACTAATTTTAAAATAAAGTTATTTAATTTACCGAATTTTGCATTTTGTTTCCTTTTTTAAATTGTTTTAATTTAATTTTTAATTAATTTTTGAAAATTCCATTCAAATTTGCGCGCCCAAAAATGTGAAATGTTATTTAATTGCATACTTTTCGGCATCCGAAAAATTATGTTGCACAAATGTCGCATAGTTGCCGACAGCTGCACATAGATGGCGCCTGCTGCTTTTTACCAAGTCAACACACTTTTCCTTAGGTTGACCTTTATTTGCAGAAAGATAGATAATAAATGCCATTAAATTAAATGAAAAATTCAGTGGGATACTTCCAATTATTAAGTTGTTTTCTTTAGCTATTCAAAAATAATTTTACGAAGCTTAAAAACTAAGCTTTATTAAATGCACTTTAAAATGTGCACTTAATAGGGAAGATAAAGTAAAAAGTAAAAGGGGCTAAAGCAAGAGGGGGGGATGTTTAGGGTCGGAATTTAGCAACGGAAATGCCAATTAGAGATTTTGTGTAATACTCGAAACGAAAACTAAACAAACAAAACAACACGAAATAAAAGTATTTCGGTGCGGGGGAAAAGAGCAATTTTATGGAAAGGGGAAAAAATTCAGAGGCCACAGCAACAAGAACAGCCACAACAACAACAAAGCATAGTAAAATGAAGCAAAACTAATTAAATTAAATAAAATAGAGTTGTAAACAAAAGCGAAAAACACCAACAAAACAAATAAAACAGCCATAACTATTTATCAAAAGAAATAACAAAACAATCTGAGAATTATAGTAAGTTCCACAAATTAAGAACAATGAAATGTTGTTGCTATTGTTGTTGTTGTTGTGCAATTCGCCTGATAAATGAATTAATTAGTTTTTATGCGGCAACACCTAAATACAGAAGTTAGAGAAAACATTTCAAATTGTGAATAATATTTGTATAATTACCAAACTGAGCTAAATTAAAGTGGGTTGCCCCATGAGTTTCGTCTACGAGTTGATAGTGAAATAATTGGGAATTACAATTATATCATTGGCAAGTGATTACATTTTTATAAGAAAAAGAAGGAGTTATATTAATTACTATTATCTTAGGAATATTCTCAAACATTTCCCATTGAAAATGATTATAAAGCCGCATTGTTTATTAATAATTCTGATTGTTATGGCCAAATATTGTTATTCCCCTTCTAAAGGTCTCGTGATAAGTTCCAAGTTGATCTGTTCTATTGAAATGTTAATGTTAATGCTTCTTTCTATCTTTCTGTTTAGTCTGGCACTTAAGAGCTTTATTATTTACGATTACGATTACGATTTAGCATTGGGACTGTGTTGTTGTTTCCAATTTTCAATTTTCAGTTTGGTAATAAACAAATAATGCTTAATGTGCATGCATTCATAAACAATGTGAATTATTATTTTGGGAATTTGATGGAAATTATGGAAAACTCTCGAAACTTAAAAGCCACATTGCTGTGCTTGTACTTGAGGGACCTTTTATCGAATTGATATATGGTATGTTATTATAAAAAAGCGATCGATTGATGGCCATCTGATTGTGGGTTGAAATACATTTGTCATTGCTTTAAATTAGCCAAGAGTAGACTTTTAAGTTGTCCAACTTGTAGTTCTTATTATCTATTCATTCGGATAGAGACGCTTGAAGTTGTAGTATATGCTGGGATTATAGACATCGTATAGCGGATGCTGCATGACGATATATCTGAAATGCCAATGCTCGAGGAGAATGGCACAGATCGAGATGAAGTAGCCAATGCCCAGGGCCACAAAGGAGCTCCAAAACTTGGTCAGATTCATGAGCGCCTCCTGAGGTGCCTGCTCCTCAGCCGGCAGACGCTTTATCATATCGCGCAGCCACTTGGCAATGAATCCTATAAGAGAATACAACTATTTAGAAATGTTGGTCATATGGAACGAATTTCAACTCACCGCTCTCACTTAAACGCTGTATTATGTCATCCACGTGCGGTTTGAGGGCCGAGTTCTTCTCTAGGGCCAAAACGACTGGCATATGGACGACACATTCCTTCATGATGTGCACCGCCGTCGCCCCCATGCCACGTGCCTCGCTTGCCACACGCAGATGCCGCAGATAGAACTCGTTGTCATAGTACGCGCAGCGACCCCGCGCAATTCGCTCCGTCTACAAAGAGAAAGGGATTTAATTGTACAATAAATACAATAATTCAAGGAAAAGCTTATCTGTTATTATTACTGTTACTTGCAATCAAAAAGCTACAATCATGCAGTCTTATCAGTTCTCATAAATAGGTACATTTAATCATACATGGATTCTGGACTCAGTCACTTTTTCATCAAGCTTGTGAACAGTAAGAAAATTCGAAATGAGAATAATTATATTAAATATAGTCCTGATTCTCGCTATATGTGAAATATTTTTAGCAGCGTCATCGCAGGTAGATATTGTAAGCCAGATCAATGATCCTTAATGTTAAATGTGTACAGTGAGTGCTAAAAGTGAATAAACTTTCTCGTTATCAGTCTTGCACAGCCGACCGAGAACTGGAGCAACAATGTGGCTCGTATTCGTATACGATTGTCAAGCCCTTGCTAGATTATATACGACAAATTAAAGACGAAATAAATCAAAGGAATATCAAAGATAGAGAAATAAGTGATTTGAAAGAAAAGCTGATTCAACAAGATTCGAATGTGGCGATGAACAAAGAATTGATAACTCAGATGCATTTCCAGCAGGGAACTATTGATAAGCTAACATCAAATTTGTTATCAACCGAGCAATGCGATCAATTTAAAAGAGATCTTGTCGATAAGGATGCGGTGATTGCGAGACTCAAAACTGATGCTGACAATCTGAGAACAGCTCAACAGGCTGATTTACAAATATGTAAAAGAGACGCTGAAAACTGGGGCAGGATAAAAGCGAATTTCGTTTCCAGTAGTTGCATTTATTTCAATTCGGGCTCTCATCGAATTAAAGTCCCTGGAATAGATTCATTCAATGTTCTATGCGATAGTGAGACAGCTGGGCCTGGATGGCTGGTCATTGAGCAGAGAGTGAATGGTGGAGAGAGTTTCAACCGGGATTGGGCCACGTTTCGAGGGGGATTTGGCTCTTTCGACGGTGACTTTTTCCTGGGCCTAGAAAAGATCCATCGACTGACGACTAACCAATACCACGAGCTCTACATTCATATGGAGCGATTTGATGGACGCATTGACTACGCCCGATACGATCGATTCGGGATTGCCAGTGAACTGGACAAGTACAGAATTAACATTCTGGGCCAGTTCTCTGGCAATGTGGAGGACAAGCTGAGGCCCCACGCATATATGAAGTTCTCAACATCGGATTCCGATAACGATAGCTGGGCTGACGGAAGTTGTGCTGCCTATCGAGAAGCTGGTTGGTGGTACGATAGCTGTGTGCACTCGTAAGTTATAGATATCCCTAAATACCCCCTACATATATAATATATTATCATTAACCTATTGTGCTCGTTTGTCCTTTCAGGTTTTTGCATGGATCATACTATAATCGGTCCTCAGATAGTTACAGTTCTATTTATTTCAATTATCCGCACACTATAAAAACACTCAAAATAATGATACGTCCAATATATCTTTTGAATAACTAAGTATAACTGATTAATTAAATAAACGTTTAAAACTTGCTTAAATTGTTCCTAATCGAACGAAAAGTTGTCTCAATTAACATATTCAGATGAAATTTAGAGAGAATTAATAGTTAAATGAAACAAGATTTTTTCGGCTTATATGTACATATAACCATATCAATGACCTATGTCAAATAATGTATAATGAGAAGAGATTATTGTTAAAATTGGTTTAGATTTGACGGCTTTGATAGATTCAAACTTTCCAGTGAACACAAAAATCGGTTACTTTTGAAAAAATATAAATTGCGCTAATTTAGAGAATTTCAAATGCATTAAACAACGATTGAAATGCAATGATCGTCGAAATACTTAGGTTTATATATTTTTTAGATTTAACCATCTATAACAGGGGTGCCCATCGCCTATGCACACGACGCTCATTTGTTTTTGTATTGCACATAGGATATGGGAAGCAAGTGAGAATACACTTTGGTAAGCTTCTGGCGCACATTGAACAATTACACAAACAATTTTGACATTCCGCTTTGCCGTCAACTTTCGTTCCTTGCAAAACAAGAACAACGTTTGCATTGTTGCTTTCCGTTCACTTTCGTTGCTTGCAAAACAAAAACAATTGTATTGCATCGTTTTGCTTTTGCTAATCCGAATGTATTTTGTTGTTGTCTTGTACACTGAAAAAGAAAAACTTCACTTTGTTGTGAAACGTGTGATGCGTGTGACTTTTTGAAGAAACTTCTTTCTATTTTTTTTTTCTGTTTACACATTGAAACAAAAAAGACGTTCCTTACATGTATGCGTGTGATTTCTTATATTTGTATTGGTGCGTGCACATCCATAAGGCAGTTTTGGGCACCCCTGATCTATAAAGATAAGTAACCAATCTTTTTAAAACATTGGCAGTAAAATGTGTCAGGGTATAATTTGGTCGACAAGAAACTTCTTATATGTACTGCTATTAATTATCACTGCGGACGGCAGTCCGCGCTAGTGACAAAGGTTATACATATATATAAATTATTTTAAAAAAATTGTTGTAATATTTATTAGGGGTATGAAGAATTTAGCGCAATGTGCCGAGGGCCAACAATTTTTTTCGTCACAAAACTGGATATCAGAAATTTTGGGGCAAGAAAACGTTTTCGTCACTAGACTTTTACCTCGTAAAGAGGTTTTTTATTTGCTATTATCTCTTAGTAATTAATAGTATTATAGGGTACCATCTAGTCTAAGATCCAAGGAAGCTCACCAAATCATCGATGGGTTCCACAATCTCCATGTTGGCGCCCACTTCGCGAGCCGTTTCATCGCTGGCGTCCAGAAAGAAGTGTTTGTTCTCAATGGCGCCCGTTGCGGGCGGAATGCGGGCGCGATTCAGATCCTGCAGCGTGTCTATGGTCACCCTGAAAGGGGAGTGGCACAAAGGAGAAAGTGAGAGTGAGAGAGAGGGCGAGATAGATGTCATGTCCTACCGTGCCGCTGGATTGGCCAGAATGGCCGTGAAGCTGGCTCTGTAGGTGGCCACCAGGAGGATGCAGTAGATCCAATACCAGCCGGTGAGGACGCGCAGTGGCCAGTGGTGTGGCATGCGGGGCAGGGCCACATAGAGCAGCATGCTGTAAGTGAGCAGGATGCAGTTGGCATAATCATCAAACAGATCTCGTCCAGTTCCCCCCACTGCCATTCCCCGATAGCGACCCAGCTGAAGACGAAGACTCAAACGACGCCAATCCCTTGGCTCCTGACTCCGTCCACGACTCCGGCGGAGGCAGTGGAAAAAGGTGGAAGCCTGCTTGCTGTCGAGGAGCAAGGCATTGAGAAAGCTGATGAGATAGAACACAGTTCCGACCACAAACAGGGACAGCATCACGCCCGTCCACATGCCGCCGCTGAAGGGCAGGATGAAGGTCTGCCAGGAGTTGTCCGACGAGGACTCGGGCGTCAGGAAGGTCAGACACTCCACACTGTGCTGCAGACTGAGCTCCACGTGTGGCATGTAGCTCTGGAACAGATGCAGGTCCCCAATCCCAAAGCGGGCATTGTGATGGGCCTACATAAGATAAAGAGAAGTCCAAGAATAAGCAACTTAGCAAGTATTAAGATACAGTCAAAAGTACTCGATACTCGATAAATAATGCTAATCATATTTTAGAAGCTATTTTATCAAGAAAACATGTCCATATATCAAGTAAGAACACTATAGCGCTTATAAATTCCATCTACTAGTTTTAAGCTCCAACAGTGTAAAAATTACTGCATACTTTTAGGCGCCTGCATTGCTTCTAAACTTAAAAAAACCATAACAATTGTTATATTCATTAAATTTTAATGGAATTAAGTAAAATAATAGGTAAGAACAGATTATATCTATCTTTATCCTTAAAAAGAACGTTCTATCTTTATGACTGTGGGTGAATTCGATTTAATTTATGAAAGGGGCTTTTATAACAGTCTGTGTGCCAAATTTGGTTGTTCTAGTACTTATAGTCTCTGAAATCAAGGTGTTCATTCAGACGGACAGGCTGTTGTGGCTATATCGACTCTTTTCCGATGGAGATCAGGAATAAATATACTTTATAGAGTACAAGTTACCTTCTTCTGCTTTTTACTTGTACTCTCACAATAATACCTCTGCATCTTTCGGGCAATAAGTCTACCTATTGAGCTTACCACTTCGCCAATCAGTCCCGTCTCCAGTCGCGTCTCGTTCTCCTCCAGCAACTGATCCCATTGAACGGCATCGGTCTCGTTGCGACTGTAGTAGAGGGGCTGGAAATGCAATGTCTTGGCCAGGGCCTCCATAATCATGACCTCGACGCCCTCAAAGGTATTTGTGGATCTGTTGAGATGCACCATCGGCACATGCTCGGCAATGGCCACAGTTAGAGGAGCACCTGACAGTAAAGATATGAATATGCTATATAACATAAAATCAAGAAACTTCTTTAAGCTGCAACGAACCGTTTAGATTTCTAGTTTTATCCCTGAAGAGAAGCTGTCTATTGAGGCGCTTGCCAGGCCGCCAGCTGCCCAGTTGTTGCAGCACAAGGACACCGCTCAGAATGCCCGGATAGGCAATGGTCGAGATGCTGAACCTACAGGGTATTCAGAGATTATTATCTTAAACATCATTCCGATCTCAGATCTCACCTGTTGTGCTGATCCTGATGTCGCCGGAGGAACAAGGCGCGCACAAAGACGCTCCACACGTGCAGCATCTCGTGATCGTAGAGTCGGACGTCGTGCAACAGGACGAACTTGTGCTGCATGTGCAGCGCACGGTTGTCGTACACGAACTTGATCAGCTGTTGCGCCTGCAGACCATTCAACAGGGTGATCACGTGCAGATCACAGCCACTCGACTTGACGCCGTGCAACGCGTGCAGCATTTGCGAGGGCGGTTTGCTGAGATCCTCGCTGTCATTGACGCGCACCATGAAGTATCCTCGCGGATGCTGCGACACTGCCGCGAAGTATGCCCCATCGTAGATCGAGGCGTGCAGATCGTCGGTGATGATCGCCAGGCAACGCTCCACCTGCGCCTGCCACATCAGCTGTTGCAGCAGCTGCTTCAGCTCCTCCCGGTAGAGATCCACGGCCATTGGAGTCGTTAGCTGGGACACTCCGAGAGTTATCCATGTGGCGAGCAGCGCCAACTGCCACACGCTTGCAGCACGCACAGCCATCGCGGCATTAATGCCAACTCCGTGCCACATTCCGTATGCAGATCTAATTAAACCTGCCACAAACTGCCCCAACTGAACCCAAAAAAACCCAAAACTGTCACTCAGTCGCTCAACTTATAACCTGGTCAGCTTACCAACTGGCCAACTGGTCAATTGACCTGATTTACTGCCGTGCAAAGCCAGCGAATTAAACTTCGAAATGTTAACTTAGGGAAATGTATTTGAAATAAGTTTTAACAGTGTTTAGTATTAAATTCTTTGTCTAGTTTATGAACCTAATACATTTTTAACGGGAAAAAATTGATATAATTTGATTGCAAAATTAACTAAGAGGTTTAACTATGATTAAGATGACATTTCACTTATGAAAGTTTAAAATTGATCTAAGTTTTGATTAGTAAATTAATTTTTGTAGCACTCTTTTATAACTAAAATCAATAGACTCTTTAATTAATGTTTAAAAAGAATTAACGTTTTCCATAAATCAGAAGATAAGCATAGAAATTAAATGTCAATGTTACTCTTTAGGCTAGGATTTGATGAATAAGCAATCGGGAAAGTCTATAGTCGAGCTCCCAACTTTAGAATACCCGTTACTAATTTAAATAATTTTAAAATATTTTTCATAGCATGCTTCTAGGCTATTACATTGCTTGAAACTTAAATCAGCCATTACCACCTTTCTATTTGTCCGATCTTGTTGTGTTTAAGTATAATGATAGCTTTAACTAATAGATAACGTCAATTAAAAAAAAAAAAAAACGTAATATTCTAAAAACGGTGCTTGTGGTGGCTTTTCGCGATTTGCGGAGACGGGAAGGGGCGTGGCACATATTTGAAACAAACTTGTACTGCGAATGGTTTATAGAAGTCTGTGTGAAAAATTTGACAGCTTTAGCTCTTATAGTCTCTGAGTTTTAGACCCTCAGGACGGACATGGCTATATCGACTCGGCTGTTGAAGCTGATCAAGAATATATATACTTTATGTGGTCGGAGATGCTTCCTTCTCCCTGTTACATACACTGCAACGAATACAATATACCCTTTTACTTATTTTTTAAGTAACGGGTATAAATATTTTTATAAATATAAATAAATAAATTTTTAATATTTATTGTTATCACATTTAGACCTTAAATGTTAATTCGTTAGAGATTATTTCTGTACTTCAATTATTAAATTAAGTGTTTTATAATTTGGACAGACTAATTAGTTAATAATCACACCATGGCAAATTAGTTTGTCTGTCTTCATTAGCTAGCGAGGGATGATAATGATTATGTCTGAGACGTGTCACCAGGAATCAGTCAAAAGAAACAGAAACCGATTAAGAGACGGGCCAGAGGCCAGAAGCCACATTCAAATAGACATTAATGTCAGCTTAAGTGCAGAACCAGGAGACAGAAGACGGAAGACAGAAGACGGAAGACAGTCAAAAGCCAAAAGACCAAACTGAAACTCGAATGCGAATGCGATTGCGAAATGATATCGGTTAAATGTACCTGGTCAACATACATACAAGTTACCTGTTCTCCAAAGTGCCAAACGAGACTCAACTCAACTGGACTCGACTCGCCTCGGTTTCTGCACTTTATTGTCATGTAATTAACTTTTTCCGAATCTCCGGATTTCGAATTGTTTGCACATAATTGCAATTTAATTATTTCCACTTCTTCTTCGGCTTTTCTTTTTCCCTTTTCCATGTTTTTATGGATTTATTTGGGTCGCCATTAGCCATTAGCTGCAGGTACCACAGACCAAACCCAAAACCCAAACCCAAAACCCAAAAACCAGGTAAAGACACAAGTATTTTCCCAATAATGTTTGCCGAATTCAGCTCGCGTTTTGTTTACATTGACACATTTTCCATTTGTTTTTCCAAGCGACATTTTCAACATAATTTACGGGTTTCTCTTGAGCTCTCCTCATCCACATGTTGACCCGATCCTCTCCATATATATATATATATATATATATATGTGGTCTATATGGTTTTCTCACCCACAGCAGAGGGTCCATCGATTAGTTCTGCTTCTGTTTAAAGTTTCCCTTGGCCATTTGCGCTGCGAATTTGACCAAAGTGTGAAATTACCAATTTAATGCCCTGGGAAATTATGACAGATTATGCTAGCAACAGTTTTCCCACATTGACAGCTGCTTCTCTTTGGCCCAAATCCAATTAATACACCTGCCTAAATCTATATAAACGGTGTCGCTTTTTATCAAGTCCGGAAACTGATTTAATTTGTGCTGAGATCATTTTGAAACAAATCTATTCCCACGCTTTTGACAATATTTTAAATTAACAGGTTCTTGTTTTCTGCACGCGCTTAAAATAAATTCAAATTTAGGAAAAAAAGTAGTTGTTGTATTTATCGATGTTTTGCATAATTTGATAATTAAATTATAATTTAATTTGGCTATCAGATTTATGTAAATCATGATCTCAGCTAGAAATAGTTGGAAAATCTAGTGAATTGAATTCTGCATTCATTTTAAAATTAAGTAAAGATTCATAATCATTTCATATATTTTTTAAATCAGAGTTGACTGCGAACAAATCTTTAAAAAAGTGTGAACTAATTTGTTTGAATATAAATATAATTATAAATATAAATATAAATATAAATATAAATATAAATATAAATATAAATATAAATATAAATATAAATATAAATATAAATATAAATATAAATATAAATATAAATATAAATATAAATATAAATATAAATATAAATATAAATATAAATATAAATATAAATATAAATATAAATATAAATATAAATATAAATATAAATATAAATATAAATATAAATATAAATATAAATATAAATATAAATATAAATATAAATATAAATATAAATATAAATATAAATATAAATATAAATATAAATATAAATATAAATATAAATATAAATATAAATATAAATATAAATATAAATATAAATATAAAAACTTTAGCTAGGCATTCGTTTAGTAGCAGAGTCTAAGTCGGCGAATAATATGTATATAGAGGTCTGTCAATCATTCGACTAGTGTGTA
The DNA here is from genome assembly GCA_037043435.1 of Drosophila suboccidentalis. Lineage (NCBI taxonomy): Eukaryota > Metazoa > Arthropoda > Insecta > Diptera > Drosophilidae > Drosophila > Drosophila suboccidentalis. The sequence continues at coordinate 107,743 of JBAMBK010002690.1, read as the reverse complement.
TATGTATATTATAGATATATAACAGATAGAGGTCTTTCAATCAATCGACTTGTTTGCACTAAATTCATTATCTTAATGAGGCATTATTAAATTATTCACGTTTAGAAATGTGCCAAGTCAAATGCGAACACGTTGTCAATATCAATGACTAATCTACGAATACAACGAATACATTCACACTCACACTCGCACTCACACGAGTATACTCGTATCTACAGAATGTGTGTGTACATTTTGGTTCATTGAATAAAAACTTAATCAGCATTCAATTAAATGCACAGAGCAACAACAGCTCAAGGGGGGGGGGACAAATCAAAAAAAAAAGAGACAATAAGAATGGAGGGAGAGAGGGAGAGGTAGAAAAGGATAGAAAAGGTGAGGGGAGGAGAGCGCGTTTCGTTGATTATGTAAATCAATTGAACAGCGAGAGATAAAAACAAATTTCGCTGATATATCGTTCTTTAGTATTATTTTCCGATTATTTTATTTCACTCTCTGACGCTGACGCTTTTTATATAATCACATTGACAGTTGTTGCCCCAACGAATTCACTACCCTGCAACCGAATGACAGCATGGGTATACAACACAACAATTAAGTAGAAAATTCCAGAAAGATACTACATTTCTAGTATTATAATTTTATAATTTTTATCAATATCCCAAACAATAGAAAGTTTTACTTTATTATTAAACTAAAACAACTTTTTTTTTGTAGTCCACTTTCAGGGGTACAGGGTATTTCATAGTACAAACATTTCAAATAAACGCCAGATTTTTTGTCCATGTGTTTTTCAATAATCGTGTCAATCGAGCCTCTTTTTTGATTTGTTAATAAATGAAAACTAGAAAAACGCTTAAATTAACAAAGTGAAAAAAACAAGTTGACACCGTTATGTCATCAAAAAGCTGGCAAAAAAAATCACAATTTATATACTAAATTACATTAAAGCAAATCGAGGCATCGGTAAATTCAATCAATGAAAAACTACAACATTTAAATCAAATAATTGAAATTCAAGCTTTAGTTGGAATAGTCATTTCTATAAATGTGCTATGGATTGTTAATGATTGAAAGTAGTCAAAATAAAATTTAAAATAAATAATATTCAATTTTCGAAACACTTAAGATTGGATAAGCTCCCAATCTATTAGAAATCTTGCAATATTTTTCAAATTTAGAAATCCTACACAATTTTCTGAAGATTTTATATACAATATTATAATAATCATAATCCGAATTCATAAAATCACAAGAACATAATATCAAATCTTATCAACACTTTAAAAATTTCAGTAACATGTGAAATCCAATTCGAATAAATATTCGCATAGTGACAGATTTCCGTAAGAGAATGATGAAATAGAAAGATCTAAAATACATATTTCCATTGTTTCTTCAGCCGATACTGTAACTCTGTCAAAATATGACTAATGGGAATATCACCTGTTGTCTTTTTTAAACTCTGGCCGCTAAAATTGCAATTAGTTGAACTAAAACATTGAGTCATGGAATAAATATTTCATGTCACCTTGACTTGAATGTGTTATATAAACTGTAAAATAGGTCTGGTAATACTTCCAATACTCTCCCTCTCTCCATCTTTGTCTTTCCTTGCACTTCTCCCAACTGACGTGGCCAATAACACGAATCTGCAGAAAAGCCTCGGCACAATTCGCGAACTGAGTAATTCGCGTCGAGAGCATTGAGAACTGTTGCCAGGGGTTCTTTATTTAGGTGTATGATGAAATCAGTACTGGAATATTACCCTATATATGAGTATAGGAAATAAATGCAGACCCTAGCAATATAGCTCAACGGAGGCAACGGAGGCCCGTCAATGACACACATTTCTTATCAGTCTGCCCAAAGTGATCTAATCAAAAGCGGAGACATTTTGTCTACGCGCTCTACAACATGTTGCCCATGGGTCTGGTTCTGGCTACTGAGTTTCTTTGTCTGGGAATGGAGAATTGGAAAGGGGGAACGGGGAACTGGAACCACGCCATTTCGCCATATCTCAAGTGCAATACGCGTCGCGATAAACACGCGACCTTGCAAAATGAGCTCCTCCTCCCTTACCCCTTTCCCCTTGCCATGTTCCACAATGTTCTCTCTCTCTTTCTGACATGTATATGACGCATATTTGCCCTAGCACCGTTAAATATTGATTTAATATTCTTTAGCTCTACTACATATTAGTACTGTATTTATATATATATAATATAGAGAGAGAGATATATATATTCAGTAAAAGCGAGACTATGTAGGAGAGAGGGAGAGAGAGGGGAGAACAAATATCTGGTGCACAGTCAGACGATTTGTCGTCCAAGTTGTTGAAATTTGATAAGCAGCTCCATTTGGTTCCATCAATTTGCCCCTGTAATATAACTTGTCTGATTGCTCTAGGCAAATATTTGTGGTGCAAACTGTAAACTGTTGCCTCAGTGATTGCATAATGGAAGTACTCGTGTCACGACACGTTTCCATCGCTAGTCGAGCAATTAATTTGTTTTGGATACTTTGAAAATTAAATAAATATGCCAAAAATGAGAGTCGACTAAAAAGTTAAAGTGTATTGCGAGAAAATTGTTGATTAGTTAATAAATAGAAATAGTAAAATCTAAGAACTCGTGTCACGACTCGTTAACATCGCCAGTAGAGCAACTATTATCATTTTAGGGCTTTGAAAATTAAATAAATATGCCAAAAATCATAGAGCCAAGAAATAGATAAAGAATATATAGAGTTTAAAAGTTGATAGTTAATATATAGAAATTTTAAAATAGTAGAGCTCGTGTCACGACACGCTCCCATGACTAATATATGAAATAAAATATTCGAAAAGATGCAGAAAATTCGAGTTCTTAACAAATAGTCAGATAAACTATTTAAACTAAATTAACTTATTTTTTAAATAGCGAGTTAACTTTCCAATTTCTCTGCCTTTTCACTACCGAAAACTTCTCGAAATAATGCTCAGATTTCTAAAAAAGATGACCCGAGGCCATAGGTCACGAATTATCCGGGTTACTTTAACACTTACCATTTTTTCAGCAAAGGAAAATGCTGGAAAAACCCGATGGGTAACTCATTGTGGAAAATTTGCGGCTCATTTGGGAAAACGGTGGATCAGGTAGAGCCGAAGATGACGGCACTGGCATCAGGTAGAGTCACAGATACAGATACATATATGTACATACATAGATAGATAGTTGTACTTGATGCCAAACTGAAGCGACAACAACAACAACAAAAGGGAACAGCAAAGTCCACTTAAAAGATGGAAAAGGGACAATATGGAGGGAAGAGGGAAGGTCGCTGGAGGGTCGTGGCAGGGGCAAGGGCAGGGGCAGGGGGATGGAATGACAGTAAACACTTTCAGCTGATGCAATGTCATCAATTTGGAAAATCAACTTAAATGCGGACCCTTCCCAAATGGCCCTGAAACTGGAACTGAAACTCAAACTGGGACTGTGTTTGCATAAATTACGCTCCGATTCGAGTACCCGCAACCGGGCATTGAATGTGTGTGTGTGTGTGCGTGTGTGTGTGTGTGAGTACACTCAGTTCAGAGTTGTTGCTGTTGTTGTTGCCAGGTCAATTCTGTAGTGAGAGTTGATTGGAGTTTTTTAATTGATTTAGTATGACATGACACCCAAGGCTGTGCAACTGGGGACAGCTATTTTTAGTTAGTTTTATGCAGGCCATCACCTTCCCACCTTCCCACCTCCTCCACCCACACCCCCAACCTTCCACTCTCCTCCCTTCCCTTAGACAGGTTCGAGAGCATTGAATCAGTTGCTCTTCAATCCATGACCTTCGTTTCGGATGGCGCACACGCAATTTTAAGGGTGATTAGCGCTCGGATTGTGGACATAGGGACAGGGGTCCCAGGGGGTTGGTGGGGGCGGGGGACTTACGACAGGGAGTTGAGCTGAGTGTTAAATTGATAAATTGCCCTTATTGGAAAGGAAGTTGTGAACTGTCTGCGATTGCCATAGATACATAGATACAAGTGCCAACAGTCTCTGTGTGTGTGTGTGTGTGTGACTGGGGCGACACTATTTTTATGGCCAGTGGTGTGCTGGGCTGTGGGAATTATCCACTGAAATCCTTAAAGTTGATTTAATCTTTAATAAGTTAAATATGTTCAGCTAAAATCTTAAGTTTTAATCTAAAATTATATATGAATTTACATTTTTAAATATAATGATATTAGATATAAAATTAAATATTAATTTCAAGCTTAACTTCAGTATTCTGTTTTAGAAATATCACAGTATTTACTGAAAAATATATTAATGTGCACAATTCTATAATTTCTTCAGATATTTTCTGTTTAGTCAATTTTCAGTATAACGTTTCCTATGTCGATTCGTATTTTGTAGATTTCAAGTTTATTTCATTAACTTTTAAAATAATAATATAACAATGAGTTCTTTACGGTGATTAAGACTCTTGTATACACTAGATAAATGTTATTGACTCAACGATTTATTGTTTCGATTGCTTATCTATTGGCTATTTATAGATTAAATATAGAGATATAATAAATAAATACCATAAAAATTTGAAAAGATGAATCAGCGCGACAATTTCACAAGATCTAAAATAATGGGCGATTATGTTGCTTCTTCTTACTCTGTGTCTTTCGCTCTTTTACTTTGTCACAACAGCAACGACCACAAAATCAAGAGAAGCAGCAACAACACAAACAACAGCCACATTTGCATTCTCATTACAGCTGTCACAATAGCAGAGTTTAGGATTGTGGAGAGGTGGAGTGACAATGGGGTTAAAGAGAGTATCCTCTTTGCTGAGCGCATACAGTAAGTCAGCAAATTGTTTTAACAATATTTAAAAATTACTTTGCAGAAAAAACCTTTTTTAATTTATTACTGTGTATTTTTATTATTTAACTTATACTTATAGTTTAAAGAACCAATTAATAATATAAACAACAACTATTTTTTAAATTACAAACTAAACAAAAAAATATTTTTTGTAGCAACAGTTACTCGACATACTGTAGGTGTGTGCAAACATTGTATGTGTGTTGCTTTAGTCCACGGAGAGCATGAGGATGTGTTTTGAGGGAGAGAGCGAGATAACCCGCGTCAGGTACTCACGTATGTCCAGTAATTTCATCATTGCTATGTTTTCTCCAATTTCAAGAAACTATACGTAGCCAAAAAGAAAAAAATCAAAAGAGAGATAGAGAAAACCCGTTGCCAAGCAGAAAATGAACTATTGATGAAAAAAAAAAGCTGACGGGCGAATGCAACACAAGCAAAAGATACAGAGAAATGACTTTGTAGAAGATACACACATACATGCATGCATGCAAGTCACTCTGCCAGAGTGTATGTGTGTGTGTGCAGAATAAAACAGATGATTGCCCATAAGCAAAGCAAAGACTACAACAACAACAACAACAAGCCAAGCTCAAAAGCTTTGCGACTGCGACGCCAACGGCGACAGCGACAGTGGCTGCGACAGCAACTGAGGCCGGCCGGGCCCCACTCGGACTTGGCTTTGGCTCTCTTGCGCTGCCAGCGAAGACATAAAAAATAAATAAATAAATAAGCGAGCTGAAAAGAAAGAAAGAAAACAAGCAAACATCAACAGCCGCAGCAACAGCAACAAACATGCAATACATACACACACACATACATATGCGCATACATACATATGTGGAAAACAGATGAGAGCGAGGCGACGTTGCCGCTGTACAACTCGTTTGCAGGCGGCTCAGCAAGCAAAGTAAGTGAAAAACGGCAACAATGTGCAGGCAATAAGAAAATAGCAACAACAAACAGCCACAGCAGCAGCAGCAGCAACAAAACCTTAGGCAAATTACATACATACATACAAATGTATGTACATAATTGTATGTGTGTCGGTTTTGGGGGGCGCGTTGACTGCGAGAAACGAGTTGGAAAATCAAGATACTGACTGAGCGTTTGGCGCAGCAGCAGCGACGCGACGCCGACGGAGCTGCAGCGCCCATAAAAACGTTGAACGGCCACGGCTGACTTTGTATACAGCATTGCATACATGTATGCGAGTGTGCATATATACACTCAAATACATGCACATGTACATATGGGCTGGGGATATGCGGGAACCTGCTGTGCGCCAGAAAAACAGATGATGAGCGAAACAGCTGCAAAGTCAAATGCTGTCGTACTCCTTACTGTTGTTGTTGTGCTCGCAGAGAGCGAGAGAAAGAGCAAATGCTCAACACATTTGAGTTCAATCAGCTGTGCGCTGTGTTGCACTCAAACCAACAATTTAACTGTGCCCGTCAGCTGTGATCACTCGAGTTAAAGAGCGCCCCACTGTATTTAGCACTCAAAGAGCAGATTTAAGAGCGCAACTGAGCGAGGCAAACTCTTGAGTAGACGTGCTTTGTACTCTTTAACACAAAGCAGCAATTGAGTTGAAGTGAACGAAGAGTAATTGAGCATTATTTTCTTAGTAGAAATTTTATGCAAAAAGAACTCGAAATGTGTTTACTTATTTTTCTTGTTCTTGCTGTATATAAATAAATGCATATTTATTTATGCTAATGACCCCCGCTCTGGTCAGCACGACAACAAATTCAAATCACAAAACTTTTACGCAAAATTGTGTGAAAAAGTTGCCAAAGTGTTTTGCATATTGAGCATAAATCAATTATGCATCTTTAAGATAATTTTCTTGAGTTGCTCTGAAAGCGCAAATACAACTACATGCATATTAAATGCCATGCACATAATTTAATTTTTATCTAATTTTAAGCATTTCCTCGAAAACTCAACACAATTTTCCGCAACAACAAATTACACACACGCACACACACACACAATGAAAATACAATGTATGTATGTACATGAAAAATTGCCTACACGTCAAACAAATTGTCATTGTTGTTGCTGTGGTTTTTGTATTTGTATTTTTTGTTGCCGCTGACGTCGCGACGCGTCGTTCGACGCTGCGCTGCACGTTTCAAAACTTTTGCTCGCTAGATGGCGCCACACGTATCGTTTTAGAGCGACAATTGAAAAATCGGATTGAATTTTTTGCTTTTTCTTTTGCTTATCGCTTATCGTTTATATCGATGCGTGTGTGCGTGTGATATAGTATTATTATCTATAATTGATGAATCAATTGCAATTGCAATCAATTGTGATTTTCTTATCGATTAACCTTATTATTATCATTTCTTTATCAGTCAATTGAAAGCGTTTCAGTTTAAAAATACGAAATCGAAATCTTTCTCCTTGAACCGCATATTATAATGGGTCTATTATAAGACCTATAAGTTGAATTCTGCGAAAGTGGATGTACAATTTAATAGATCTGCATAGACGAATTCCGAGAACTTTTCACGAATCTTTTTTGAAATGAATTTTTTTATCTCTCTTGGCATAATTTTGCACCTAAGACAAACATAAAAATCGAAAAATCTAGAAAAACTCAACTTAATTCTTGTTAAATTTCATGTGATTTTCTTTTTTTTTCTTGCTCTGCACGTTTTTCACGTAATGTGTTTGTATTTGAGGAAAAACGGAAAATGTGGTTTGCTTTTTATACAGAAAGAAACTAATTAAAGCATAGATTGTGCTTAGGAAATGTGAAAAATGGCAAAGACTGAGAGTATTTTGAGTTCTTTTCTCAGATTTCAATGGAATACTTATTTAAGAAGCATAAAAATTAGTTTTAAAAAAGTGTTTATATCATAAAATTACTGAATAAATTAGGAAATGGCTATAATACTTGTATGTGTTTAAGCCAAAAAAAATTAAATTAAAATGTAAATTGAAAGTTTTTTTGATTGTATTTTCAATTTTAATTTTCTTTTATGAATTTGTTAATCTTTTTACTTTGAAAATAATATGAGCTGAGAGTATTTTGAGTTCTTTTCTCAGATTTCAATGGAATACTTAGTTAAGAAGCATAAAAATTAGTTTTCAAAAAGTGTTTATATCATAAAATTACTGAATAAATTAGGAAATGGCTATAATACTTTTATTTTATGTGTTAAAGCCAAAAAAAATTAAATTAAAATGTAAATTGATTGTATTTTCAATTTTACTTTGAAAATAATATGAGCTGAGAGTATTTTGAGATATTTTCGCAGATTTCAATAGAATTTTTATTTAAGAAGCATACAAAATAAATGAACTAATGAAAATAAAATGTAAATTGAAAATCAGAAGATGACATCAATTTTTCTGATTCAATTCAATTTTAAAGTGTTTTTTTTTAATCTTTTTAGCGCACTTTTTACTTTGCAAATAATAAATAATAGTGAAATTGCTGATTACAATAGCCACAATTAGTTGATAGGTGATTAAATTAGTCTATTTATTAGCTAAACGTGCATCTGTCTTGTGCTTTGCACTTTGCTCCAGTTTAATCACCATATGTACATATATATATATATTAGTATAATCCAATTTAGAATCTGCTGTGTCATATTTGCATAGATTGTGAAATTCTTGGCTTTGATTTGCATCATCATTTTAGCAAAATATACACAGAGAAAAGGAGACAAAAGTCGAAGGCAAAGTTAACGTTTCATTTGGTTTTATTATCTGGCAAACATATCTATACAAAAGCAAATGTATCTGACAGCAGCATAACCCAAAGATACACACACTTACACACACACGCACATACATACTTGAGAGAATTTCATTTCAATTCAAAACGAAACGAACAGGCACAAACATGCAAAGAAACACACAAGGAAACAGGTTCAGATACATTTCAATCTTTCGTTTTCAATCTACGTGCAACAGCAGCAACAACAACAACAACAACAACACTATCATAATCTAAAAGATGCATTCAATTGAAATGAAAGGACCCAGCATGAAATCATGATATGAATATAAAATTATTCTACAAAAGCAAAAAAAAAAATGAAAAATAAATAAATAAAATAAAATGAAGATATTAAATTCAAACTGGACTTTCAAATGCTGGTGAAATTCGTAATGCTCCAACATGAGAATATAAAAAATAAATATGAAGAATATAAACATGGAAAATAAATAAAAAGAAGATATACATACGTATAAAATTAAATGATGATGAAATACTTTTAAAATGTATAGAGATTTAGAGAGTCACGATTGTGTATAGAATTTATATTATAAACACAAACTATAATAATAATTAAATTAATTGCTCATAAGAAATAATTGTCAATTTATTCATTTAAAACCTGAATATAACTGATCATCTGATTTAATATATTATAAGGGATTGAAGCTATATAAAAAACGTCCATTAAAATCATATAATTTTTTAATTTTACTAATAATAAATTTGCAAAAGATCAATAAAAGATACTTTTTGAAAAATATAGATCTAGCCCAGATTAAAACGAGATTTATTCACAGATAACGCTCTAAAATAAAATGGAAATACGGTTGATTTTCAGGGAAAACTGACAACATGGCAGATGAATTTCAGCGACAGCGACAGCGACAGCGAATTTCCATCATTTGTGAGATCTCTCGAGTAATTGTTGTGAAATTAGGCAGCATGGCAACAACAACAACAACAACAACATCAGAATCAGGAGTTGGGGAAGGGGAAGGGGCAGAAGGAGCAACAGTACTCGACTTTGCTACTTACCACTTGGTGCTTGTTGCAACTTGATATGCCATTAGCAACACATTGTGAACGTACAGAGAACAGAGTCCGCAATCCGTTCGGAGTCCGGAGTCAGAGACGGAAACGGAGTCGGAGACGGCGACGGGATCGGAGAAAGAGAGAGGGAGAGAGAGACAGAGAAGTAGGCAGCCCATTTGGCCACTGGACTTCGATTTTCAAAGTTGTTGCAAACTGCAGTGGAAAATTTCAATTTTGACATGGTGCGTTCTCCTGGGGCAGCAACAAAAACGGCTACAGAAGTGGCAGCAGCGCAGCAACTGCGGGCAGCGCAGTAATGTGGAACGAAACGTCTGCACGACGGGAGGGTGTGAAGTGGCGGCAGCTATGAATATTACTAGATGTGCGTGTGTGTATGTGTGTTCGTTTCGTACGTGTGCATTGCGTTCGCTGCGTTGCGTTGCCTCCTTCCATCCTTGCCAGAGAGCACTCAGAGAGTGAGAGAGAACATTTTCATCATCCTTTTTGGCCTGCCTGCCTGTCGTCTGTGCTGTGCTGCCTTCGCCGGCAGCAGCGAAACATGCTCAACCGGCACAAAAGTCACGTATGCATTCAAGCACATACAAGCATACACACAAACACATCTATACATACAGTGAGTGAGAGATACATACATACGCATACACGCACTCGGTCGACAGAGCGACAGTTACATGAGAAACAGAAACAGCGACAACGACAGAGACACAGTGCCGGGGCCGGTTGTAGGTGCGCATGAGCGAGCCAGTTGAAGAGCGTTGAGTGAAACAGCTGATGAGTGAAAAGAGAGTGACTGCGACAGCGATGGAGCGTTGTAAAAAGCAGCCAACTTACATCAGCCGTTTTGCTTGCCCTGCTCTGTGCTTCTTTCTACCTGCAGCAGTCACAGCACAGCAGCAATATAGCAACAACTACAATTACAGCACCCACATACACACACGCACACACAAGCGCACATACTATATACCTATTGAGTATATACGTGCTTTGAAGCGGTCTCTTTGCGGAGAGCACAACCGCTAATTGCTCAGCAAACACATATAGCGTTGTTGTTGCTGCTCTGCTGCTCTGACTCTCCCAACGACTCACCACCAGCAGCAGCAGTAGCAGCGGCCGCGGCAGAGGCCAACTGAGCACTGTCGCCTATAAATAGCCGGTGCAGAGGACAGCGCTTCATAGTAGCTTCGAAACATTGCTGAGGTAAACACATAGAAAAGTAAGAAACGGCAAAGCAGCAAGAAAAGAAAGCAAAATTAGCGTGTGTTGAACATTTTCTACTGTTGGACGATTTTAAGTACACAACAACAAAATATAAATTGTTTCAAGAAGAATTCTATGTTTAAATAATTACAAACTACAAAAAAAACCAAACAACTAAAATGTATTTGTAACTGTATAAAAACCAAACAAAAAATAATTTTATGAAAATTATTAAATAATATAATAATTGCCATCAAACAAATGCAACGGACCAACGCCATTTAAGTGATAAACCACAAAACAACCAACAACAACAAAAGTGCTGTGATTTCCAACTACAAAACAACAACAACATCAACAAAATTAACAAATGTTAATTTTTAAATAACAACAAATTTGAAGCAATCAACAGCAAAAATTGAAAACAACCAGCAAATTGTGATAAATTATTAATTAATTCAACTCAAACAAACAAACAAATAAGAAACAAACACTATTAATTAATTTGTTAAAAGAGCAAAGAAAGAAAACTCTTCAAGTGATACAAGAACAACAAGAAGAAAAGCGACACTGAACATTTTGTCCCGTTAAACACCGAGAAAATTCAAAGTCAAATGAAAATGGAAGTACTCGCTATGCAGTCTAACTACGGTGGTGTCCTGGGATCCAACAAAGCTCGAGGTAAGTTTGAATAGTTCAAGAACCAAAGTTCTAGAAATTAAATTCGAGAAATTTCCAGCGTACAGTTCAAAACTTATTGAAAACTTTTGAAGTCATTCGACTTTTTATTACAAGAGACAAAAAAAAAATTGAAATTTAAAATTAATTCATAAAAAAATCAAAACGAAAAAAAAAGAAGAGCAGAGCAACAACAACAACATTTGCGACAAAGTCACGTACACAACAACATGCAACAAAAAAAAAAACAAGCAGAAATAAAACAATAAAAAATGATTTTTCGTTTTCTTTTTGCTTGTTGCTTGTTGGGCCTCTGCCTCTGCCTCTGCCTCTGTCGTGTTCCGCTTTTATCTCGTTCGCTGCTTGTTGCCAAGCGGCGGTGTATGCATGCGTGTGTGTGCGTGTGCGTGTGAGTGAGTGAACATTGAACAACAGCTAAAACAGCCAACAACTTGACGACGACGCTTTATCGTTAACTAAGTCTACGATGCCTACAATTTGCCTCAAGTTGATTTATTTTTTTATTATGACTTAAGTATTATTATTATTCGTCTTGTACTTATCAAAGTTGTGTTTTGTTTTTGCGCTACTTTTAGATTGGACCAGCACATTGACACCGCCCACGTCCGCCGCAGTGGCGAAGAAGGTCGCCGTCTCTGCTTCCAGCAGCGCAGCCAGAAAGAGCGTCAGCAGCCAGAACACACACAGTATTAAGCACAAGCAGCAAGTGAGCCGCAGCAGCAGCAGCGGCAGCAACAGCAGCAGCAGCAGCGCCAGCAGCAGCAGCAGCGCCAGCGTCAGCAAGAAAACCAAAAGAAGCAGCGGACAATATGCAATGAACAGCAGTCCATACAGTAGCGTCTACAGCTGTGACGAGGACGAGACTTGGGTGCGCAGTGATGTTGATGCGGCTGCTGTTGCGGAGCTGTCGATGGGTCTGCTCGACAAGCTGCGCGAGGCGAAGGCGCGTCATTTGACATGCACCGAAGTGTCGCTACCCTGTGATCTCACGCCAAGCATTGCGGCGGAAATAATTCGTGTGTCGGAGAAGGAGCCATGCGGCATTCGGGGCTGCACCATCTATGTGGAGTTCGAGGATGAGCCGCAGAATTCGCGACGCATTGCATCGCTCAAAGTGGATCCGGAAACGGTATCCACATTCGAGGTATATCTAACACTGCGACAGGATCATCGCGGCTGGACGGCACTGTTGCCGCAGTTCATGAAGAGTCTGGCACGCACCATCACCATCAGTCCTGAGTATACCATAACCAAGCATAAGCTTTACTCAGCCGATGGCCTGGGCGCCAGACGTACCTACAGCTTTGGCTCAAGCAATAGCCAGGCAATTGCAACGCCAACGATATAAGTGATTAAGAGAGAGTAAGAGAGAGAGAGTTTAAGAGATCGAAAGTAAAAGAGAGAGAGTAAGATATTGAAGCGAGCCCAGCGAGTGCGAATTAAGCGCGCCCAACACCGCCCAACACCCCCTGTGATGTCGAGAGCAGTAGTTAGTTGCGAGCGCAACGCGACGACGAAGCAAGTATTCGAAGCCACCCCACCTACACACACATACACATACAACATACACATAAAAACACTTATACGCATACTTATAGTATACGACACACATACAACACACTCATACTAATACAGTTCGAAGTTTGCTGTGAAATTCACGCAACTCTTCGAATTTCAATTTTGTAATTGTGACTCTCACCACCATTTTACTTAGATGCGTAGTAGATGCTATAAAAAAGCAAAAACAAAAACAAAAAACAAAATAACAAATAACTAGTGTTTTAAGTTGTTTCTCCTTTTTCAACAATACAAAAACAAAAAAAAAAACAAAATGAAAATACAAAAAAAAAAAAAACAAAACAAAATGAAAACATGAAATTCAAAGACGGCAACCCGCAAGCCACAGGCAGCAACAGCAACATTAACAGCAAAATGGCAAGCATTGGGCAACCCTAACCCATGCCCCTCCCCCCCACAAGCTTAGTGCGCTCGCTGCCCAGGCCGCTGCGAGGGTTGCTTAGTCGACAACTCATGAATATGTGATACTGTTTAAGATGCTAAGAGTTTTTTGCGTGCGCTCGCAAGTACGGCCACCCAAAAAACGAATGATAAAATATACACACACACCACACACACACAAATACACAAACACATCCACACACAAATACACACAAAAAATAGAAGAGATACAACTAAATGTGAACAGATTTTTTTTTTAAATTGTATGCTATTATAGTAATAAACAAACCAACAACAAACAAACAAACAAACAACAAAAAAAACTTGATCTTGATAAATTTAAAATTTAACTGTACGTTTAATGTGTAGAACGAGCATAAGGTAAAAAAAGATAAAGGAGATAAAGCGAAGTAAGAAAAGAGAAGAAGAGAACGCTCCAATTTTAGTTAGACGCAGCTTGCTGCATTAAAAATTTTTTAAATTATTAATTAATCTTAATTAAAACCAACAAATTTTAGGATTTTAACAAATTTTTATATATTATTAAATGTATAGCGCCTACTACAACAACAAATACAAAACATCATTAAAATTACAACACGAAAAATACAACAAAACAAAACAAATTGATTAATAATTAATAATTGCTTAAATGTTAAGGCAAAACAAATATCTCAGTAAATGTGAAAGCGTAAAAAATTTGTAAAATTTTTTTGTCTGTGTAAAACTCCAATTGCGATAAAAATAAAAAATTAAATTAAACAAAAAAAAAACAAAACAAAACAAAACGAAAAATTTAAATGTAGCTGCAAAAAATAAAATTAAAAATGCAACTAAAATGCAATGCGATATAATTTTTAAAAATTACGATTAACGTAACAATGAAAACTTAATGTTCTCACACATACACACTCACACATACACGAAAGTATCTATACCAGCTAAAAGTATCTTAACTTAAAAAATCGAAAACTATTTATTACAACAACCACACAAAAAACAAAACGATAAACAAAACAAAAACATGTATTAATTTTTTTATATTATTACGAAAAGAACAACCACATATTGTATTTAATGTTAAGTTTTTTATTGCGTAATTTCAAACAACAACAAAACAATACAAAATTTGTGAGAAATTTGTAACCAAAATGTAAGCAAAACAAAAACAAAAATACAACAAAAGAAGCAAAAACAAAGGCAAAAAAAAAACAACAACAACAAACAATACATCAACAAGAAGAAAAGAAAAAAATTACAAAAATAAAAGCATATAATTTTTCCTGCGCTAGCGGAAAATAATTGTGAAAAAAATTAAAACAAAACGGCTTTCTTTTTTAATGCCATGGGCAGGGTGACCAGAGAGGGCGGGGAGAGGAGGGGGCGGTGGCGGGGGGCTGCTTGTAGCGGGTGCTTGCAGCTTGCAACTTTCTTTTGCAGCCAAGTGAAGTGCGGCAACGGCGCATCGGCAACGGCAACTGCAACTGCAACTGCAACGATCGGCAACCAGTTTGCCATTTTGCTAGCCCGGTTTTCATCACGGTGGAGAAGACGGAGAGTGGAGAAGAAGACAGCAGGGGGGCAGCTGGCACTATGAACTTGGCTGAAGTGCGGCAACAGCGCTTGAATCAAAGTTTTTACACGAAAAAAAAACAAACTAAACAAAAGTGGGAGAAAAATCAAAAGACCAGTCTTGAGGCCAGTACGCAGCTCACCAAGCACAACAGATTTCGGAATAAATATCACATAAAAAGCGTTACTTTTTATGTGTAAGTCTTATCTGATATTTCTCAAGCGCTTATCTATGCAAAGATAGAGCATAACTATTTGCCTTTTAAAGATAAAGTCAATTAACGCAATTTTTAATTGCTAAGATATTCAAATAGTTTGTCTCAAAGTAAATGAAGATATTTAAATTGTCTCTCAGTACTTAATTAATCTGTTTTCTGGTGTCTCTCAGTAATTAAATGATAAAGTTGTTGGTTAATGTATTAATCTGTAGATATAATTAAAGGTAATTAAATTACATGGATTTTGTGGTATATGTATAATATGGAGTTCAAATTCTATTTACTTTTCAAAATAAATTATTGTTTTCGTTTGTGCCTCTTCTTTGCCGCATTTTCATTGTCAGTTCCATCTCAGGTACAATTAAAAGCTTTAACTAATTATTTTGAATTGAAAATTCTCACGTCATAAAAAAAAACAACATTAATTAAATCATTTCGTGCCACGTCACAAAATTTTGTTTGCTTGTTTTCGGTACAATTTTAAATTTTAATTATTTGTTTTTTGAACTGTTTTCCCTCTTGTTTTTGTGCGCTTTGTGACGGCGCCAGCGAATACGGAAAGCGGAATGAGGAACAAGGGGGCAAGAAGGAAAGGGGAGGGAAGCAATATCATTTTTGCTGACGCGCCTGACGCTTTTAATTTCCTTGACTTTGTAATTTATAGTTGTTTTTATATACAAAATGTATTTGTACACATACATATATTCCGAAGATTCTATGGCTTGTCTATGGAAACACGTTTCGCTTATGCGACACACGCGTTCCAAAAACTATTTTCACCCTGTTTAATACCCTGTAATACCAAAGCTGTATAAAGTATGTATAGTTGCAGAGTATCTTCTAGTTGAGTTTACTCATCTGCTTCTGCTTCATAGAATACGCCTGTTTTTTAAGCACTTTCTATAGTTTCTGGCAGCTGTATCAAGTTGTCTTAACACAAGTGCTCGGTATTTCCCGATATGAAATGTCGCTGAAGAACAATAAGAACCCGAAGAAGTCGACGGTATTTGCAATATTATTTAATCCGAAGTTACCATTCAGAAGATAAACAACGAAAAAATAAATAAATTAAATGGAATCGAATGAATTGAATTGAAATGGAATTTGTATGTGTCATTTATAAAATGCGGAATTTCTGTTATTTTCTGTCTGTCTGTTTCAATAGCGACAGCAATTGGCAAATATTTAGTCAAGTTCTCGTGGTTCTATTTAAACAATATCTTTAATGCTAATTTCAGATCGCCCACCTCCCAACTATTCCGACTTTCATATTTCTATTTCTATTTGCATTTGTATTTTCAACAACACTTGTCTGACAATTTATTTAAGTTTTCTGTTCTTGTTTTTGGCTATTTCAATATGGAAATTTTCCAGATTCTGAAGACATCGATGGATTGCTCAGATCGCGGCACGTGTCGCAAAGAATGCGAAAGAATTATACGTCTTAAGATACAAAAAAAAACTAGACACAGAGAGAGAGAGAAATGCTGTTAATCCAATAGCAATTGTATATATAGTAAATAGTTTTTAAGGCAACTCGCAGATAATTTTCAAACCGTACGCACACCTGGGCCCAGAGACCTTATCAATACGACTATCATAAGAAAATACTCATGTTGAACTTATGAGCATTATCAGTCCATCAGTTATTTCATTTTGGAGGTAAACATCTTCTGTTTACAGACAAGCACTTGAGTGTGTACATAGGAACACAAGTATTTGTGCTGATAGCTGTACAGTGAAGACCCTCTACACAAAAAGAAATCCAAGTTATTCCTGATGAAACTATAACTAACTATTCGTTCTTTTGTAAAACAAACATTATGGTCTTAAAATATATATCAAAGACCTTGTTCAGTGAATATTTCCTTTTTAAAATTGATCCCTTCAGCTGATAATACCACATAGAATATCTTTTCTGAAAATAATCTATACGCAACCAAACAATTTAGCCATTAGTAAACCCCTTTTTATCGCACTTCCGAAAATAATAACTTAATTTTTGCTCTATGCGCAAAACAGCAATTTGTCGGATCGATGGATTGTCAGTTTCTTTGACCTTCGAAGGACCTTATACCTTATACCCATTGTCCTTTTGTCTCAGGGTTCTTTGTGGCTGGCAACCACAACAGATCGTAGTTTTGTATATTCATCTAACTGATAAATATGAACCCTAGACAGACCCTCACCTTTCCCTTTTGCAACACAACAACAAAAAAGCAGAGGCTACGAATCTTTTTCTTACATTTTATGTATCTATAAGATACAATCGCATAGATAGACTCATATGTGTGTACCTTTTGTAGTTGCTGTTGTTGTTGTGATCGTTGTTGTTGTGGTCGTTGTTGTGTGTGAGCCGTGTTTGTCAACTTGTCGTTTCTTTTTTGTCTCTGACTCAATTGCTGGTATCGCATAGATTTGCCCATTTCAAAAAAAACAGAAAACTGATAAGCAAGCAGTTCTTGGGCAAGATGCACTGAGAGAAAGATTTTAGAATTATAATAAATAATTTTTGGGAAATGATTCAATACAATTTACTGAAAAGTGTCGGCAGATAAAAAGTTAGTCAAACAAAATATAGTAAATATTTAAGTTAAAAAAAAAAAAATTTAATTTAAAAGAATAATATTTTCATATGAATTTCCTTTATTTAAAAATGCTTTGGGGGCAATTTCATTAATACAATTATTATTTATATTCCTTATTAACATACAAATCTACCTATAAATAATACAAAATTAATTTGATAAAAATTAAAAAATTTATTTATAAAATTGGTTCGATATAGAGTTGTTTTACTGTACATACATATGTGCAAGTGTTTGCTTTATTTAATTTCAATTGAATGTTTTTGAAAAGCAGCTTGTTTAATTCTCTCTGTGTAGCAGTTGATGTGTGTGTATTTTTGTAGCAGTGTGTGTGTGTGTGTTGGGTGTGTGTGAGTGTGTGTGCTGTATTTGTTGCCAACTGTGCTGTGGCTGTGACAACAATGACGACTGTTGCCGAGGCAGGAAAGCGGAAATGCGAACTGGGCGAAGAGAGCAACAACATCAACATTAACAACAACAACAGCAACGACAACAACAACAAAAGTCAACAGTAATTGTAGCGTTCCAAGGTTTTCACAATGTGAATGATGTGTGTGTATGTGTGTGTTGTGTGTGTGTATTTGTACCTGGGCTAGCAACAATGCGACGACAACTTTTCATTGCAATAACAAAAGAAGAAACAACAACAACAACAACAATAACAACAGCAACACTAACAACACTAATGAACAGCGAAGGTTTCATAAGTCGCAGCAGCAACAACAATAGCAACAATGAAGTACTTAAAACAGCAACAACAACAACAACAACAAAAACAATAAAAGAAAACGACAGCAAACCAATTGTGAGTCATTTGCCAGCTCCTCTTTTAACGCCTGCTCTAACCCGCTCTCCAAATGACTCTCTCTCTTCCCGCTCTCTGTCGTTGGCAAGCCGCTCTCTCATCTGCATATGGCGACCTGCATACATATGTATTTGTTGTTATTGTTGCCAGCTTTGAATGAACTGCAACAACAATTAGCCACATGTGCAAAATTTTGAGCATAGAAACAAAAGATAAGCAAGAAAACAAGTGTAGCACAAAAGAAGATGTTGAGAAGAGCGAGAGGGAGAAGGACGAAGAAGCAGCAGCCCAAAAGGTCGACGCACACACACACACACATACACATGCATGTATACGTGCATACAGTCACTCTCAACTTATTGCAGCCACTATTTGGATATGCTACAAATTTTAAATTTAAATAGTTTCAAATGAAATGGTATTAAATACCAGATTTGAATAAAATTAAACAAATAAAGTTTAGTTTATTTAAATATAAAGTTTTTATTAAACATTGTAAGCAAAACGTTGTCAAGAGCGTAGTGTGGCTAATCATCTAGTACAGACTGTGAATCGCAGTCACAATGTATAATATTACGAGTATAATCCCCATGGCGGGCAGTTTGGTAAATTTGTTGAAATGTATCTCACAGATATGAAATGTAACGGCTGCTGCGGCTGAGGCTGCTCGGCAATTATTGTGCAAGTGAAACGCAATAAAAATGTAAATTTCTTTCGTGGCTTTTTCAAATACATAGCTGCTTATCTCTGTTATACCAACAAGCCTCCTTCCCTCGTTCGGTGTATCTACTTGTGCTCAGCTGCAAAAGTATCTGCCAGCTACATAATTACTTACAAATAATATACACACTTTAAGCAGATTTCTTATTATTCTGCTGCTGCAGATTGTCTAGGTATTCCCTATCTGGTTAAGTTAACTGCTTTAGGGATTTGCAAAATATACAAAAGTATCTTTCAGATACGAAAGACAAAGAAGCTACTGATTCACAGACCATGTACTCCCTGTACTTGTGCATAGTCAGCAGGGTATTAACAGCCTAGCAGGATATACTCAAGTTTGAGAGCATTTAAGATTAATTTGCTATTGCTTCTTTTGATAGAGATTCTTCGTCTCATCTCTTTAGTTAGAAGATTGATTTGTGACTGTCGTTGTGTACTACATTTATTAATCGAAGTAATGACTAAAAAGTCTATACTCGAATTTGTTAAATTTGTTTACTATTATTATTGTTTTTCGCATTTGTTTACATGTTTTTAAAATGTTATCAACCGCCATGGGAGCGATTAATCAATGGAGCTTACGAGTAAATGCTCGGAATCATAATTGAATGTCAAATTACAAAGCAACAAGAAAGTTGTATACAATAGTCCCTTGGGAAATGGGAAAATTACCCATGTATATGAGTATGTATATGTGTGAGCTTATTGTAGTTCTATTTTATAACTCCCTAGGGACTCACAGTTTTAGCTTTCAGTTTATTTATTTCCTTTAAGGTCAAAGTGACGGCTAAAAACATAGAGCATAGTTAGTTAATCTTCTTCTATTCAATCGACATAGATCTGGACTTTTATTTTTGTATCTTCAAGACCAGATATACATATGTATGTACATTTCGACCCGTCCAATGCCGTAACTTTTGCTGCACCACTGAACCACTGAACCACCACGCAGCCATCACTCACTGACAGAACGACTCGTCGTCAGGTTGACTGAGAAACCGCAGCGATGACTTCGCAATGTGAAATTTGTTCGTCTTTTTTTTATCCCCGGCACTCACTGTTAGGGTATATTGTATTCGCTGTAAACAATGTGATACATATTATGTATATTTATAGTATAAAATCAATTTAAAAATGATATATACAATATTTAAAAGAAGCAAATAAATAACATGTTTAAATTAAGTACAGGGTAGCTTAAAGTCGGGTACACGATTACTTGCTTGTTTTTCTTTAAATTATATGCTCATATATGATATATATTTATAAGATACAAATAAAAAACATGTTTAAATTAAGTACAGGGTAGCTTAAAGTCGGGTACACGATTACTTGCTTGTTTTTCTTTAAATTATATACTCATATATGATATATATTTAAAAGAAACAATTAAAAAACATGTTTAAATTAAGTACAGGGTAGCTTAAAGTCGGGTACACGATTACTTGCTTGTTTTTCTTTAAATTATATACTCATATATGATATTTATTTATAAGATACAAATAAAAAACATGTTTAATTTCAGTACAGGGTAATTTAAAGTCGGGTATACGATTACTTGTTTGCTTTTGAAGTTTCCATGTTCCATGTGAGTTGCTTGGCCATCTTGGCATTGCATTAGTCATCATCATAATAATTATCATTACGATTATTATCGGTTTGAACATCATAATGAGCATTTATTGCGGTTGCATTTTTAATTTTTGTGTAATTTTCATTTCAGCTGTGTTAAGTGTTAAAGTTGTTGTTGTTGTTGTTTGACTTGTAGTAGTTGTTGTTGTTGTTGTTGTTCTTCTTATTGTTAGTCTTCAACCTGTTGTCGTTTATTGTGTACTTGACAGCCATCGAAAGGGCAAGCAAACACATTTCGCAAAGCTCATTAAGTTTGCTGTTTTCGTATACCCTAGAAACTGATTAAAGTGGGGCATGATGAGCTACTAATAGTTGCTTAAATATGTGAATGTCTTAATTGGAAATATTAGATTTGAATTAAGAAAGACATCAATATTTAGGCCGTTACTTTAAAGATACATGGTAATACCTAACTTTGAAGATACAATGCTGAAATTTTGAATATTTATAAATTAGTATGTTAACTGAAAGTCTAGAAAGTTTTAAAGAAATCCATAAAGAAATGTAGAAGTAATGATTGAATGAAAAATGTATATTTTCGAGAAATAAAGTTGATTGTCGAGATAACATAAGATTCTTAATGCTTACAGAGTATCTGCTGTTCAAATACACTCATTTAATTCTTATTTATTTGTTGTTTTCGGCTTATATAGTTGCTCTTTATCATCAGAAATGCAACCCGTAGCGCCTAGCTAGAGGTACGCCTCTGGAACGGCTCTGCGTCAGCTTCGGCCCGACGACCCAGCAACGACTTGGACTAAATTTCGTAATCGAAAGTTGTTTTTGATGGCTCAGTTTAGTGCACAGTGCTTAGTCAAAGGCATTAAGTAATACTTGGATGAATTGTACGCCAAGTACATGAGTATTCTTAACTATACACTCATACATATTTATATTTATACATATGTATATATCTGACAACGGTATGTAAATGCGATCCACTTGGAATTGAATTTTGTTGTTGAACCCAAGCCAAATAAACATTTGTCCAAGTTGCGGCGTTAGTCATAGGATAAACATTTAGCACAGAATAGAAAACAAAAGTTCGAGTCTATTTGTAGAGCCTACGTATAGCTAGAGTCGTGACTGGGGGCTGGGTCTTGAGCTGGAGGCATTTCTTTTGTGCAAAGTCTGAGAACTGAGTCAACGTTTTTAGATATTAGATATAGATATTAGAATAGATATACGAGTAAATACTTTATATCATATATGGGGTAGCTGGAACTATTGGAAGTACTTTTTGGTACGGGAGTTATTAATTACTTTTAGAAATATTAATTAATTTAAAAGCTCTGCTTTCAGATCTGCCAAAAAATCAATTTTGACAATTTATCAGGCTTTTTTCTGGAAATTTAGATATCATATTAAGAAAGATTACTTTCTTAGCTGAGGAACTTATATATACCATACCCTAAACTTTCTTCTACAAATTCGATTACCCATAGACATTGTTTATAATTTTATCTTTCGTGGTACTTATTCCAGGATTTAACATGTTTTTCCAACAAAAATCAAACAATAGTTTTGTAAAAACTTTCCACTGCAATAGAAATTTAAAATTAGACTTTAAATACAGTTGATTACTTACACAACTAATCAGATAATGAAAGAGCTATTGTAATTATGGGAAATTTCGAATAATAATCAGCAGACAGGTAATACTTTTTACCGTTATATGGTGGTGGGTCTATCGATAACAGGGCTAAAATGGAGAACACTCGCCAGTCACATGGCTACAAGATTGCACTAGAAAAGCGCATTGTCTACTCGCTGAATTCCTATATATGGTCAAATATTTGCACAGTCAGAAACGGAGACGGTCTTGTCTGAGGTCTGAGGTCTGAGCACGTGGTATCAGTGATTCAGTGAACTGAATATGGATATTTGTAGCGTGTAGTGCAGTTCAAACTTTAGACTCGATGGCGTTACTTTGGTCAACTTCAATATATTATATCGTTCAGTCCCTTCACCTGCTTTATTTACCTTAATTGAAAGAGCTGAACTTCAAGGTCGACTGTGACAATGTGACGCTGACGTCGATGTTTTATTTTCGACCAGTTGGTAATAATTGATAAGAAGTTTTTTAGACTATCATTGAAAACATTTCACGTAATCTAATTGTTGTTGATATTTCTAAAGGTTTTCATTTATTATTATTATTCTATGGTCAGCATTTGTTATCAGATTACGGCTAGAACTGGCGATCTTTAAACAGAAGTCCATCTTTATCTCTTCTGTCGCGAACCTTGCAGACGTTTGGGCTTTTAGAGATTGCATAAGAAGCGAATACCCTGTAATTACTAACGGAAGACAAGAGTAGATTATAATATAAGAGGTTGAATATTTTCAATTTAATAAAGATTAGTTTAAAATTGTATAAAAAGGTTCTGTAATTCCAGCGTATTTACTTGCTTTCATTCAATTAAATTACTTATTAAATAAGATATTCAATCTTCATTAATACAAGGTATTACTTTAGTCACGCTCACTTTAAAACTGCGATATCTCACTTGTTTGTGCCAAAAAAAAAAAAAAAAACTGTAAACAAAGTTCTCAGATTGATAGTCGAGTTATATTTTTTCCATTTGAAATATGATTTGACGTCTCAAAATAATAATATTGGCCAAGATCTGGAATAATATTTACAATAGATCTGACTAACAATTGATGGTAGTAATGGATGATGTTTTGATAGAAAAGAAAATAAATATAGGAAATATTATATAATTAACATAGACTTCAGTTGTTGATAAACATAATTTAATTAACATGAACTTCAACTAAGTTCCAGACTCTAGAGTTACAACTGGAACTTAGAAAAAGTCGTTTACATATTTTAAAACATAACTTTACTTGAGTTATAACTCTCTGGAGACCCAACAATTTATGCATAGCCTCGAAAATAGCTAATAAAATCTTGAACTGCGCGACTTGTTGCGAATCTTACGTTCAGTTTGACCCTGGTCACACCCTCCCCCTCTCTCCCTCCCCTCACTCCCCCCTGCTTACACAAGAGGTGGGGCATGTGGGTGTAGCACATAAAACTCTAAAAAGCGACAGACGAAGGACGCGCACAGGGGAAGTGGAGGAGAAGGAGGGGAAGAGGGAAGAGGCAGACGTACAGTTGTGTGCCATTGTCGCCTGTCAGCCCAAATCGCCTCAAATGTCAACTTCTTAACCCCAGAGCAGAGTAGTGTTCATGTGTGTGTGTCTGTGTGTTTGTGTGTGTAAGTGTATGCTGTTGTCATAAATCTCTTATATAACCATTTTGCATAGGCAAGCACCGGCGCCATATAAAAATGTCGCAGTCGCTGCGTCGCGATGCGTCGCCTCACACAACGCATACAAGTCGGCGTAGACGTCGACGTCGACGCTGCTGCTTTCGTTACTGATTTCTATGAGCGCTGCAGCGCTGCGACTGCGCAGGCTGCTGTTGGCGCTGTCGCTGCCGCTGCCGCTGCAGGCTTTGCTGCTGCTGGCGCTGCACGCAGGCTGCTCTTGGCGCTGTCGCTGCGCTGCTGCAGCTGACGTTCTTTAAAGCTTATTTTTGCATTACATGAAAATGACCTACAAATATATTTAACATTTAACTTTGGCGGACTCAACTAGGGTAGTTGTGATTTTAAAAAGCGTTTGACAGATGATATTAAATGTTAGGACAGCAGATACAAATTATAAAAAGAATTTGTTAATGACAAATGCAAAAATGTTAAAAATAAATAATTATAATCTAACATATTTGTTTGAACTTTAATAAACCATAACTGAGCAACTCCGATTGCACTAATTAAGGGGTATAGCGACAACCCCTTTGAGTGCACTGCATACAATTTGCATTAATAATTTAATTGAAAAACTTGTTAAATTAAATATTTAAATTTTGAAATGACGCCGTCGTCAGTCAAACAATATGACAAATAATAATCATAAATATGTACATATAAATATGAATAAATGTAAATTCAATTACATGCGCGTAAGTGCCCCTGGGTAGAGGGTGGAGGGGTGAGGAGGGGTCGACACATTTATAGTTGTTGCAATTGATACGAGCAGCCAGTTTAAGAATAGAAACGAGTACACATACATGTATTACTATATATGTGTGTTTATAGTTCCAGACAAGCATATTTACATAATAACTGCAAGCACAAGTGTGTGCATGGACTTATCAGCTAGACTGTAGGCCTTGTTACACGACGTCTTTATCTTGACCAAGTTAACAGCGGCAAATCAAAGGGTTAAATTTTAATGAAAAGATTAGATGTCTACGAAATGTGAAGATAGTGAGAAGAGAAAGCGTTTTCAATAAATAATGTTAACATAGCGCTGTTAGCGTATTCTTAACTTTAACAGACAAGTAGCATTCGAGTAGCATTTATTTATGCAATATTTTAAGGATATTTTTAATGGGGGATACACAGAGAAAGGGACTAACAGAGCGACAAGCAGATGAGAGTTATACTCATTCTGCACTGTTAGCGTTACACTGTTTCTTTCTTTTCATAAATCTCAAGTTTCTCTCTTATCACATTTCTCTACTGAAAATATTGGTCTAAAAATCGATAATCCGATTTAATTTGCAGAGGGATTTTGTAAGGCGGAATCAATTCAGCAATCTGTTAAATGGATCGATAGTTTAAGCGATCAAGACGGCTAGACATTTAGTAGATCGATATGCATTCATAACAAGTCACAACAAGTCTGCTCCAGACGAGACGTGACGAAACGTGCTCGTTTCAATCGTTTCACTCGCCACTTGAGGCGATAAGACGCGAAAGCGAATTGCGCAGATTCCACAGAGCTCGACAGAGACCCTCTTTCTAACAGAGACCCTCTAACAGACCCTCTCCAAGTACAAGTACAAGTACCTACATATTTATTTTTAGTTCTAAGCGAAACTGGCACATGTCAGACGGGATTCTCCTCACTCCCTCTCCCTCTCTCTCTCTTGCTCAATGTTCGCCGGTTATGAATGTCTGGGTGTCTAGGGGATTGGGTGTTTGAGTACTCGTAAGTCCCATTGTCCATGTACTGAAAAATCCAGTAAATATTTGCAACTGAGAACACGATTTTACTATTTGTTTACAGACGTAATCAATATAGGAATGCAAATAAAAAGAGCCCATTACAACAACTGGACGAATATTCAATACTCTTTTTACATATATTTATAGAAAATTCTTAGAGCAAAACTTAACATCATTTAAATTAAATTTTAATGGTCCTTATCGAACTCACTTAAGCTGACATATGCAGTCACACAGTTATAGTACCCAGTGCAGGGTATTAAAACACACAAACACGAGCGAAATAAAATGCAATGCGAGTAGACACAACAAAACTTTGAATATTTATGAGTTGTCGTGCGAGTTGTTTCAATGTTACGACTTTTTCAGATGCTAAATTATGATTGAGTTCTATGTGCAATAAATTTGATTCACTTGAATGATACCCTACTTCAAAGTAAATGATTACAATTTAATTTTTGCCATAGAGAAATTGAGAAATTTAGCTTATCAATGCCCCCGTTTAGTTAATTGATTCTTAATCATTTTGTCAAGTCATTGAATTATGGTGCTAAAATTGAATAAATGCCAAATCATTGTATTCCGAATCGAGACAAAACCAATTCATATACTGGGCTTTTAGAAGTGCCCTCGTCTAGGCTGAAAATGTGCATATCATGAGCCACTTAAAGGCTATAAACAAAACCTGTAATTAAATGACAGAAATCTCAAATGCTGGACTATAAATATTTATTAAGTATAATTATTATCCTTCGTTCCTTTTCCTCTTTATTTTCTTGGCCTTATTAGTTTCCCTGTTTCTCTGTTGAAAGTGTTAATTGAATAATTCAACTTATTACTCATACGTCGTGTTGGCTTTTTAATTTGCGCAATAAAAAAGTCAAAAGCTAATATTATATTTTGTATAGGCATTAATTAACAATAATATTACATGTCGACTGATAAACGTTTATCTCTATAAATATATATGTATCTTCCAGAGTGTAAATGAAAACGTGATCAAAAGATTACAATTTATCTACTATGTGTTGTATTTAAAAGATACTACATTTTGTAGAGATAAGAAGTGAATAAATACATTTTTAAATTACAAACAAATTTATCAGTGTTATATCTTAAGTATATATTTTATTTTAATCTTTATTTAACTTTATATATTTTCTGATATTCCTTACTTTTAAAATTACTTTAATTTTTCTACGTATTTAAATGCACTAGTTAATTTATTTATATTTTTATTATATCTTTTTTAACATTACTTCTCCACTTTATCTTTCTACAAACTTTTGTTAAAAGGGCATGCAATTTATCAGCCTAACCGATGATTTCTCGTTATTTATGGTTGTCATTATGTTTTTGGGTCTCGCCTTTGAATATTTGAATATTTTTTTTTATTTGCTTCTATATAGTATATAAAAATACTATTTTTTTTATATTTTTATTGCGCGTTGGCGAGACATTACTAGGCTAGGGGCCACACCTTCTACACCGGTAGAACCCATCGCTAAACGACATTTTGTTGATGTTGTTGTTGTTGTTGCTGTTGCTCCAGGTGTGCGTGTGTCTGTCTGTTTGTTTGTTTATTTGTACTTATGTTTAAGGAGAAAAAGGCAGAGAGAGAGGGAAGAGGGGTAACTTGCTCAGGTAATACTCTGTATTTGCATAGCAATTTTGGTTGTATTTCATTTTATGTCTGTTTACTTTTCAGTTTTATGCCCATATGCGAAAACAAGAGCGCCGAAAATAAATAAAATCATAAAAACGAATTGGATAAGAGCGAGTATGCTTGAACAGCAGATACCCTACAGTTCACTTAAACTTTTATTTTAAAATTAATAATTTAATAATTACCGAGCATTTTAAAAGTTAATAAAATAATTTTAAATAAAATTATTAAAAATGCTTAAATTATTAAAAATCTGTTAAGCAATCAAGAAAAACCGATAAAAACTGATTTATCCATACAAAATCTGATTTATTCATGATAATCAATTAGAAATCTAGCTTGAAGGGTACTGTTTTTAGCATTTTATAGCTAGATTTCATAGTAGATAATTTTTCATAATATTTACAACACTGAAAATAATCAACTAACAGTTGTTCTCATTGATTTACTTTATTCAAATGAGCCTAATA
Source organism: Drosophila suboccidentalis (assembly GCA_037043435.1). Lineage (NCBI taxonomy): Eukaryota > Metazoa > Arthropoda > Insecta > Diptera > Drosophilidae > Drosophila > Drosophila suboccidentalis. The sequence goes on along the minus strand of JBAMBK010002690.1, from coordinate 79,536 downwards.
GCTAACAGCCTCTTCTTGGGTTAAATATTCATATGTCTAGCGAACACTGTACAACAGAAACTTGACCTAGACGACAATGGATTCATTATCAACGCCGCACGCGTGCCGCAAACGGCAAAAATGGCTGCTGTGGGGTGTGAAAACGAGACAGATAATGGGGTGAGAAGGTGGTGAGAAGAGGTGGGGGGGGGCAGTAACAGCTCCACCCTTACCCTTATCCCGATTCCGATTCGTTGTGTTGCGTTTGGCGTTTTATTTATAGAAATAATCAAAAATTCAATGTGAAATCAATATTTGACATGGCGTTTACTTTAACTGTTAAACGACTCGCCCTACCCCACAAATACCCCCTTCCCCTCCCTTTAGCCGGCACACGGTATTATTTATTGCGTTGAAAAGTTTCATTATCAAAAAAAGAGAAAGAAAATAAAAAAAATATATGTGATTTTCAACTTTTTTGTTTAACAATTTACATAAGGCAACGTCTGTTGTTGCCGCTGCAACTTTGTTGTTAGTGCCTGTAACAAGGACAGGGACAGGGATCGAGGCAGGAGAGAGAGAGCGAGAAGAAGGGAGTTGCTGTTGCTGTTGAAATGTAATGGCCGCAACCGAAAATAGCAGCAACAATGACACCAAATGGCAGTGTAAAAGTTTTTTGGTGATAGCAGCCAAGTGGAAGTGTACACTGTACACTGTACAGTGGAACCAGGCGCATAAAGACCCCCAAAGCGACCGAAATGTGTGTCCTCTGTGTGCTTAGAAAGTTTGCCACAAATCTAATGGCCTTGGCATTGCTCTGACTTTTGCTCTATGATTTATCAGCGCAAGTTCAAAACAAGGAAAACTTTGCTGCCATTGAAGTTGCAACATCGATACCAAGTTTCATTGACATGTTTCTCATTTTCCAAGAAAAACAGAGTATTATCTTTAAATTGCAATTTCCCATCAAATTTAAGACAATTTTAATTATTCGCGCGTTGCACTTGGCGTATGCGTAATATGTGTTATTTATAAATATTACGTATACGCCGCGTAATGAGTTTATAATTCAATTTTAATTGTATAATTACCCGAATTTGTTAATTAGTTTAGCTGACTGTTTAATTTAGAGCTTTCGGCACTTGCTCACTGGCTTTTGTGCCACTGTGCGGCGGCGGCGGCGGCTGAAAAACAGTGCAACAAACAGCAAACACAAATGCCATGAAAACATTTTAAAATTCAAATCAACGCGATTTTTGTTGTTTCCTTATTTTATTTTGCACAGTTTTCAGAGCTGGCGCAGTTGTTGTTTTATTTTTAGTTGCTTTTATTTTTTTTAATTTCTGGTCACGTATTTGTTTTGTTTCGTTTCGTTTTTGGAAACAATATTGTGCCACGACAATAACACCAGTCGAGTCGGGCCAAGGAGCGGGAATTGGAGTACGACATGGAGCTGTAGCTCGAATTGGAGTTGAAGTTGAAGTTGCAGTTGCAGTTGAAGTTGAAGTTGAAACTGTGGCTGTGGCTGTGGCTGGAACTAAAGCTAAAGCCAAAGCTGCTGCTGCTGCTGTGGATGGTGGATGGTGGATGGTCGGTCTGTGGTTTGCATTCGCCGCTGGATTCAGCAGTGAAATTTCTGTAATTTGAGCCAATTACTGGACTGGAGGAGGCTTTCGAGTTCGAGCTTGTCGCTTGGCAAACTGTTTAGCATTTAGTTTTTTGAATGAGGGGAAGCAGCGTCCGGGGATCTAACCAAAAAAGGGTGAACTTTTAATTTTTGGTTCGACACAAGACCAAATACCCTGGGTTTTGATTGAATAAATTGGTATTTGAGTGTTTGTAGAGGATTGTTATTGTATTATTTCTATATGTTGTTATGCTGGAGTTGACTAAAACGTATTTAACAGCCCTAAAACTAAGGGCCGTTTTTTGAAAGTAAATATAAATATTATTTAACAAATAATTTCAAATTTGACATTAATTTCCATACATTTTATGTCATATTCTCTTTACAATAGCTATCAAACACCTTATAAAGACATTGAAAAAACGGTCCTAAACTCAACAAGTCTGCTTATAATTATATTGAAATACACAAGTTTAAAAATGGTAATTCCCTTTGATATAGTGTCGCGATTCGGCCTATTTTGCTATATGTTCCATCCCAAATCTAAAGTCATAGCTGTACCAAATTTCATCAAGATAACTGCAAAACTGACAGAGTTCGCATAGTTAGGCAGAGTGAAAAATCAACGAAATCGAATTAAAATTAAGTTAAATTCTGCATTTGTCTGTTATGCCCGACAGACACTTTTGTGACTCCAGGGTATCTATGGAAGCAAACTAAAAAAAGGAATTGAAATTTATTTTTGTGCACCCACAAAAAAAACATATTTGTTGGTCTTTAAATTTGATTTTCCTTGTGCTCCGCTCCGTCTGTACTTGTATCTGTATCTGTATCTGTATCTGTATCTGTATCTGTGTCTGGGTATAAATCGTCCTTCTATTATGGCATGCACATTTGCAAAATGCGAATACGTGATCTTCGTATTATAATTACTCTTTCGAGTTCTCTCCCCTCCTCCCCTCCGCCCGTTCTCCGAGTTCTCCCATTCTCCAGTTGCGTCTGTTCTGTTTTTGTATTCTTAATGGCCATGGCACATTTCTCTGCCATTTCGTGCATTTAATGATTTTTTATTTGTATTTCCTTTTTGTTTTCATTTTTATTTTCTGGCCAATTTGATTTGACTGCTCTGCTATTGTTCGCTCCTCATCCCTACTCTTCTCCCACTTCTCTCTCTCTCTCTCTCTCTACCATCGCTTGCTTCCATTATTAGTCTCATGAATTTAATGGGTCTTTAATTATTTCTTATAATTTTTAAAGTCATTATGCGAATCATGAGACAGCTGACAAAATTATAGATGCTTAAATGCATTAAATTATTATAGCTTGTCTCTCAGACTGGAAATATTAAACTGAAGGATGAAGCTTCAATCAAATTACTATAAAAACTTATAAAAAAATATATGAGACAAGTTTAACTTTAAAGTCAATAGTGGGAGTATAAAGTTTCTTTAGTGCATGGAAAATAGTTAAATATGTAAGATTTATTTCCATTTTAACGATAAGTATGTCTTTTATCTATGTTAAATTTAGTTTTTGAGCAATCATGACTTTTCTACCACGACTTCCATTACTATAAATATTAGGCATGACTTGCACAATATCTATACAAAATTTCGGCCCTATAGCTTAAATATTGACAGAGTTCACATAGGCTTTTGGTTATTATGGATAGGATAAAATCATTTACTCTATTTCTCCGCCAATGTCTGGGAAAAATTTAAATTTTGGGTTTCAGAACTTTATTGATTTCAAATTTTACTCTGTTAAATTGTTTATATTAATAAATTATATTTATACCACTTATAAGGCAGTTTATTTTGGATTTAATTTTAAATAGGAAAGAGCCAAGGAAACCTTGTAAATTGAATTTAAATTGAAGTAAATATATTTTTTAAAGTTTATGTAATTTTAAATTATCTGTACACATATAAAATAAATAATAAATGTGTCGTGTTAGCTGGCAGTGTTGATTAACTACCTGGCACCACCTTCCCCCTTCAGTTACCTGTCTTCCTCCCTCTTCCTCGTCTTCTTCGATAAACTTGCAGCAAGTTGGTCAGTAGCTTTTGTTGGTTACCTAGTCGTTCTTTGGCTCCACGAGTGCTGTCCCATTAGGGCAACAAATTAGTTGCAAGCGCTTCGCCTGCAACGCCAAGCAACGCCTTCAACCAACGTTGTTGCAACATGCGGTGGAGGGGGAGTGGAGTGGGGTTAGAAGTTGGGACTTGCCACATAATTTACGAGGCAGCAATCGCAGACGACTATCGTAATAGCTGGTAACAGCATTTGTGCATTTGGTTTTGCCATAAATCATATCGGAAATGCAAGTTCTACGTACCAGGGGAGCTAACCCCTTATCAACTCTCCCTTCAACTCTATCGCAACATCCTGTTGCAGACCTACAGCCAATGCCACTTCCCAACCCGCTGCCTTTTTCATGCATGCACTTGCAACAACTTTGTTGAGCTCGTCGCTCGTCTACGACGCAATTTCTTGACTTACTTTTCTTATTATTACGTGTACTCGCATTGCTGTTGTTGTTAGTGTTGTGAAAGGCTTTTGGCTAATTGATTTACAACACTTTCCGAACCTTTCCCAATACCAAAACCAAGCTGACAAATGCGGGACACTCTTTAAAGTGCTTTCAGACGAGCATTTTTTCACCGACACTTTTTGTCAAAAAACTCTCGGTGTCGTGTGAACAGTCAAAATTTAAAAAGCGTCGGCTTTTCACCGGTGCTCACCGATAGAAATAGAACACGTCCTATTTCCATCGGTTTTTTGTGTCGGTCAAATGCCTACTAGATTGAGGCACTTTTGTATGAAACTTTTCAGAGTGTGACCAGGTTCTGTGAGAACAAAAACCGATGGTATTTTTGTTTGACAACCGATGCGAATTGTGTGAATGGCAAAGTGTCGGTGAAAACACGCTCGTCTGAAAGCACTTTTAGCACTGCGCATATCGATAATACATAATGTATAACTGCCCAACGCGATAATGACATTTTCACGCTCCTCAAAGTACTTAAGCCTTATCAACACTGTGAACTGTCTATGTGAACTCAGTTAGTTCCACAGCTCTGCTGATGAAACTTGGCACAACCGTATCTTATTGTTGTTGCTTACATTGTATGTTGGATTCGTTGAGAACTGCAAACTATTTCATATAGATTTTGTAGGATAAACTATGCGGAAATTGAGTTTTTTATTGAAGACTTTGTCTGTTCTTTTTCTTGTAAATATATATTTATATATACATTTTATTAATATTTATATCAGTTGTAAATTGAGTTTAATACGAAACACTTTGCTGGTATTCTTTTTAAAAAGATTCCTACATGGGAATCTATGTTTTCTAAATATTTTTTAAAAAGTTTCCTATATGTGTATCTGTGTTTACAAAATTTTTAAATATTATTTGTCGACACAAAAAGTTATTTAAAAAAAATAAACAAGGAAAAAAGGATTTTCAATGAAATATGTATAACAAAAAGATTAAAAATAATTCGAAAATTTAAACTACAGGGATAAAAATCATATTAGTTTGAGGTCATTCACAGAATATTTATAATACATCCAATAAGTATTGCAGACTTTGGAAGAACTAAAAAAAAGCCCAATAAATATTTTTGAATTTATTATTATAATAAGAATGCTAAATATATCTATTAAGTAGAGTATCCGATCTTCGGCTCTGATATTTCTAAAACTCTTTTTTATCGAACTTCCCTCTGGGAGAGTGCGCTGCGGGGGCAGTTGGGGGGGCGGGGGGGATGTTTGCTGTGACTTGCTCAATGTGCGATTGTGTGACAATCACTCTGAAACTGGGACCATGTGTATGGTGTATATGTATATTATATATATTTACTAGGCTGCTTATCAACATTAATGTTGTTGCTGTTGGGCTCCCTGGGGCCGCATTGGGGTGTCGCGAGCTGTTTGCGAAAATAATTTATGGCAAACTGTTGATTGTTGACATGGGGGCCCCAGAGCTCAAGTTAAAGCCTCTCAGCGTCTCTCTATGCGACTCTCTGTGTGTGTGTGTGTGTGTGTGTGTGTGTGGAATATATATCATTAGTTTTATATTTGTTGCTGTTGCCTCGCGTAACGAAACGAAACGCGACGAGCAAAACAAAAGCGTTAAAGCGACAGCTGCTTGTTGATGGTTTCAAAAACATTGCGTCATTTTCAATCCCCCTCTGGTTGCTGTTGCCCCCAATCCGCACTCCCCGACCCCGACCCCGCCCCGACCCCTCACCGATCCCCAATCAAGTCTGCACCAGACGATCGAAGCACGTTGCGCCGTTTTGTTTCCTAGAAAAACGCCACAAATTCTGCGAACTGGCGAAGCTCACAAAACGTCAGTGTTCCCCGTAGAAACACAATCAATGTACTTGTCGTGAGTACAAATGTACACATACATATGTACATACATACATACAGAGTATATCTGTACATCTGTATCTATAACATGTCTGATATTTCTTGTCGGCAATTACTAGTATTCGCAGACGTGCGTTCTGTTCTGCGCCCCAGGCGATCCATCTAATTGAGGTTTGTGCTGATAATACAATGCGCAAGCAATTGAAGCTATCAACTATGAAGTGTATAGATACAAATGTATCTATCGATATGTGTGCTGAGAGATACAAGACCAGAACTAGTTTCTAGTCAAGTATACTAAATTGATGTTATATTTAGAACTGATAAATAGTACAACAAGATACAAAATAGCAAAAGATACATTTACATCTGATATCAATAAGCTTATATGAATAGATCAAATAGTTCGTTATACTCTTGTTATAATTAGATCTATTTTATAGACATAACTTTTGTACTTTTATCAGCTTATTTGCACTTCTCTTTAAGATACTTAAATAAATATTTAAATAAAAAATATTATAAAAAACACAATTATATATTTGTAATTGTTTAAGAAGTCTAATTGAATTTACTTTGTCCTTGAGCTAAATACATACATACATGTAAATATGTATTTATGTGATAGTCCATTCAATAGTCCTTATCAGCTGGCATTTACTTTAAAGCTGTTATCAAAATGTACATAATAAATAATAAATTACTCACTTACTTTGATAGTTAACGATAGTAGTATACCCTGTAAGCTGGCTGTACGGAAAAAATCTAAAATTCGGGATGTGAAAGAAGTAAAAGAAACAAATTCAAAGCCAAGCTGAGAGTAGATATAAAAATCCCAACTAAAAATTTAAATAATCGTGTTGTCTTGGCAAAATCATATTAAATAAAAATATTTATAAAAAATTATGACTTTCTAAGCTCAATTCTTAAGCTGTGGGAACAATTAACATTGATTATTAAGCCATTAGAGAAATTCAACAAAAATTATTTATAAAAATGTTCAGCGAACGTTACAGTTGAGAGCATTTCTGATTTATGATCAAAACAAGCCAACAATTGTTTCGTTTTCATTCGCAAGAACAACAACGAACTCCATTGTGCCCCATTGACTGCCCCAGAATCGAGAAGCAAAAGCCGAGAATGAGAATTCATGGCCCTAGAACCTAGAACGCTTTTGAGTATTATGAGTAATCGCATTAGAAATGCGCAATAGGCTGAGCTTTAAAATCAATTCGAATCGATAAGTAAACACTTCAAAATCAACGTAACAGAGAATATGCTAAATTCAGTAGTGAAAATGTAATGCCAAAAGAGATAGAAATCGCATGCTATTAATTTAAATACTTTTTGAGAAGTAAAAGATAAAAAAATAGAGATAAACGTAAAACTCAATGAATATTTTTATAATACTGGCTGTGAACAATTTAAGAAAATACCAGAAAATGCTTTAATATATGAATTAAGGTTTAAAAGTTAAATGTGTGTGTTCTACATAAAAACTCATTGCTTGTGAGGCTTTGATTATATACATACCATATCTGTATTAAATAAAATTCAATATTGTTTTATTAAAAATGCCATTTATATCATTTTCAAAATGAAATAATTCAACAGTATTTATTAGTTAACTTTAGCTCGAATTCAAATTAGTTTCAGTAACAAAATAGTAATATATAATATATACTTATACAATAGTTATAAATTGGTCATTTTTTCTTCTTCTTTTATTATCATTCTATATACAGAGCGCTTTAAGTTGGATGCATATGCATATATATTAGGGTGTCCCTTAATTTGGTCAAAGTCAATATTTTTAAACGCATACGGGCTAGTTTTGTTCGTTAGGTCCTAAAGGACTCAGAAATAAATTTTCACCTCAATCGGAGTATGATAACCCGTGCCGACTTGGATCGGAAAATTTAAAAATTATATAGGAAAAAAAAAAAATTTTTTATTTTTTTTAAATCTTTTTTTTTTTATTTTGTTCATTTGGCCCTAAAGAACTCAAAACCAAGTTTTCACCTTAATCGGAGTACGATAACCCATTCAAATTTGCATCGAAACATGAAAAAACAGTGTTTTAACACTGATTATGCATTTTTCGATGATTTTTCATGTTTCGATGCAAATTTGAATGGGTTATCGTAATCCGATTACGGTGAAAACTTGGTTTTGAGTTCTTTAGGGCCAAATGAACAAAATAAAAAAATAAAAAATTAAAAAAAATAAAAAAAATTTTTTTTTTTCCTATATAATTTTTAATTTTTCCGATCCAAGTCGGCACGGGTTATCATACTCCGATTGAGGTGAAAATTTATTTCTGAGTCCTTTAGGACCTAACGAACAAAACTAGCCCGTATGCGTTTAAAAATATTGACTTTGACCAAATAAGGGACACCCTAATATATATATATAAACATATATATAAAAGTAAGTAGCATTTGGCATATGATCCGGATCCGAAAGAGAGAAAAAAACACTTAATTAAATGTACAGTTTTGTTGTTGCTGATTCAACGTGGGCACTTAGCATATATGTAAATATATGTATACATATATGTATTGTGTGTATTTTGTTTAATGTATATCGATTCATTAATGCATAAGATAACAACTCTTAATTGACTACAAAATAAAGGCACCTGAGTTCAAAAGTGTTATTGCCAAATGTAAATAAAGTAAATAAACAAATAAAAATAATAATAAAATATAAACTCAAAATACATATATATTGCAATGTAAATATGTATAAAGTAATGTATGTATATATTATTTAATTCATTTTAATTAATGGTATGTTGATATTTGCTGTTCTTCGTGGGTTGCTGACTGATTTGACTGACTGTCGACTGTTGACTGCTTTGATTGACTAAAGTGTCATTGATATCATCATGTCTAAATAAACTTATGTATTCATTATTATTATTATTATTATTATTATTATTATTATTATTATTATTATTTTTATATATTTGTATAAAGTACTTAAATGGTCTTTGTCCCTGAATGAAATGCGCTTGGCTAATTTCCCCCCGCCCCATTGTAATTAACTCTTAGAATTGTTGGCTTTCTCGCTTTTTCTCTTATTTCTTTCTTCCTTTTCTTCCGTTTTGCATTGCTGACTAGTGCGTTCTCTCATTAAATTAACTACAAGCCGCTTTTATTGAACTCAACTATGACTTCATTGCTATTGCATCTTGTAGAGCTGCGGCGGTTCCTTGGACGAAGGCATTCCCTGATCATATTTGCCCAGCTCAGCCTCGTAGAGCAGATTATTGATCAGATGCTTCACAACGATCTTTGACTTGGATGTCTTCAGTTTGCGTATTGTGATGGCGACATACTCACCAAACACTCCATATTCATCCACATGGTTGCTACTATTGTTGTTGTTATTACTGTTGTTGTTGCCATGTTTAATGGGTGTGGCAATAAGGCTGGATATGCCGCTGCTGCTGCTGGTTGTTGCTGTTGTTGCTGCTGCTGCTGCTGCTGACAGCGAATGCAACTCCAAGGATGTGGACGAATGATTGTTGTTGTTGTTGTTGTTAGTGGTTATATTGTTGGCCTCACTTGGCGAGGAAGAGAGATCACGATCACGATCACGTTTTTGTGCCATGTTATTGGAATGTTGTTGCTGTTGATGATGGTGGTGGTGGTAGTGTTGCTGTTGTTGCTGTTGTTGTTGTTGTTGGTGGTGGTGGTGCCCATTGCCATTGTGGTGATTGCTGTGGCTGAGATTGTGGCTAAAATGTTGTTGCAGCGCATGAAATGCAATCTGACTGTGGCTCATCTGTTGTTGTTGTTGTTGCTGCTGCTGCTGGTGTTGTTGTTGTTGTTGATGCGACGTGGATTTGATCGGCGTCAGAGTCAGCGCCCCAACCACGCCTCCAACGATGCCAACGCCCACACCACCACAACCACCGACATCGCTGCCGTCATTCTCATCCATCTGCGCCTTGCGCTTCCGATGATTATAAGTCAGATCCGTGGCCTTAAAGTAACTCAGCGACAGCGGCGTACTCGTCTGTCGGTCGAGCATACCCATACCCAGCTCGCTCTCGTGCTCGATCTGTGTTCACGTCCGCCAAACCAAATGAAGAGAAAAGAGAGCACCAAATATTGGGTTGATTAGTAAGTTCTCCGGATAAGCACAGATTATTTAAGGTTCCGAATTCCACATCTAACTTAATTTAACTATCAAAGTTCTGTAAACAGTCCATATAGAGAGCCCAATTGTATTTAGCAGGGATTATAACCCTAACCGAAACTGTAACCGTAACCGTTAACCGATAACCGATTTAAGTTAGTAAACGCAATTAAAACCGTACCAAAACAGAAGAACCGAAATTATTTTGCAACGAATTAACCGTTTAGTAACCGATTCATATGCTACGGTTTCTTTCGGAAAAATAAAGCATTAAATTCAATTATGTTGTACCGTTAACAGCGTTTTTCAAACTAATTTTAATTTTGAATAATTTAATATTGATCTCAATTAGTAGATCTTGTTCTTGGATACTAATAAACAATTTTACGCATAAACATTTTTACAACCTATTCTATTTTTTACCGGAAACATACCGGTATTTTAGAACCGACACATATAAAAACCTGGCTGCTCTGTGTTCATCTACCCTCTAATGCGAGTTAATATACCCCATTGGACCAATTAAATGTGTACAGGGTATTTAAGCAACAATATGTTGAGTCAATTAAATGGCAATTAATAATCGTGTTGGGGTTAACTACAATACAATCCAATACTTACAATTTCTGTTTTCACATCTTCGGCGCTGATATTACAGTAATTCTCGCCATCCAAATCGGAAGAGGAACGTGTCTGCGAATGAGAGAGCAAAGACAAATGGTTAAAAATTAGCAAAAAGCAACAACAACAGTAAGAATAGCAACAATATAAGAATATAACTACAACAATTATGGCAATGCAAAGAATTTGTCAGACAAATAATAATAACAACAACAAAAACAACGACCAAAATAAAACAGAGAGAAAAACAAATTAGAATAGTAATAAAAAAATAAATAAATAAATGTGAGAGACACAGACTCACTCACACTCACTCACACACACACACACACACACACACATAAACGCGGCCAACGGCGATTAAATTAGTTGTTACGTTTGCTGGGCGAGGGGGCGGAGTGGGGCTAGGGAGGGGGAGAAGGTGGCAGCGCAGCGAAGTCAACATTGAAGTGGACCAACGAGTGGCCAGCCAAGCAGACGAATAGACGGACGAAGCAAAAACCGAACGAATAAACGAACGAAAAGTAACAAAAAGGCAGCAAAAACAAATCGCAGCGCAGCCAACTTACTACGAATACAATATTGAAGCTGCTGCTTAGGCGGGTCCATTGCCAAGTCGAGTCGAGTCGTGTCGTGTGGAGGGGGGAATGGGTAGCGGGGGTGGTGGGTGTGAAGCAGCGAAGCCAGTTGAGGGGCAGGGTCGGCGCAAAACGTATAACTGCCGATTTCTACGGCTGATGCAACACACATATGGTAGCAGCAGCGCGAATCAAAGCCAGTTGACACACACGTACACACTCACACACACACACACACTTGCACACTTGCACAACACTATAACAACGCTTATCAAGCGCATGCGACGCAATAGCAGCGACAGCACAGTGACTACAAGTCTATAAATATTGCACAGCATTAACAGATTTGTTAAAATATCGTGATTTAATTTACAAACTTTTTTCTCTAAAACTACTAAATTAAGTAGTGTATTTAAGTCCAGTAATTATTTTGACAAACAAACAATTTTCAAATATGTATTTTTTATCTTTTAAATAAATAAATTAAAAATTTAAAATAATGTTCTTCAAAGCATTGAAAATTATTTACTTATTAATATACATATAAAAAAAAAGCTCGTGCCACTGTGCGCCACAGTTTTTGCTGTTGCTGACGAACCGCTAGACACAAAGCTAGCAGCGTCGGCGCGTGTGCTGCTGCTGCTGCTGCCGCAAAACAAGTCAAACCACTCACGCACACATAAACACACAAACACACACACAACACACACCCATACAAGCAGGGCAGCACTCGCATGCAAAGTAAAAAGCTCCACCGGAACGACAACAGCAAACAAACAACAAGAATACTGCAGTTGAGTCCACATGCTAACTAAATACTCTGCATAACAGCGATAATGTTAAATAACAGCAACATTAAGTGCGAATGTTAAATGCAAGGCAATAATACGTATAATTTTATGTGGTGCCCATGCTTGTAACTGTTCTCATTCATTCTGTTTTAAGTTTACATGCATTCACATATACCCCAACAACTTTGCAGTGTGTGGATCATTAGAAATGAGAAAAATATGCGCAACAAAATAAAAAAAGAAACGAATAAGCAATATGCAATAGGCGCTTACCACGGCTGCTGAGACCGCTGCAGCGGCTGCTGCCTCTGCTTCTGCTGCTGTCGCGTCGCTGCCGACGCCCGCACAGCCATTTGAGTTGGCATCGGAGTTGGCAGCATCAGCGTCCAGATTGTTGTGATCCCGTTCCCTGACGTTCGCCGCCGCAGCGGCTGCCACAGCAGCGACGGCGGCAGCGACGCGAGCAGCGAACTCTTCATGCTGCTGCTGGTGCTGCTGCTCAACAACCTGTTGCTTGCCAACAGCTGTCAGCTGTTCCAAATCTAGGCTATGCATCAGCGTTAGTTTATCAGCCGCTTCCGATGCAGTCAACGCCAGTGACGCCGGCTCAGCGCCATCGACGCCATCAACGGCAGCATCCAGAGCAGAGACGTCGGCGTCGCGCTCACCATCCAGTATAAAGCGTATGGCCTCATAGGCAAACCACATGGGCTGATAATGTACGCCGCGGTTGCGTCCGTTGATCACCTTGCCGTGCTCGCGATGGAATGAGGATCGCAGCGATTTGATCTTGGATCGTATGGAACGTATTTCGGTGCCATATTTCTCGCTGAGAAGCTTTAGCGCCTCGTATTTGGTCTGTTTGATGTGGTAGCCTTTGGTGTTTGGATCCCAAAGCACGCGCTGTCGTCGATAATCCTCGATAAATCCCAAGATTGTTGCGCGCGACCATTCAATGCGGTCCGCAGGCGATGTTAGCGCCGACGGCGACGGCGGCAGCGCTGCGACGTCCGTAATCAAAGCGATGGCATTGGAGTTGGCGTCGAGTTTGTACTGCGCTGCGGCGCCGCTGCTGGACATCGTGTGGAGAAAGTTGTCTGGGAAGGAGGAGGAGGCGGCGGCGGTAGTGGTTGGTGGTGCTGCTGTGCTGTGTTGTGCTGTGCTATCCCGTGTTGTGTTGTGCTGTGTGGTGCAGTGGGTGGTGTAAATGATGGTGTGCTTTGGGGGTTGGTTGTGCGCGCGCGCGCAAGCGGCTGCCGGAGAGAGAGAGAGGAAGGTAGCAAAGAAGGTAAACGCAACGCAACGCAAAACGCAACGCGACGTAAAAAAAAAGCGTCCACAACACGTTGCTTTTGACTTTCGACTGAGGCGGCGGCGGCCGCGGCTAGCGGTTGTGTGGCAGAGGAAGCGTAGCAGCAGCAGCAGCAGCAGTAACGGCAGCGGCAAGTGTGGCGGCGGCGGCCAAACGGCAGCTCAGCTGCACTTTGTGCGAGAGAGCGCGCGAGTGAGCGATGCACAGTGGTTCACGTTACGACTGCAACGCGCCAAAATACAAACTTTTAATTATTAATATGCAATCGAATTTGAAATAATATTACTAACAATTGTGCTCGAGAATATTATGACAAGATTCTCTAATTTATAAGTCAAAAAGTAAAATTTTATGATAAATTTGCATTTTATAATTCTTCAGTTTGTTTGTACAATTGTTTTGCGATGGGGAACGAACTTTTTAATAAAAACTGAAATATACATTTCTGATACTCATTTTACAAAATATGACTAGTTAAATTTAGTTGACCACGTGCGATCAGTTTTTGCTAGCTGTTTGTGCCACTGTGCGACGTCGCTTCGTCCAAAATCAACGCAAAGGTGTGCGACTCTGTGTTTGCTGTGTTTTTGTATTGGTGTGTGCACACATACGCGCGAGTATTTGTCTGAATATGTATAAGTATGTGACTGTGTGTGTTAGTGTGCTGGTTGCAGCGGCACGCGGGGGCTTTTTTTCGCTCACTCAACGACTCAACAACGTAGCTGCTGCTGCTGCCGCTGTTGTTGCTGCTGCTGCTGCTGCTCTGCCGGAGACCTGTTGGTTGCTCGCTTGATAATGCGACGCTTTGTTGTTGTCGTTGTTGTTGTGTTGATGTTGTTGTTGCTGCTTGGTTGCTGACTGTTTTGGGTTTTCTATTTGTTGCTGCTATCAGCTGTTTTATTGCATGTTGTTGTTGCCGCAGCAATACATACGTGCGACGTGACGTTGCTGCTGCCGCCGTTGCTGTTGCTGGTGTTGTTGCTGTTGCCACTCGACGTTGACGTTACGATCCCCCGACACGTTCGTTGTTGTTTTCGCCGCTTCGTCGTTCGTCGTCGGTCGTTCGCTGTTGAAATCACGATTTGTACTAATTTCACATATTTAAACTGTGTGTGGCATGCGCGCTGCTCCAAACGGGCCAGTTGCTGTTGTTGTTGCTGCTGTTGTTGCCGCTGTTGCTGTTGCTTGCCTGCCTGCCTGCTGCTGTTGGCAGTAAGTTCGTCACTTGGTTTTTGTGCTCGCCCCACGCCCCCATCCTAGCCCCTCGCAAGCAAAACACCTACCAACCTTGTTGTTGTTGTTGTTATGGTTTAAGCACTTTAGCTCAAAAAGCATTACAGCTTTACTATAAGCTTTGTCAAAAGCTTAGAACGAGAACTAATCACAAACAATCACACAATTTGCATCGTGCGTTTTCAACCTCTCTTTACATTGTGTCAAAGCTCAGTCAAACCAACTTCAGCTACTCTCTCTCGTCTCTCTCTCCCCCACTCTCTTTGATTCTCCCACGTCAATGGAAGTTCTGCAAATTAAACCTGTTATCTGTACAATGGGCCAGCGTAAGGGTATAAGAATTTCGGCGCGTTAATCAAAGATTTACTTTCTCGTTTGCTTTTTTTTTGGTTTGTTTTGTTCAAATTTTGCTCGTGTGGCGATCGTTGCTGCTGCTGGTTGCTGTTGCTGCTGTCGCTACCGTCAACGGCAACACGTTGCACAGTGGGCTGTGTGTCGTTTTAGCTTCTTCTGCGCATGTGACAAGCGTTGCCAAAATAAAAATTAGCGGGCTGTTCGTGTAGCAAAGCGACGGCCATGACGCTGGATAGATAGGCCAGAGAAGAGGCGTGTGCTCATTAACATACTTATCTACATACATATCTGTCATTGGTGCCACCAGAAACCATTAAAAAAGAATGACAAAGTTCTATAAAATAAAGTTTGTCAAAAACTACATATTTTCACAAAGAAAAAAGTTGCATATATTTGTATTTTGTATTTTATTTATATTTTTTAAAACCACTGTCATACATGTTTATAGCAATAATTTAAAATAATAAATTTTATTTAAATTTATATTCTATTATAATAACCTTACCTTAACACTAAAATTTTATTAATTACCAATATTGACACCTAAATCAATCTATGGCTTGAATATTATTGCCTTGTACCACTGTGCAACGACAGCTACAGCTGTAAATATTGTTGCCGTCGTTGAGAAGTTGTTATCGTTGCCGCCGCTGCTTTTGGACGAAGCGAAAATAACGAAAACAAAAAACAAAATTCTCAAAAAGCTTCACAGCGACGACGGTAACAAATTTTGCGAGTCAGCAGAAACGCAAAAAGAATCAAAAAAGGAATTGCATTTCACGGCAAATTTGGTTGTTTTTGTTAATCAAGGGGCGGGCTGTGCGATTGTTAGGTTAGTCGATTGCTTTGCGGATAAGAGGGGGGATGACATCAACGTTGACGCCGACGCAGACGCCGACGTCGCCGTCGCTCACGTAGGCAGTTTTGTTTTTGCATTCTGAGTTGACAACTTTGTCGATGATCGACATTGAGTCGCTCTCTCTGCCGCTCTCGCTCTGCTGCTCTCTCTCACACCTTCGCATGCAAGTCCTCAACACGTGCAGGTTTTAATATCGCCAAAATTTGTCATTGTAAGACGAACTTACATACACGCACACACACACACACACACTAGCAATAATAGTGCAGTTGCTCTCTCTCAATCTCGCGCGCTCTCAATCTCTTTGACATTCGCTGACACCACTAATGTGAGCACATTTTAACATTGCGGAAGCTTTCGTGTCTGCTGCTGCTGCTTCTTGCTTTAACTGCCCATTATCAAGCGCCTCTGCCACTGCCGCAGTTGTCGTCGACTGTGGCAGCGTCATGTTTGCCGCACCTCCGATAACGGCATTAACTCTGACTTGACTTTCAGCCCGATCCCCTGATCCCCCTTACTGTGTGCCTGTGCCCTATCAACATTAACAACAATTCCAGTGAAAGCAACCAAAATGTTGCTACTGCAGTGCATAACGCGACAGCCAAAATTGAATTCAAAATTGGCTCTGACTCCGTCAGGCGCTAACGTTAGCTGCGCTGCGGCGTTGCTGCTGCCACTGACGCTGCCGTTAACGTAACGTCGCGTCGCGTCGCAAAGCTTTGCATTCAATTTTCGTTTCAAGTTGACAAATTGACGTTCAAAGTTGTTTGCGCAGCATTTCAGTTACAGTTTCAGTTTGCTGTGCTGCCATCTCCCCTTCCCCCTCTTCCTCCAGTATGTGTACCTCATTATTTCCCCATATCGCTGCCTTTGTCAGTTCTGTTTCCTTATTATTTTTATGATTTTTCACAATCTTCACGTCATTTCGCTACCTTAAAATGCAACTGTATGCATGTGTGAGTGTACTCAGAATGGTGTGTGCATGTATTGCGTATGCTGGGGGATATGCAAGCAAATTACACTGAGCAATAGATGTTCGTGAACGGCTATGGCATTTAACTAATTTTAAAATGAATAAATTTTTTACAAATGTTGATAAAATAAATATATGATCTAATGTAAAGCAAAACTGATTTTGTAGTGAATGCATAATTCTGTTGAGCAGTGTGTTTAATAGAATGAGCTGCTGTTGTCATTGCTTTTGTTCCTGTTGTTGTTGCTGGCTGTCATTGCCAACTAAATTGCATTGAGCTGTCACATTAGAGAAGCAACTCGATATGCCAGTTTCCACTCTCTCGCTCTCCTTGTGCACCGCTCTCTCTCTCCCTTTCCCCCAGCACAACGATGTTGGCGCTTTGCTTGCACTTTACTTTGCTCTCTTCTTGCCTTGCCTTGCACTTTACGTACTATTCTCAGTTGAACGGTTTTTATCAATCAACTTAGAGGTGTTGTTGGCTCTCTATCGTTGTTTGCGCTGTTGTTGTTGTTGCGTGCACTTTAGTTGAAATTGCTGTTGACGTTGTCTATGGAATACATATTTTTTTATTTTTACTTCAATTTCAACGTCACTGCGTCGCCAACGTCAACATCATCATCAACATCATCCACATTATCTTTGTTGTTGCTGTTGTTGTTGCTTATTGGCCGCCCACTAGGCTGCTGTGTGAGAGAGCTTTGTTGTTTTTGTGCATTTCAATTATGCATAGTCTATCGTTTATCGTTTATCGCTCTCAAGCAATCCGATTGTTTGGCCTGTCGGATAAGAAACGCAGCTGTCGCGCTGCTCAAAATGCACTTCCTTAAGTGCAGCTGGGGGAGGTGGGAGTTGGGGAGGTGGGGAAACAATTGGCAATAGCAGTCGCTCGAGCGAGCGAGCGTTTATTTATTTACTTATTTAGTTTTTCAACTGATGCGTATCTGATGCAGTTGCAGTTGCTCTGCTAACGGGAAGTCGCCGTTGAGTGCGCCCGAAGGAAGTGCATTCGAATGAATGCACATCTGATAAACATAATACCCATAGACAGCATCGACCGACCCCGATACCGAAACCACTTGCGATTTACTTAATTAGCTTTATACTCTTTTTTTATTTTGCACTCATATCTCGTTTTTTTTTTAATCTTTTTCAAGGTTGTCTAACGATCTGTGATGCCTCTTTTAGAATAATTTCCTTATGAATTAATGAAATAATTCTAAACTGACAACTTTTAAATATTTTTTGAAATATATTTAGGGGATACAGAAATGGACTATCATTCTAAACAATATTGAGAGCATTACAAAATATGGAATATTACACAAAAATATGGAATTTAGTTAAGATTTTATCTAAAAGATATATTGCAATTTAGGGGTTAAGAAATATGGACCTTTAGAAACTTTGCCTGAACTATTGTAATGTTAATCATCAATCTAACTATTGTCTATCTAATTCCAAGTAAGCTTATAGATCTTACAGCTGTGTTTAGGCCTAGCACAACTTGGAAATAAATTATCTTACAACAAGTGTAAAATCTCAAATTATGTTGAAGCCTACACAGTAATTAAATCTCTTTTTAGCGATTAGCAAACCTCAAGTCCATAAATTCACTTCAAATTGAACCTTTTGTGAGCCCTGTTGGCCCTGCATTTAGCCGCATTTGATAAAGTTAGATTATCAGTGGAACGGAAAGTTCTCACACGCAATGCTAGGACGAGGTCAGAAAGTATTCTAGATGGGATGGAGGGAGCTAGGAAGGTAGGGAGGCGGGATTAAGTCGAAACACGCCCGATTAAGACATTTTGCGGTCATCTTCATGTGTTAACCATTTTGGGGTCTGCATATAATTACGTCCGAAGGCTTCTAGGCGGCTCATTCATCACTCTGCCAACTCTGGGCGTACCGAAAAGTATCTCAAAGATTGTTAGCACTTGGGTTGGAAACGGGATAGAACAAGGCAGAACTGAACTGGACTGGACTGGAGACGAGTTATTTATGTTGGACAGCAGCAGGATAACTATTAAAAGTAACTACTTAGCAAACACTGACACTCTCCCCCCCTCGTGTCTCTGTCTCCTGTGTTGGCCCACAAGTCGCAACCGGTCGAAACTTTTTCGGCAAAGTGCCATTTAGTTAAACATTTTGACACATGATAAATGAGTCGTAGGAAACCGACAACCCTCCATTAGGTCAGACATATGTTGAGCTCCAACTATATAGATCCTGCTCCTTGTGGCAATTAAAGGCGCTTTGGTAACCCATAAATAGTATCTATAAACTGGCAACATGTAAATTTCGACGGCCAAAAGAAGAAGCTGCTTTCGCCTTCCCCCCTCCGAAATGGACGTAACTTCCGCACAAAGCGATAAAGAGAGTGAGAGAGAGGGAAGGAGTGAGAGTGAATGAGAGCGAACTCATTAAATAGAAAGCATTTATTGCGTATCAAGATACAGCTTGAGATAGTTATAGATACAATCCTGGCTGGCCGGTAATAGAATGTCATGAGCAGCTGACACGACGGGAGGCTGTGACTGCACAAGAGGGTGCGACATTGAATGACGGACTGAATGAATGAATGAACGAGTGAACGACTGAACGAGTGAATGAATGAATGGTTGAATGCTTCAATGCTTCAATGGCCTGGGTGTGATATCAGGAGTCAAACTTTTGAAGGCAGCCCAAAAAGCAGCAGCAGCTGAAGCAGCGGCAACATCGTAAAAGTCATCGTCATTCTGTCCTGTGTCGACAGGAAGGTCATTTAAGTTTTAATGATAGAGTTGTGCCAGTGAATAGGAAGGAAGGATGCGCCATGGGTAATGAAAAAGTTGCGCCCTCCTTTCCTTTCCTTTCCTTTCCCTCCTTCCTCCTCCTTTGGCCAACTTGCGGTTCGTTATTCATCTCGAGGGGGTTGCTCTCGCGCCCATTTACCGTCCAGAGTCCAAAGATTGCTTTAAGTACTAAAGTAGCAAAGTAAACATCAAGTCTTGAGTTCTAAATTGAAACTTTGATGAGTAAACCAAGTTAAAGAAGGGGGGAAATTTGTGAGAAAGGAGCTGCGATCCCTTCAAGTTGGTCTCGATAATGATATTATGGGTACAACCATTTTGAGATTGCAGCGAAACAATACTTTTCAGATAGCCTGCAATGTCAATGAAATATTCCAGAGATGCGTAGCAAAACTTTTAGGAAAAGTCCTTTAGTACTTCAGTCCTCAGGGTCTTACAGTGTCTCGATAGTGACGAAAATTGGGATAGTTTTTTTGTGAAATGAATAAAATTATATTTCAATTGCTATTGCAAGAATTGTAAATAATAGTTTATCAGGGGTGCCACAGAAATCGCTTTCGCTTGAATTTCACTTAAATTGCATACAAATTCCAGTGAAATTCAAGCGAAAGCGATTTCTGTGGCACCCCAGTATATTTATTATTTTTATAATAAAACTCGTTAATAAGAGTAGAAATTAATTTTCAAAACAAAGTTAACTTAATATTGGAATAACACATACTTTGAATCTAATTCTCACTCCTTTGATTTGCACATTTTAAGTACTTTTCCAATTGATTGCACATTGGATAGAAGTCAGATGAGCTCTATACGGGTTAGATTTCCTGTTACTCGAATGGGTTTTAAGTGTTAACTTCTCCATCTCCCTGTTACCAGATACTCGTAAATTCGGGAACAAAGGGCGTGCTATTTGCATCTCTGCAACGGGGCAATTGACGCCGCTTTAGACCAGTTCATGCTTGGGTATCATTATCGCAATTCTCTCGTACGAGAAATGATTTCTCGTCTTCTCTGTTTTCCGTTTTCGGTTTTTATTATGTTTCTGTTTTCTGTTTTTCACGCTAACCCTCAACGAACGCTGTGTGCGTAATATTCAGGTCCTGCTGCGTTTAATGCCTTATGCAAGGATTGGGAAGGGCATGAAAGGGGAAGGGGCGAGTTCATGTCCTCGGTTCTTGTTCGGCGAGCGCACAACACTTTTGCGTAATAAGTGTATTTACTTTGTGCGAGAGTGTGTCTGTGTCTGTGTGTGTGTGTGAATGGAATGGAAATGGCTTTCGTAATAATGGATTTCATTAAGGCCATGCAGGACAATGAAGGACTCGCTGCTGATGCTGTTTCTGTCTGTGTGTGTGTGTGTGTGAACGCCAATTCAAACTACGCCATGCGTAACAAATAAATTCATTAAGCGCAGCCAATGCCTCGTCCAAAACATTATCATCAACCTAACGGAGGTAGGACTGCGGTACCGGGCATAGACGGTATGGTAAGGCATGGTATGCTACTACGGTACAGGGTAGCACCGTCTGTCTGTCTGACTGACTGAATGATAATAACAAAAGCCGCTCGGCTTGGCACGCGTAATTAAGTCGCATGTTCGAATGTGGCCAAAAGAGAAAGAAAGAGACAGAGAGAATCGCAAGTTCAAATAGTGAAATCCTGGACAGAGTTTTTGGTATGCGGAAGTGTAACATCCGGCCTATTACTCAGTGTTGTCTGCATCTTTAGGACTCAAAACAGCTAGAAATAGATGAAAAGTGATTAAAATTCCCTTAAAAATACATTTTTAATTTCAATAGATTAAAAGTAGATTTTAATTGCAAATTATAAAAAAAAAAATTTTTTTTTTGTTGGATTAAAAATCATTTTAAGACAATATATAATTGCGAAAAATAAACACTTTCCACTTCATTTAATTTTAGAATTGTAATAATCTAAAAACCATTTCACTTGTGCGTAATTTTAAATACCTCGATATTAAAATTGTTAGTCTAGCTTTAAAGTAGCTAGAACGGCAGCACTGGTACTACTATATTGTGCTTCCTCTCCCCCTTCTCGTTATTCAAATGATATTTATGCCAGTTTTGTGCACGCTCGATGTTTACGATTATGGGACACGGCCAAAATGTGGTCTATAGGATCGGGCTGACTCCGTGACCGGGATTAACATGAAATTGTCAAGTATGCATCTTAGTAGCACTGCCCCCACTCCACTCCACAACACGGCTCTTCCGGTGCGACGTTTAATTAAAATGTATATGAGCCGTGGAACTGCGAAAACTGCGTGACAGGCGAGCAAAAGTAACGAGCGCTTCATAAATTTCAAATTAATCAATGGGCTTACGAATGTTGTCCGTTGTCCGTTGTCCTTGTCGCTGTTAAAGTTGCATTTGTCTTCTGGTTAACCAAAAAGGCCAAACAGCAATTTCTCCGAATTGAAAGTAATGCTGTGTCCCTTGGTCCAAGTATTAGATACATAAATTCCCAGTGTCTACATTTAGCTTGGGAGATGGGGATGGGAGAGGGACCGTCGACAATGATTCAGGAAGTAAGCTCAAGGTATTAACTTGCAACTTGTCGCACAGTTAGTGAAAGTTTTAGCAACATTTAATTGTTTTCATTGGCACACTGTTAATGGAGATTGAATCAAGAAGAGAATTGCTACTTAAAGACTTCAGTTATCTGAATGTCTTACTAGAAACATTTGAGATCAGGAAGATTGAATATTCTCGTAAAATTTGAATCTGTATGTATCTTTAAAGTACCTTAGGTTTCTTAAAAGACAACTTAAGTGATTTATTAAACAATAAAACCTTAGACAGAAACAACAGCAACAACAACAACAACATTAAAATGACCGGATTTGGTCACGCTGTTGATTATATTTTATATGCTGTCATAGGCCTGAGTATAAAATGTATTTGCGTTTGTCCAAGACACGTGAAGGGCCCCACATTTTGGGTCCGGGATGTTGCGCTAATTGCGGCCTATTCAGTTGGCCAAATTAATTGGCCACTTTTGGAGGATCCATTAGGGCACAAAATTGAAATTTATTGCGTAGATTTGTAAGTCGACAATGCGAAACACGTGTGCGACGGCCCAAAACGCACAAGAAAAAAAAAAACAAAAAATACAAATAAGCGAAAAAGCGGCGAAAGAGATTTAAAACCAAAAGCAACTTCCTCCCACCGAGAGCAGTACAATAATGGCGTAATGGGTTAATTAGCCTTATCGCAGTCATAGGGGGAGAACCATCCGCTGTTCTTCGGCTCAGCAAAGTGTTACAAATATCACACTTAAAAGGAACTCGACCGAAAATAAGTACGAGTATTCGAAGAAAAAACAATGGGAACACGGCATTTCAATTAATCAAATGCTCCAATGCAAATCTCGTTCATAATTCGTATGCGTATCCGTGAGATACACTAAAAACTCAACTGACCTTAAGAATCGACTTACATATGCAAATGATACCCTAACTGTTCGAAATTCTCTCAACTGACTCTGACCAGAGTTTTGCCGCTTGAATGTGCGTGTCTCAGACGCTCGAAGCAGCTGGAAAACCATACAATTATATTTATTATGTAGCCCCAAGCCGAAACAGAGCTAAGTAATGTCAATGTTTCCAGTTCTCATAATCATAACTTACGTCGAAAGGTCACTCATAGGCTTAAATTAAAACAGCTGACTTAAATAGCCGCACATTGGGGCAAACATGCAATGAATATACTTAAAAAATGTGACACACAAATGCAAATTAACCTACAGAAATTATTGTAAACATATAAAAATTATCGAGAAAAAAGTCTTTTTTGGTAAAAACTTTCAGAAACTCAAGTCTCTTAGTTTATATAAAATTTATTGCAATAGACAACCAAAAATTCTAAAAAATTTTCAAATATTTGAATTCTTTAAAATGTAAAAAAACTATACAGAATTTACAAATATTATTTGAAATCTATAAATTATTTAATTATTCGGGGATGTCACAGAAATCGCTTTCGCTTGAATTTTACTTAAATTACATACAAATTCCAGGGAAATTCAAGCGAAAGCGATTTCTGTGGCATCCCTGATTTACTCCATCTTAAGTTATTGTTTTGACTTTACTATTTAGCTCAGAAATCTGAAATTAGAAGTTAAACTATCTTAATTTACTTAGCTAGAACACTTTGGCTTATGTAAACAATTGTTTTATTCAACTTTATTTTTATTTTAATTATTTTCATTTTTTTGTATTTGTATAGGAATTGCGCAGCTTGCCCCAGTGTGACGATTCAACATAGCCCTCATACC
Source organism: Drosophila suboccidentalis (assembly GCA_037043435.1). Classification (NCBI taxonomy): domain Eukaryota; kingdom Metazoa; phylum Arthropoda; class Insecta; order Diptera; family Drosophilidae; genus Drosophila; species Drosophila suboccidentalis. Next base: position 55,589 of record JBAMBK010002690.1, on the reverse strand, counting down.
AAAGTGCCGCACATACGCCTATGCGTGATTATTTTGCGCCTCGAAAGCGGGAAAAAATGTTAATTAAATGATATTCCCAGCTAGGGTTTACCCAAAAAAAAAAGAGAACAAAACAAAATAAAAGCAATAATATATAGAGAGAGAGACCCCTGAAATGTGGACAGTGTCCGGTGGTTGCTTGGTTCGCGACTGGCCGGAAAAGTGCCTCGAATTATGCTAAGGTACTAAAGGTATTTTGCGGCGGCCCACGCATATATTAGCGCTCAGATAGCGATCATTAGGGGCATTCCAGTGGCCGGGTCACATGATTTTGCATATCGGGTAGTGTTTGAACGAGCCGAAAAAAATATACAAACACACACAGACTTGTGTTGAAGTAAAAGAAAATGTCATGCGGTTGAGTGACGACTGACAGCGCCTCGAATAGGCCCAACTCACGCACAGCTCAAAGCTGACCTCTGACCTGTGGCTAACTAGCAGGTGATAGCCAGCTGAGGGGGTTCGAGGTGAGGTGAGCTGACGGTTAGCTGACCATTTTCTTTTTCTCTTTCACTCCTTCCTGCGCCGCTTCACACGTCAACGGCAACAAAGCCGAAAATTAGTTAACTTTTTTTTTTCTTTGGCATTTTCATAAATATTTACATTTGCCCTACACCTGCACCTTGTGGCCGGTAGAGTCCATTGACAATGCGATGGGAAATCTAACGGCTGTCTCTGACCGATTCCAAAATTTCCTTTGACTGCAACCCTTAGATCATTAAATACAGATCACTGAATGGAAAGTTGTAATACAATCGGTTTACAAAATAATTTGAGGCCTGCTAATTGATTGATTGACATGTCAATTGTATTACACTCATTACGGATATTCTCAGTCTTTTGAATCTTGAAAGTGAAGTTATCTCTCAGTAAATTGATCTGTTCCCCAATGGATTCGACAATTTCTATATAGACATTCATCTTAATTGATGTGCTTATTGGTTGGCCGGAAGTCTCTTAATTAATCGAGAACCGTAGAGAACCAGCCGCTTAATGCTAACAAATTGTATTAATCAAAAAGAGAAACTACTAATATATCATTTTAAAAGCCAGCAAATTTATCATAATAATTTCTTCTTTCTGAAGAATAATGTCGTGAAGAACAATTAAATGTGAATTATTCTTAGGAATATATCTTCATTGAGTTAGGAAACTGTTATTATAAAATTTTCATTTTATGTGATAAATGAAAATTTACAACGTTTTTAGAATAATTCTGTTTCTAAAGCTTCAATCTGTTTATGGAACTTAATTTTTTAAGAATTGTTCTTTTTTTGGAAATTTTTTTAGTATGATTTTTTAGTTTCAGAATTTTATAGAACTCAGTTCTCAAATATTTTGAAGCTTTTTGTATTGGAATTGGAATTAGATTATTATTTTTGACTGAAGTTTGATATCGTTTTGTAAGAGTATCTCGAAACTAACTTTTGCTCCCAACTTTTTTCCAAAGTATAACAATAAGTTTTCCTTTCTCCTTCCCCTTCCGTCCAAATTTCCGTGCCCCACTCACACACACAGTTAAACACACACATTTCATATTTTCGGGAGTGTTTTTTTTTTTGGACTGAGTGGCCCTACAAAGCCATCCAATAATCCACATTTGTAACAAACATTTCCAACTTTTTGGGGCTAAGTTGACGGCTCTGATGACTGACAGTCTTGGAAGAGAGAGGGGAGAGTGGAGAGGACGGTTGTTGTTGTTGTTGCTGCTGCTTTTGGTTGTGGCATTTTCAATTGTTGCTAATGAGTGCCACAAATTAATTAGGTTACTTCGTTACGCTGACGTTATAAGCTATTTAACGGGTGGGAGAGAGATGGGCAGGGAGGGGAGAAGCGAAAGCGAGACAGAGAGCGAAGTGGGAGAGAAGCGAAGCTGATGCTAAATTGTGATAGTTGTTGAAAATTAGCATAAATTTCTTTTTCTCTTTCCCATTCTCATTTATTCAGTTTTTTATTTTTTTCACTTAGTTCGCACGGAAAATTGAGCAATTTTCCAATGATTTTCTTCGGCCCGAGGCGCGTGAGGTGAAAAACGCAACGCCTCAGTTCAATTATGAAACATCTAGTGGAAACTTCTCCCCCTCATTTCTCCACTCTCCCCCTTTTTAACCCTCCGTTGAGCGATGTTATCAGTTCAGTTTCCTTCTGCTTACAATGCCCATGACAGGCACAAATCCTGCTCAGATTTCTGAGCGAAACTCGTGAGGAAATTAATTTGAATTTTATAAGGGGGCGTGGCTTGCCTCGAAGATGACGAGGCAACAGACGGCGATAACAACGAATCCGCTTAAAAATAAATCAAATTGCATCTAATGAAATTGTGACATAATCAAAAACATAAGCGTAAACAACAGATTATGTGTGTGTGCAAGAGAGTCTGATCGACTTGCAGATACTCCGTGGACATGATTTAACAAGCTATATTTTATTCTCTGAATTATAAACTGATGTTGGACTCAATATTAATTTGTGTCCAATTTAAAATGTAGAAATTATACAATAATTCGGGGGTGCCACAGAAATCGCTTTCGCTTGAATTTCACTTAAATTTCATACAAATTCCAGTGAAATTCAAGCGAAAGTGGTTTCTGTGGCACCCTTGATTAAGTTATATTTTATACAGCATAAATATAAAACCATTGAGTACTAAATTTATATTTTGCACTAAAGTTAGTACTAGTCTAAGACATACTAAAGAAAAATGAAATATGACAAATTTGTTTTTGATATTTTATTGAGCTTAAACGCTAAAATTGTCCATTTTTACCAATTTAAGTATAATTAAAAAAGTACAATACTCATTAATGTTTTCCAAAAGAGGTGATAAATTCAAAAAAGACTGCTGAAAATACTTCAAAACTGGAAACTTCCCAAACATAGTGAATCGTACTCAATTACAAGTAGAAAAGAATCAGAAAAAGTTACAGTGTTTTAATAATCTTTGAAAATAATACTAAGTGAATATAAAGCTAACAATCAGGAGTGCCACAGAAATCGCTTTAGCTTGAATTTCACTTAAATTTTATACAGAAATCGCTTTCGCTTGAATTTCACTTAAATTTCATTAAAATTTGAGTGAAATTGAAGCGAAAGCGATTTCTGTGGCACCCCTGAATATTTTAAACTTGATTTAGATTTATAATTAATATCTGTAATAAAATGTGATGAGTGACTCTCTGGTATTTCATCTGATCTTTACTTTAGCAAGTAGCTGAAGTTAGACATGGAATTATCAGGAACTTATCGATATCATAGTGTAATGTTAACAGGTCACAAGAGTGAGAGTCGAATTGAGTTGACTTCTGATTGTAATAAGAGCATGGAAGGCTAATAACAAATAGGCATCTGTTAGTAAAATTGAATTTTTTTAGCTTGTGCCAATATAGTGCTGCTTATTAGATGGTAACACACACACACGCACACACACATATACATATACAAATGTGAGACTGTGCACAATTACATTTTCATAAAGGATACGCCTAAGCAGCTTATGCCTACGCATCAGCAGGAAGCAGGATAATAAGTAGAACCAAAGAGAAAGGCACAGGCAAAGGCAAAGGAATGGGGATTACGTTGAGGAGGGAATGAAGAAGCAGAAGAGGAAGTGCTGATAGAGGGGGGAGGGTTGTGGGGAAAGAGGGGATTGCGGTTTACTGGCTGTGTTCTTGTTACTTCGGTAAGCGTCTATTATGAAGAGAAAAGTAACGCTAATGAGTAAATCAAGTGCACATGTGTGTGTGTGTGTGTGTGTGGGCCGTTCAACTGGAATCCCCTGAATCCCCTTCGGATGCCCCTGCACCCCTTGGACACCCTTACCCCCCTCTTTTGGTTACTGCTTCATCGCAGCCTTTGAAGCTGCGCCAGTTGGCGTGTTGAAGCATAAATAAGCCGCGAACTACGCCCTTTCCCCTTGCCCCCCTTTTCCCTTCTGCATCTCCCCTCTCTGTTCACTACTTCCCCTTTGATTCCCCGTTTGATTCTCAACTCCCTCACATCCACTTGGTGCTGTTTTAATAGCTAAATTATGTAATCATGATGTGTGATACACACACATACTTACACACACACACACACATATATACACTGCCATTGAGCAGTAGCTGCCACCACGTTGCAAGGTTCGTGTTGTGGCATTTATGCAAATCCCGTCGACGTCGCTTCTTCTTCTTCTTCTGAGAAACTTTTACTTGGCAGCAGCCCCTATCTGAAGCCCCCCTCCACCCCCCGCAGCCTGCCCCTTTTTAATTTGAAATTTTTCATAATGAGCAGTGGCATGAGCGGGGGGAGGGTGAGGGGCAGGGGCTGGGAAGGGGCTGCTTTGACGTTGCCATAGTGTGAAGATTAAATTCTACTAATTAGAGACGTCGAGTGGAATGTTCGCGCTTTTGTATGTGACTCGCTCTCTCTTCCTCACTCTCCCTCTCCCTCTCCCGCTCTCTCTATATGTGTGCACAGGGGAGTAGGGATATAGCAAAAGGGGGGGTAGACTTATGTAGGGCTTTTTGGGTGGCAACAACTTTGTGTGGGCGCCTGATTGGGCAATGGCAAACAAAATGGCGTTGAACTCCGCGCAGTCAAAGACCCTCTCAACAAATCCCAACACCCTCACACCCCCTCACACCCCCTTCCACTCGCTAGTTAATGCTTCAACGCTTTTATTGATATGTCGAGCGTAAAAAGTTCAAATCTCTAGAACAAACAACAAACACTACTGTGCACTAAGCGCGAGGGTTGCTTTGTAGGTTCTTAGTCAACATCATTTCTAATTAAACAAAACTGCGAAATTGTAAAAAAACTTTGTTAATAGGGTATCTACTTAAATGATTAATAATTGTATTTTTGACTAATTTATTTTTGAAAAGTTACAGCAATGAGAATTTAATAAAATCGAAAATTGTGTTTATAAGGTATCTAATTGTCAAACTTGCATTAAACAGGCATAAAAATTACTTTAAAATTATTTTAAAGGGCATCTCGATATTTATCTTTTGACTTCAAGCATTAACTTGAAAGTAATCATTGCTTCATCTGTCATCTGACAATTTTGTAATCATTGGAAAGTAAGACAACTTCTTGCTGAAGTGTTTCTTTTGCAAAAGATTTCAACTCGTGTCCAACTCTTGCCCAGAGGGAATGGAAGGCCAGTACGCCAATAAGAAGCACTACGTGGAGAGGCATCTGCTGCGTAAGATGGAGGATGAAGACTCTCAAATGTCCCAACTATCTTATACCATCATCAGCAATCCCATGGAAGTGGGCACAATCCTCCAACGGGTCGAGAACAGGTACTACCGCAGTGTGACTGATCTCGTCAAAGTTAAAGATCAGCACCAGGAACAGCACAGCCTTGACAGGAAACAATTTGATAGTCCTGTGGTCGAAACCATCCTCGCCAGGGGCTTTGCCAGCTTCAAAGCACTCAATCTCATCAGAGACTTCAGCAAATGTGATGGGCGACAAAGGGAGCGACATTTGAGAGGGTGTCTCAAGGACCCTGTTAAGTGGAGCAGTTTCAAAAGGAGTCTAGCGATCCTCCAAGCTGCAGCATAAGCTGAAGCTGGTAGTCAGCAACTGCATCACCTTCAACCGATCCAACTCTGGGCTGTATCGTTAGGGCCGCGAGCTGGAGCAGCTCATCCACAGGGTGAAGAGTTGCCCTACGTCAAGAAGTCAAAGGAGATGCCAGGAGATTGCCAGGTGAAGCCAGCCCGCAATTTGTTCTGGATCTCATCAGCAAGGTGGAGAAGAGTCGCCCCAAATCCGACGACGAGGCCAACGAGATCCGTGTGGTCATCGAGCAAGTAATCAGCACCCTCGACCAGGCGTTCAACTGTCTGAAAAAGCTCTGGCCAAACTTCCAAAATATAAGAAAATAGAAATAGAAAAAAAAAAAACTTTAATTAAACACAGCAAATGATTTAGAGCATTGTTTAATGCACAGGGTACTTACAGGCCAACACATCAGCAACGACTGCTGAAAAGGTTTCAAAGAACTTGCTCAGAATCCAAATATTTTATATATTTGACAGCATAAGCAAAGTAAACAACTTTTTTTTGTATTAAAAATGTTGTGTGCTGGACAGTGTAGAAAGAAGAGTGTTACAAAATGGGAACACGTCAAGCGGTAAATGAATTTATTATTATTATTTCGGTGTTTGTTTAATTTTCGGTCGGTGTCATAAATGTGAAAATAATTAAAAATGGATTTCAGCTTCTTTTTTTTTTGCCACATGCCACACACACATTTTGGACATGACAGGCCAGAGCAGTGGGTAGAGAGGGGAAAGGAGGGGGGGGGGGGCGGATGGCAACGGAGTGGCGGAAAGTGGCAACTTTTTGGACACGAACTTGTTCAAACTTTAGCGCTGTGTTTTAATTTTAATTTAATTAAAACTCACACAATATAAGCCGCTGTCACGCCTCCCCCGCCCCTCGAACGAACCCGATAGTTCTTTGCATGCGGTGGATAATTTTGAATACCCTTTTAAAACTTAAATTTGCGAGTTCGTTGTTTGAATTTGCCGGTTAGCTACTAAATTTATAAAGAAAATAGGGTATATTAAATATTTGTATGACTACAAGAGCAAAATATTTTAAATTCGATATTCTTATTGATAATACAAACAAAATCCAGTTTATTTTATTTAAGATAATTTTCTCTTCTTTTTGTATCATAACAAAAATTTCATAACCATTAATAAATAGACACAGATACAACAAAATTAGATTATATCTTTTCATAGACTATCTTTAATTTTGATATATTTTCCGATTAAATATTAAATCAATAATATTGAAGATTTGAAATGTAAACCTTTTTTCAAAATTTTATAGAGTAAACAAATTATTGTATAAATTCCAGGGACCGAAAATAATGATTATTGAATTTTTTTCACATCAAAAAATCAATGACTAGAATACATATACAAAAAAAATAATGATAATGATTAAATTTAAGACAAAAATAAAACTCACAAATAATCATTAATTAAAATCACAAATAATGATTACTTATGATTTTTATTTTTTTCGCTCAAATTTTGAAGAAAATCCTTAAAAATCTTTAATAATCATTACTATGAAATTTTTATAATAAAACTCATAATGATTACGGTCCCTGATAAATTACAATTTAATTTTTCTATAATTAACAATAATACAATTTTTGTTGGGGCTTTATTACGCAGTATCCTTAAGTCGAGCATTTCCTTTTGATCAGCTTAAATAGTGTAAAATATAAGAGGAGAATGGTTAAATAATAATCAAGCATTTCTTTTTTTAGACGACGATTTAATTAGCTAACGACCTTAAACGGATTGTCAAAAGGACCAAGGGGGTTGAAGGGGGGAAATTGCAGAGGGAATTGAAAAGTAGTGCACAGTGGTAAAGGAGAGGTGAGGAGGCGAGGGGAGAAGGGTGGCAAAAGAGGTTTCTCGGTTGCTAAATCAATTATACAATAAAACGGTTGACAAATTGCCAGAAAAAAAGGGGCAAAGAGGAGTGGGAAAAACAGTGGAAATGTGGAAAAGGAAAAGCTCAAAGGGGTGGACAGAGGGAGAGTAAAAGGGGGACAAGGAGGCGGACTGTTCTCATGTAGCTAAGTGAAGTTGTCAGGACGAAAAATGCGTTTTTAATTTTCAACAACTGCCGCAACGGCAACGGCAACGGCAGCTGAGCTTGTGGTTGCCACTTGGCAAAGTCGCAGGATGGAGTGAGATTGAAAAGCAGGGTGGGGGGGGGAGAGAGAGAATATCTGTTGGTTCTTTCTCAGAGTTTTCCTTTTGGCTCTCAGACGAAGAGTGGCATTCACTTTGATGTTTCATTTTAACAAGCTTCTCGCCTCCTTCTGCGTCTCCTTTGCACAGATGATTTTCCCTGAAATTATATTTTAACTGCCAGTGGGTAAGGCTCCCCACTCCACCCGGCTCCCTCCCGCCTCCCACCTCACCACCGTTAGCTGCCACATGCGGCAGCGACAGCAACAGCGACGGCGACAGCGGCAACTGCATCATGTTGTTGGATCATAAAAAGTAATGACAGCAAAAATTTCACTTGCCTGCGTTGCGTTCGCTCGATAATGACGAACGAGGATGAAGCTGCTCTGCTGGTGGGAGGAACAGGAGGTGGGAGGGAGGCAGGAGGGTGGTAAGAAAGTGAGACAGAGAGAGAGAGAGGGAAGGAGAAGAGAGGGAGCGGGCTGGGCAGCTGAATGAGAACGCACAAGTGCAAAAAGTAGCTAAAGTAGTCAAGTATAAGAAGCTGCCGCTGCTGCGACATACACTGCGCAAAAGAGTACTGCAACTTTTCAGTCTGTCTTAAATGTTGTATCAAGTTAAAGCTAAGTGAACATTTTACAATATATTTATTTATTTTATTTGCATGAATGATAGAATACAGTTTTAATCTTTTATATATTCAGGGATTACAGGGTATTTAAGCTGGTCGCAAATCAAAGAGTTGAAAGATTTGTTTTAGGTGTAGTACACGCGTTGATCATCATCATCTTCAAAGGTTGTGGCACCCTCAAGTGTGCTTTGAGACTTCTGCCGCCTGCCGCCTGCCTCCATCATCCTGCCCCCTCTCCCACCGCCTGTCATCCTACTACTGGATGCCCCGTGCCGTCCGTTGCTAGCAACCATTCAACGTGTTTCCTGCCACAGCAGCAAGAGGAAACAATTATGAAAGCGGCTGGCAGCACATTCAACTCGAGCTTCAGTTTTCAGTTTTTAGCTACCAAATGCAGTGTTGCCAGCTGCCAGTTGCCCCAATCCCCTTCCCCTGCCCCTCCTCGACCAGCTCTAGGAGACTCGAGTAATGGACGTTGCTCGTTGCAGCTACTTTTTGCCACGTCGCAGCGCAGCGCGTGTTGCTCATAAGATAAAGATAATAGAAAAGTTGAATTTATAGCAAAACACTTTTCAATCATGCAGCCAAAACGTGTGGCACAAACCCCTCGCAACCCCCTCCCCCCCGAAACCCACCAAAAACCTTACCAATAACCGATAGCGATACTCAGACTAAAAACGAGACTGAGACTTAAACTGAGACTGAGGCTGAGACTGAAACGAAGACTGCGACTAAAGTTGGGAGTCTGTGCTAGGTAGGATGTGGGGTTCTCTTCTTCTTATTTGACTTCTTCTTCTTCAGCGTCAAATCATTTCCGCAACACTTGCTTATTCACTTTGTTGTTGTTGATGCTGTTGTTGTTGTTGTTGTTCTTATTCATGTTGTTTTGTTTCTGAATAACGTCAAAGTTAATGGCTGCTCACACTTAAGAATCTAGACACAACGACTCGTCAGATACCCTACATTAAATTAGAGTAACACTAGGTAACAAAAAATAATCATCAGTCCTACTTTTCTTAACATTTATATGAACAGTTTGTCAAGTAATTCTTTGCACTCCCTTAAAAATGTAATATTTTGACTTTAAATAGGAAAATAATAGCTTTTTATATATATTTGGAAAGGTCATTTAATTTTCGTTCGAATGATGCAAAAATTTCCTTAACCCATTGAGTACCCATGGAATATTTTGAATTTTTGCAAAAGTCTACTTTTTCAACTTTTTTCCTTGATTTTTCACAAAAAATATTTTGATGCAAAAAAATTCTTGGAACAATTCTAAGCGTAACTGCAAAAAAAAATGTTCAAAAATATTTTTGCTAGTATTTTTTATAATTTTTTGAAAACTGCAAAAAAGGCAAAAAAAGGAAAAATGGGTTAAAATGGTAATTTTTAGGATTTTCGAAATATTATCAAAAATACTAGCAAAAATATTTTTGAACATTTTTTTTTGCAGTTACTCTTAGAATTGTTCCAAGAATTTTTTTGCATCGTAAAAACAAAAATAAGGGACACCCTAATGTACATGTGTATCTCTTGGAACTGTATTATAATTTAATACATTTTAATAAAAAAATTATAAAATGTATATAAAATATAAATATTTTACTAATCGCCTGGTTAAAAAATAAATTGGTTATTATTATAGTGACACTGTCAAGTTTTTGAAAAACTGGCCAGGGGTATGAAGAAAGTGGACAGTTGGGGGAAAAAAAGTTTTCAAATTTACAAAATTTTAATGCAGAATCAAATTAGAGACCAAACAATAATAAATTTGCCATTTTGCAATGAAATCGGTTAAGTTTTGACAAAAATATGGTCGTTTCAAGTTTTTGAAAAATTATGTATGAAATGTTGATGTAAAAACAATTGAAAAGTCATACAAAGATAAAAATGATATTCCGCAAGGAAATCGGTTGAGTTCTGACAAAGTTATGCCAATTTTAAACTTTTATAAAGTGAAAATAGTCGAATTCAAGTACTTGAGCTGTCCATTTTTCGGTGTATTTTACAGCACTACTTTTGAGTGTGTTTTTTAACCAACTCTGTCGACAGTTGAATATGACTCAAGGTAGTGTATGTAAATGTAACTGGTTGTTGTGTGAAAAACATCTGGCTACGGATACGCCGTTCTGGCCATTCGCTCATCCTCCCGCATTCGCCACCCAGCTGTATCTTGTAGATAAACTCGACCCACACACAGACACACACACACACACACACACTTGCCCAGGGCGATCTAGCTGACTATTCATGCGTTTAAAATTTGCAATACACCCCCCTAAAAGAAAAGGGGGAAAAGTTAAGCGAAAAAAAAAGAAAACGATGATGAAAAACGCCGCACGTTACATTTTACGTTACAGCTTTGGCAAACAAGTTTTTCTTTCCTATTTCAATCTTATCTTTTCAGTAGATTGAAGGGGACACCGCTTTCAGCTGCCCAGTTCTAACTGCTCTAGGGTATCTTAAACATGAGCATTGGTAATGTTCCTTAGCTATTACAAATTTGTCCAGAATAGTTCAGTTAAAAACGAGAGATTAAGCAGTAGGCTTAAAAACCTGAATTCTTAAATAAAAACACTAAATATAACTTATGAATATAAAGACTCTTATAAATCCGGATACTCTACGAGTTTTTTGGGTTTAAAAATAGTAATTAAGAAATCAACTCGGAGTTAATTCAAGGGATTATTGTCCACAGTGAATGGACCAGAAATTATGTGAAATACAATTTGATAACTTAAAATAAACACAAAAGGACAAAAATATACCCAATATATCTATTAAAAGGTGTTTATGAGAAAATTAGCAAACTTTAGAATAAAGTAAATTTATTTGAATAAAATTTGAAGCATTCTACCAAATAAATAATACAGGGTTGTCCATATTCGACGGACCCATCTGGCAACTCCATAACTTTTGACAGAGATGTCAGATCGCTTAATGACATACCGCGTTTGAAGCGTCAGTCCAAGCAGATTTTTACCATGGAACAATACACGCCACGCGAGCGCTCTGAAATAGTTGAAATTTAATGGCCGAAGATGACGAGCAATTTTGGAACAAAATTATCATGTCCGATGAAGCCCATTTCACATTGAATGGGACCGTAAATAAGCAAAATTGCCGTATTTACGCCACTGAAAATCCTCAGGAGATTGAAGAAGTGCCTCTTCATGACGAAAAAGTCACAGTTTGGTGCGGCGTTAGTGCGAAAACGGTCATTGGGCCGTTTGATGTCGAAAAGTGGTGATTTGGACTGGCCACCGCGTTCGCCCGATTTGACGCCGCCTGACTTCTTCTTGTGGGGATATTTGAAGTCAAAGGTTTACGTTAACAAGCCAAGGACCGTAGAAGAGCTCAAGGACAACATTCGTGAAGAAATAGCCGCTATTCCGGCCGAAATGTTGGCGAAAACTATGGAAAATGCTGCAAAAAGGGCACAATACGCCATCAACGCCAGAGGCGGCCATTTGAGAGATATCATATTCAAAAATTGATGTAAACAAATCTACTTGGAACAAATTAAATGATTAAGATTGCCAACCGCCAAATTTTTATTTTTTTCTTTGATTTTTTTAAAAAAAACATGGGTTCGTCGAATATGGGCAACCCTGTATATTCTTTGTATACAAAGAGTAAACAAAGAGGCATCAATTCCAAATATTTGATTACTAAATAATATATTTATAAAAATTAAAAAATTATTAAAATGTTCAATAAATTAACTAGTATTGTGTAGTACAGTGTGAGGGCGAAGAAATTTGATAAATTCAAATTAGTTTTGATGGATTATTTTTGATTAATGTTGGGTGATAAGATTAGCCAAGTAATTTGTTTCTTGAAATTATTTAAGCCACATGTCTTATAAGCCCAATTCCACTATCAAAGGGGGCTGTGGAGTGGGGGTAAGTACACTGACAACAGCTAATCGACTAAAAGCCACTGAACTAACCAAATTTCCAGGGGGAAGCCTCGACTCGACTGAGATGCGTCCTTGCAAATTACACGTAAACTTTCTTTGCTCGAATTCTGAAATATTCTTGTGCTTGTTTCTTCTTCTTACTCTTTCACTTCTTACCCTTTCATTTCCATTTCCATTTCCACTTCTTCTTCTTGTTCTTATTCTTGTCGTCTTGGTGGCGTCGTCAAAGTGCCAAAGTTTTGCATTGTAATAAATATTTTAATTTTGAACTTGAGCAATTAACCCAAGAACGCATGTGAAGATTGTGGCACACTGGGGCAGGGGAGCAGGGGAGGAGGGGTCAGAGGCTGCTGTTATGACAATTGAGAGGGGGAGTCGGCAGGGGGGGGACACCAACGACCCACATACAGAATCCGCCCCGTTGCCACAGCTCCTTTGTATGAGCATTATGAACTTAAGCTGTTACCCCCAAACAACATCAACAACAAAAACAACAACAATATCATCAAGAACAACAACACTCAGTATGAAAATTCATTTCTATATGCCGTACACTTGATACCCTTACGAACCATTATCATATTAAGCTATATAGCGATCGAAAGGTGTGCTTTTAACTAACAAGTCCAATTTTGTGACGAATGATACTTAATTGTATGCATAAATGATTTTTAAAATGGTTTGGCACTCGGCACATAGTGCAAAAAGCTCCGGATGCTTCTTATTTATTTAAACAATTTAGTATTGTTCGTCACAATATTGGGTATCAGAAGTTTTAAGGCATGGAAATGTTTTTGTCACTTGATTTTTAGCTCGTCAAAAAGTTTTTTTTTATAATTATTTATTCTTTACGTTACACACTTATTAATAATAATATAACACCTTTTGCTAGGGTATAACACAAAAAAAAAAAACAAAAACAACAATAACATTAAGATCCTTAGACACATGCCAAGTGGTTAAGTCGAGTTTGTGCTCGGTTTGAAAAGTTTTGCAGTTGCGTCGCATTTAAATGATTTTGCATAATTCAATGGAAAAGCTGGAAAAACATTTGAGGAAAAACTTTTATGTTCTGCCTCCGCCTCCCCATACGAAAGAAATGCTCTGTAATATATTTTCTTCAATTGCGCACAATTAATCCTTTTTATGAGCGTTCTCTTCGTTCGTCTCCACACTGATTTCGCCCAGGTAAGTCGAGGCTTTTCTCCCTTCACTCCCCCTTGCCCCTTGCCCCATGCCCCTTACACCTTTTACCCCTTTTACCCCTTTGCTTTTTGGTTGTGTTTCTGTTTCGGGTTTTCGGGGATTTCGTGTTCCATCAGCTGGAAACGCGCATACACAAAGACCTTAATTATAAAAGTCAACAATACCAGGGGTATGGTCTGTAGAAGGGGTTTAACTCTGTAGACTTCTAGGGGGGTGGGCAGAGTTACCACCGACTTATTGTCATCAACTGAATGAAAATCCGCTCACAGTCGGAGCCCAAAATAATAAAACTCGCATGTAATTAAAATAAAATCCCTTTTACGACTGATTTTTTTTTTAACGCTTATTTGTTGAATGCGCTGCGAGCTTGCACAAATTAAACAAACCTAACGAAAAAAATACACAAGTACAACAACAACAAAGACAATCAAAAATTGTGATAAATTTTTATATCAATTTTTTCGTTTCGCTGTACAATTTTCTTTTATTTTTGGTCAACAATCAACAATAAAAAGTAAAGGGAAAATACACGTAAAAGGGTTCTCCAAAGTAAATGAAAATTGGACGAACCACGCGGCTTAAAGGCTTAACAGCTGATTTATTTCAATAGAGCAAATAGATCTTTATTATATCGAAAACGTGGTACGATAATTATAATAATATAATTTATAACTTTTTTTTTTATATATGGGTATTTCCAGGATCGAGAACGCGACATTTGTACGTCTTAAATGAAAAAAAAAAATGGTAAAAGCTGACATTTTCAAAACAGTTTTCTCATGTGTTTAATGCATTTTATCAACACTATTTTTATGATAAAAGACAAGCTTTGAAGACTTTTCGTTTTTTAATTATTTATAAAAATGAATGCATCGCGAACGCGACGAAATATGGAAGTCATGTTTGACTTCATCTTGACAAATGCGAAAGTCTACAAAATGTGGCGTCTAATTTGGAAGAAAATACTCTCAAAATATAATAAAATAATGTAGTTTTCGATTTTACAAATAATTTTGATAAGTTACTATCATTTTATTTATTTTACAAGTTTTATTAGTAATTTGTAACGTGACATCGCGAACGTGACAAGATTTCCACCTAGTTTTTCCAAGAGTTTGTTCATCAAATTTCATTCTATATATCGAAAACAGCTTTTAAAACTTGTTTTAAATTAAACTTTCAATATATTTCAAAGAATTAAAATGGTTCATGTTACAATCTTACTGTCCTACTAAGTGTAATCGTTAAAATACAAACGGTCCATTTTGAAAATCAATTTTTAAGAAAATGGGCAAATATATGGAAAAAGTGAATTTATTCCAATATAGAATCTATATCTTCATCCTATTGAATTTCTTCTAGCGTTTATTGCTTAAATAAATAACTTGAATACATTTTTGGAAGAAAATTTCACAAGATGTGAGTTTTTGATCAGTTTTACGTTTTTCGTTGTGGTGGACCTTTTTCTGGAAATCCCCATATGAAAAATGTGAGCTTGCAATGCTGCTAAACTAAAGTGAATTATCAGATGCTAAAAATAGTGCTGTAATATGATTATTACCTATTTAGAATTTGTGTAAATTTGCTCAGCGAGTTGAAGGCATCTTAATGCTAAAAATTTCATCACAATCGAAGAGTAAATACCGAGCATTGTAATTATTATAATATTGATAAAAACAAAGATTTTATGTTAGATTTTATCTGTAAGTTAATAAAAAGTTATTTTATATTTTTAAAATAAATATGTAACTTAGTACAATATCTGAGTTTTGTTCATTAATTCAGATATTTTACTTTTCCTAAGCCTTGTTGTGATATTTCTTTTAGTTCGAGTGTGAATGATGTGGCCCAAAAGCTCTGGTAGCTCCCATAGATCTAAGTATCTTTAGGACTTGTGACGTTGTCGCTTGCCAGTTGCCAGATTTAATTATTGTCCGCTTTTATTGCAGTCCCCGATTGCAGATAATGTCCGAGAATGGACTCGGAATGGGATTCCCCCTCGGTTCCCTGTCAGTGTCAATATCAACACACACACACAGAGAGACCTAGAATCATTCCTGGTTTTTCATTCCCATCTCTAGCCTCACGCTCTCATCGTGTCATCGGCATCAGCATCAGCTGGCGATTAACTTTGCAATGCAACCCTTTTTTATACCCTGTTTTTTATTTAGCGCCGTCGGCGATATGCTAATGATGGGCCATGCCCACTCAGCCCAACCGCCCACAATTTGATGGCCCGCGGGCAGCGTTGTACACTTTTTGTTGTGTTTTATTATTTCTCCTTCTCTCTCCCTCTCTCTCTCTCTCTCCACATCTCGTTTTGCCTTTGCCATTTGCCATTTGCCTTTGCTTTTATTATTTTCAAGTTTAATTAACTTTTCTCTTGTTTTCGGCTCACATAAATTTTAACTCTTTGCTGCCCTTTGCCACTGGCCAGTAGAGAGAGAGAGAGGGAGATTGAGAGAGAGAGAGAGAGGGAGGATAGAGGGTAGCAGGTAACACAGGATCTGTTTGAGCCAATGTCTGCTGCCATGAAATTTGATACGTTGCTGTTTGTCAAGAGCCCTGGGAGATGATGAATGTGCCCCAGCTGAAACTTTGGGAATTAACTGAGAGACTAAACAACACTCAGACACCCAGAGACCAACAGTCTCCTCATCTGATGAAGGTCCCTTCTCTAGGTCCCTCATCATCATCGTCATCAAGTTCTTTCTCAAACATCAGTTAATGCAACATCTGTGGCATTAGAAGTATAAATATTAGCCATTTGGCGAAGGACAAACTATCACTCAATCCTTTTCTACTTTCTGCAAGAGAGCAGCTCGAAGATACCCTGTAGTCTATCCGTGACAAGTCGTGACAAGTCTAAACCATTCGGCAAAGGTGAATCCATTTCTTCTAACTTTTATACTTATGTGTTTGAGAACAGCAGGAATATCACATACCCTGTAGTTTGTAGAAAGTCTAAATCTTAATTTTATTTTAAATCAGAGAATTTTAATATATACATAGGTAAGTTTGAGAAATCATTTTATTTTGTTTTGAAAAATACTTCAGTGTGTTCACCTGCACATTACAGGGTATGTGATGCATTGTTATGATTTTGTGGAACCCGTATTAGTTGCTTAGCTTACAGGGTATTACATTCTGAACGAAAATACCTTTAATTATGTCTATTCGAGGGTATGGAATGATGTGAAATTCAATTATTTTTAATCAAATAGTCACAAGTGCATGCTACCCTTTTCGCTTTCACTAGTTACAGGGTATCAGAACACTCGGCATCTGGTCGACAAGTGCTTACGTAATTTTGGCACTCTTAATGTGTTAGACTCAAGTACATACATATGTATAGTATAATAATTCCAGCAACATCTTTCAAATGCGAAACAGAGTTGTCTGTCTGCTCCACTGCACTATGGGGCGAAATCCGAAAAAAATCTAATATTTATTAATAACTTTTAAAATAAGCTAGGTTTTTGAATGCGACTTTTTTATTAATGTTATGTACACCCTCAGAAATATTTTTGGAAAAGTGGGCGTGTCGCCATTGGGTCGGAGATTTTGACATGCCCACATTTTCAAAAAATTTCTATGGGTACACATAGCACTGGAAAAAAAACCGCATCAAAATATCCGAAGTAGTTTTCGAGTTAATAATAAAAACCTCAAAAACTGGTCAAATATCTCATACGACAAGCGAGCAAATCAGCACTGAAAAATGGTGAGGTTACGTCCTAAAAATTAATTTGCGCAGATTGTGGGAAATTGAGACAAATTGCATTTAAATAGCAATGAATGGATCTACGACATACAGTTGGACGTACGTTAAGCCTCGTTAAGCATCATTGCTAAATTCTTTCGCAAAGTTGATATTTCTTTCCAAGAAATTAGCTTTCAAAGCATTATCTAATTTTACAAAATATTAACAGAACACGCACAAATACAAAATTCTAGTACAACCAACACATAGTAAAAACCCGTATGATTGGTATCCATTTTATATTTTTTTTTTTAAAAAAATGATTAGCCTTTGAGAAATACCGATTTGAAAATGGGCTGCAAAAATATTGCAATCTTAAAGCATGTTCTTTTTTACAGCAAAAGTTGACTTTAACAGCTGCTAAGTTTAACATTGGTCTGTTATGTTAAATTTTTGGTACTGAACTTTTCAGTTTGAAGTTTTCTGAAGATCTTAACACAAAAAAAATAGTAATATTAATACTATGATAAAATGACTAAATATTCGATTTTTCGGATTTCGCCCCATAGTGCACTGTGCACCCCTCCCTGCCCCCTGTCCCCTTCACTGCCATGTTGTCCCACTGTGCCGCTGGCTTTGGCTCTGGCTCTGGCTTTGTTTCACTGACTCCGACTGCCAGTTCATCTGTCAATTAGACTTTAATGTATTGCGATTGTACTTCAAGTTATACGCAATTACGCTAGAGCTTCAACTGGCAGGGAAGACTGTAGGGATTGGGGGGAGGGGAAGGAAGAAGCAGTGAATATTGAGACTCATACTCGTTTCTGGTTTTGGAGCAGCCAAAAGGCAAATGAACACATTTATTGAGTGACAGACAGCTAAGCTAAGAAATACATAAAAAAAACTTAATAAAAAAAAATATAATTAAATTTTACGCTTTGAAACTTGATAAAGTCTATGAAGAAGAAGAAGAAGAACAAGATTAAGTTGATCTAAACAATTTTGAAGTGACATGGAAATAAAATAAATGAACTAGCCCAGTTTTTAAACATGAATTACACGCATTATAGATCATAGATTTTCCAAGAATAAGCCATTAAATAAAGTATATTTTTGGGGTAAGTCATAGATCATTGGGTTTTACATCCATGTAAGTTTCAGTTATCGATAAGATCATTTAGCTGAATCCATGTCTAAAAGCTGCAATTCTCAATTTGAAACTGAACAACTGAACTGTTGTTGGGTTTGTTTAGTTCCAAAGTTCTTTCTTGATAGAAGTAAATTTATTGTTTTTACCCGTGGGCTGTCTGGGTTCCCCTTGTCTCGTCTCTTCTCTTCTATTCTCTCAGTGATCTGTCTTGTCAGTTGCTCTTGGGATTTATGTCTACCGAATTCTTCAAGTCAAGCTAACAAACAAGTATTGTCTGCCCCAAAAGCTTTGCAAGATCGTTTTTTCTTTGATTATTTATTTATTTCGCTTGGGGCGCTGAGTTTGGTTTCATTCTGGGCAAAGTGTCAGTGGATCGATTGTGATTTGAGATTTACAACCTGTTGGTTCTTTTATATACATATATACACTTTTTTAAAGATATATTCTATCAAGAAAATACAATGTCAGTTATACCAATTATCTTTTAGAAGATGATATTTACGGAATTACCGAAGTAATCCAAAATATTCAGTTCCGAATAGGAATGAACTTAGATATAATACAATATCCCGAAAAAAATAGCTCAGTTCAAAACAGATCAAGCTAAAGATCGCACAATTGAAGGATCCATTCTTTTAACCAGAAATAAGTTATGAAAGATTAAAGTTTTTCTGATTTTCGACCTACAACTTTACAATTCTAAATTGATGCGTGTAGTTAGTATAAAAAAACCTCTTTACGAGGTAAAAGTCTAGTGACGAAAACATTTTCATGCCCCAAAATTTCTGATATCCAATTTTTTGACGAATAATATTAAGTTTAACATATAAATAATTCAAAAAAAAAAATTTGGCACTCGGCACATTGCGCTAAAATGTCTCAGTTCTTCATACCAAATAAAACTCACTCTTTTGCGCAGTGCCGAATGCAAAATATTTTTTTTAGTGTGATTTACCAATACTTTTTTAAATCTCTTTTTTTTAAGCTCGATATATCGTGATTATATGAATTTATTTGTTTTGATATTAAACACGGCTCTTAACTTAACTGTTGAACATTAGGATAACTTAACCCATGAGCAAATGGTATTTTATTTAATATTCGGTATAGTTTTTTAAGAGTCAGATTCTAGAATCTAGTTTAATTCTGCATTCTAAATTTCAAATCGAATTTAGTTCCTAAAAAACTCAGTTTTTAAATGAAACATACCGAAATATATGGTTCTTTTTGTAAATGTTCCTGGATTGTAAATGATCTAACCAGACGTTTTTTAAAACAAATCCGATTTTCTATGTGGAAGGTCTTTGATAGCTTTGATAGCAACATTGCGACATTGTTACCTTCTAGTTCCATCTTTAGTTTTGTATCCCTTAATTGTCAGTGCAACACGTCACTTGCCAGTTGCAAGTACTGGGATTTGGTTACAAAGTTTGAGGCTGGTTGGTTGCATGCCACAAACAACAAACACAAACGACGCCTGAAGATCGAGTCAAAGATATCGCATGTGTTTTTTCTGTCTCTGTCTCTGTCTTTGGTTTCTTGGTTTTATTTCCTTAACTCTTTTGGGTTTGTCTCTTGGGGTCGCTTGATCAACGGCTGCTGTGTTGCAGGCAACAACAACAGCAACAACAACAGCAACAACAACTTGGCAACTGGCACTGGAGGCTGGAGAAGTGGCAGGCAAACAACGACATGAAATGAGAGATACACACACATACACACACACACACACACAGCTGTCTAACTGTCTGTCTGTCTGTTGGTCTGTTTTGAAGGTGCGGCTGATTGTTGTTGCTGTTGTTGTTGTTGCTGTTGCCTTTATAGTCGATATAACTTCGTTTTGGTTGCTTTTTTGGGCCTCTGTTGTTGTTGATTTTTTATATTGTTTTTATGCTTTTTTGTTTTTTTTGCTACTTTTTCTTCGTTGTTTTGTTGTTGCGGTTAACGTTGGCTTCAACCAACAAACTTGGCCTGCTCTCGTTGTTGTTGTTGTTGTTGTAATGGCCACAGCATGCGTTTTGATTGCAGTCGTTGTTGTTGTTGTTGCTGTTGCCTTTTTTCATGCCATTTAAGTCTTATTTATGGTTCTCGTTGATGATCGTGTTGATGGTCGTCTCTTTTTTTCCCCTTTTATTTCTTTCTTTTTTTCTCTGTTTTTCTGCTTTTCCTGTTTTGTTGTTTGTTGTTGTTTTTATGGTCGATTTGTAACCTTTGTGAAATGCTCTGCAATCCGTTTGTGCAGGAGTTTTGGCTGATTCGATGAAGTTGACCATTATATCAGGTATAGTTATAGTATTTATATAATGACTTTTGTCTATTATTTATAAAATATTATTATAATATCAGATATGGCATTTAATAATTCAAAGTACAATCTTTTAATCGAAATAGTTGGAATACCAGGAATTTTATTTTAGTTTAACTTCAAGCGATAATTCTGAAATTATCAAGATAGTTAAATATAATTATAAACTACACAACTGTCAAGTTTTAAGTTTATTTCTTTTAAATTGTGACTGGAATATGCAAATTAAAAAATTTTTATGATCTGGGTAAAATATAAAAAATGTAATTTCAACAAGATAGATATTATAGATAGATAGATATATAGATACATAATTTTTTATTTATTTATTCTAAATTACAATGAGGATTATAGCCAGAGCAGCGGAGGCCTTAAGGCTGAGATACATAATATATTATTATATAATATTAATCACAAAATATTTACGATAAACTCATATAGGGTATTTGAAGTGTGGATATGCCCGCAACTACAACTCGTACTTCACATTGGGTGCTTGATTTTTAACCTTTTTTGGGCAAGTTTATTTTCACCATTTGTTGGTTTTCTCTTTTATTTTTGGCGCTGCTCGCGCGAATGCATCGCCGAGCAATTTGATTTCTGCTGCAGTAATATTTTTTAAGATACCCTAACCGAGTGTACTACTATTTAGTTAGGTTATATGCTACATCTTAATACTCGAATTGCAGTTGATGAGTTGATTTATTGTACTACATATTGTGTGTTTTAGCTCTATTTAATAGTCTCATCAACTGTCTGTGTGAACTCATTAGGTATTGTGGTTATCTTGTTGAAGTTTTGTGTAAATGCGACATTTTTTTATATAGATGGCACATATGTATAGAGATTCTATAAATAGGTAAACTTTTAGCAACTTTAAAAATATTTTATTATTTTTTTTATATTGTATTTTTTTAATGTAACTTCGAAACATTGAAAATACCTCAAAAATTATAATGTATACTGCTGCATATACAAATAATTTTAACATGCAAATTTTAAGTTTACTCTTTGATATTTAGCTAGGGTATTTTGCAGTCGGTGCGCCCAATGATGTGTGTTCTGTCTATAAAATGGGTTTGCACGGTAGTCCGTTTTATAGTCGACCTGCGATTCAGGTTGTTGTTGTTGTCGTTGTTGTTGTTTAAGATTTTGCTAGTATTGTTGTTGTTGTTTTTCTTTTAGCGCTGCAATCGCAGGAAATCAATTATAAAAACCTTTTGCTGTTCAGCTCCACTGGGCACGTTAATTCGTGAAAAGTGTATTTATTTCGTAGTTTTTTTTTATAGCCATATACAATATATATTTTTTTCTTTCTCAATATAGAGGTATACGTATTTATGTCTATGTGGGTATACATCAGGTTTTTTCGTTTGAAAGAGTTTTCATTGTGTCCCGCAAGCCGAAAGTGGCACTGGCTCTGGCTCTGGATCTGGGCCTCTAACTTGGGTCAGCTCTGGGATTGCCCCTCTGTATTGTACATACATATTTGTATGTTTTTTTCTCGTTTTCTCGGTTTTTTTTCTGGGGGTCTGGGTCTGTGCACATGACAAAGGATTGCGCGGCAGCGGAAAAAGTGCAATAAATTTTCGACTATGCGTTTTTGTTCAATGATTTTCAGTGTGCCTACCTATCGACCTTTATTTATGTGTATTTCTCTTCTTTTTTTCCTCTAAAATTCAGGAAGTTGCAGTTTATGCCTTTCCTCTGGCCTTCGCCTTCGTCTTCGTCTCAATTTTCATTTTCCGCTTCATAGCCGCAGGGTTTTGGAATTAAGATCATTAAGTTAGTTCCATTCAATATTAAAAGCAGAAGTTAACAAAAAAAAAGTGAGTTTAATTTGTGAAAAGGGTCAGTTTGCCTGTGATTCATACAAAAATTGGGTAATTTAATTTCCGAATATAGTCTTAGGTATTGAATTTGATTACATTTTAATTGTATACATTTTTAAGCTTACCGCAATTAACTTTAATTTATTTATTTTTTTAATTTTTTGAGCTTTATAAGTTTTTCATATGACAATTTTGTATTTTCTTAAAAGCATTTCAAATTAAAATTTCTAAAAACCTTTGCCCTAAGTTATTTTTATATTTGTTTTCAAAATGTCTTTTGACGCATTAACATGTTTTTCGTAGTTTCTCGAAGTATTTCAATATTTTGCGTAAAGAAAGTTGTTTGATATTCAAAATCGGGAATTGATCTCAGTTTTCAGTTGACCAGCTTGAGCAGGAAGTGAAGGAAACGGGTAAACCTACAGCTCAACACTCCAAAACAAGTACTCATAGGTGTGTGTGTGTGTGTGTGTGTGTGTTGTTGTACTCCCAGAACTGGAGTGCACTCAGCTGTATATGCTCCACTTCAGCATCAAGAGAAGAAGAAGAAGTAGAAGACCAGATCCGAGCTTAACCCAAAGTAAACAAAGTCTAAATACGAACGCGAGATGAATTTATGAGATCATGTTTGAAGTTAATTATGCACAGGCATAAATTTCACGTCTCGGTCAGACACACACACACATACATTTTTTTACTGCATACCCTGTAATCATAAGGTATGCCAAGTAAATATGTCCACAAAAATTGTAGTTGAAAATTTCAATATAAATCTTTAATTGTTGCTATTTTCTGTTTAGATTCTACAATCATCAGAGTGATCGAAAATGTGAGAGTGTTAAATTGAAATATATTTTCAAAGCAAGTAGCAACTTTTATCTGCATATTTTACAGAGTATCTGTCGGTTAATAATATGTTTTTGAAATGTTGTTTTTGCACGTTTCGCCAATCATAATAGTCTTTATCTTAAAAGCCATAAGCATGTGCATAAAAAAAAGAGTCGAGTAACAACAACGACAACAACAACGACAACAACGACAACACCAATGACAACGACAACAACAAGTTGCAAGTAGAACGCTGTCAAACTAGTTGTTGGTAGACCTAGGTTAGTTCTTGGCTCAAAATGAGACTTTATCTCGGTCTGAGTCTGAGTCTGAGTCTGAGTCTGAGCCATGGCCTGAGACCTGTTTCTTGACTTAGATTCGTTTCATGTTTATGGTGTTTGGGCCAAGATACAAGCCCAAAGTGGTTGGGCCAGCCAAACAACAAAGAGTCTGTCCCAAAAAAATAAACAACTCGCTGTCCGAGCGTTCGTTGTTTACGAACAAGAAGTTCAGTTTTGCGGCAATGGATGTGGTTTGTGGTTTAACTGCTTTTATGGTAACACACACAAAAAATACAACAAAAATACAGCAAATTGGCACTGCTCAGCTGCCAGATACCCAGTAGTTAATTGAATTTGATAGCTCTTAAGCGTTTACTGGCCGAGTTACTTGAGTTAGGATCTGTTAAAAGCTGTAAGAAATGTCTTTTTATCTGAATTTTTACAAGATTCATTTATTAAATTGCTTGGCATACCTTTTAATAATGCAATTGTGTTTACAGGGTATACAAAAAGCAAAATAAAAGATTTTTTAATAAAAATAAAAATCGACAACAACAAGAGGCAACAACTTTGGTTAAAAAGTCATCAAAGACCAAGACGTCAACAACAATAACAACACCAGCAACAACGACAACAACAACGACAACAACAAAGTCACGATGTTGGGTTGGTCTGTCAGACGTTTGGTTGTTGGGTTGTTTGGTTGTTTGGTCCGTCGTTGCTGTTGTTGTTTTCGTTTGTTTTGGAACCAGTTTTGGCCTCAGCTCTAAACTTTATTTACAATATTGTTTTCTTTTAACGACGGCGCTGCTGGCTGCGATTTCAGCTCAAGTTGTTGTTGCTGTTGCTGTGGTTTTGACCCAAGCCCCTTTTTTTCTGGTTGCTGTAGTTGTTGTTGTGTGTAATAAAGAAACTGGTATACAAACTACTTGGTCGTCGTTGTCGTACTTACAGTCCCTCAAGTCAAACCTCACGACAATATAGCCAATTTGATGTGCATCTCGTATGGTTAGAAATCTTCTTGTTCCCCATCTTACTCCCCTCTCTCTCTTTCTGCATCTTCTATGCCTAGTTGTATAGCTCTTTTGGGTGTTGATGGGTCCCGTGCGGTTTATCAATCATTAACAGGCACCGCACTCATAAAAACCATCGCCTCTAAATGCCCAACTTGGCCTCTAAAAGGCCATCGCATTATACTCGTACTACAGATGCCGTCTTTCAGATTTACAAATGGCCGAGCATAAAGAAAAATGAAATGCACTGAAATTTCGGTATGGCCATAACATTTTACGAGTATGTGCCGAAGCTTATTGTCGGATGAGTTGGAAACGACCAGCCAGAAGCAATTTACCGGCTTATTTGATTAGACACTTTTGGTCTCTATGTCTCTATGCTCTCGGCTGTGTTTCCTTTAAGCCAAAGAATGAAATCAAAAATTCCCATTTATAGTTTAAGATTTGAGGAACTAGTTTGAGTGAGATTAAAATTTCACTTTTCTTTAATCATAGCAAAAAGATACTGTGAAGATTAAAAGTTAATTTCTGTATTCAAGAATGTTTTCAAATTTTTTGAAATTTATAAACATATTATTTTAGGAATAAGAAAAGCTTATTTTTTTTAATCATCCTTAAGCATTAAGTGTTCTTGTTTTCTAATCTTTTTGAAATTTATTAACATTTTTAAAAAATATAACTAAATATTTATAACTTTACCTACTTTAAAGGGCGGTTTTATTTATAATTATTCTAAAATTGTATTAAATATTATTTTAAAATTGCATGAAATTCCTACTTTTTGATTGTAAAAATGCAATTGAATTTAATACATTTTTGGTTACAGCAAAATTACTTACTTATTTAAGTTCTATGTTCATTAATTACCCGTTTTTTTTTATTACCAACGTAATTGTTTAATTATTATCAAATGTTTAATGACCCACTTAGATAATTCATTTGGGATAATTCAACGTTCGAGGTCGTTCTATATCTATGTATAAGGCTGCACCAAAACGGTTCTCTCTCTCTCTCTGTTTTGCTTTTTCTCTCTCTTTTTCTCTGTCTCCCTGCAGTTCTTCAAAGCTGTGAGGTTTTCATTTCCATTTCCATTTCCAATTTCATGTAAAAGGAAACGCAGCTGCAAAACTAAAGCGACCAAGTGAATGTCAATAGTTTAACCAAAGAGAGAGTGGGCAAGAGTTAGAAAGGGACAGAGCGAGAGAGAGATGGAGAACATAATTTGCTTTGCTTAGTTTTTGCTACGTTTTGGTATTTTTATTGCAATTTCTGTTAGTTAGTTCGCTGCGACGAGAACAAGAACAAACAAGCAAGAGGCCACATTCAAGTCCTGCTCTTCCTACCCAAAAAATCGACATGGACCCAGTCCCAGTTCCAGATCCGACCATTTGGGTTGTGGCTCGACCCACCGACAAACCGAACGGACCAAAGCAATGTAACATGCCAAATGTGTCCCGGAATTTAATTAAACATTTTCTGCGCTTATTCGTGTATACATCTACCCCGGGCACCTAACCCCCAGTTATCCTCAGTTACCCCCAGTTCCTCCCTCTTCCTCTCTCTGTCTCTAATCTGCGTTCGGGAGGGTTGACTTTCCCCATTGATGGCTGGACCTGTCCTGATGTGCGTATGTATGTGTGTGTGTGTGTGTGTGGATATAGATGGGGATTGTTGGTCCTGTCGCCGGATCGTGGTTTATGGTTCGGGGGGTGTTGTCCTGCTGTCCTGCGTGAAGGTTATTGACATATTTTAACAACTATTTGCAAAAGGCTTTAGTTTCACTTCAATTTCATTTCCAGTTGTCCCCCAGTTTATTTATTTATTTTTTTTTTGCTCTTTTCCCCTCTCAACGCATAATTGAAACAAGTGCAAAATGTCTTTATCCTGTTGGTCCTTTCGTCTCCTTTCGTCTCGATTCGTTTCGCTTCGTTTGTTTGCCTGTTAAATGTCCTCGCGGCATCAATATTTGTATCCTTGCAAATATTTGCCATTTGCCATGTAAATAACTTTATTTAAATTACTTCATCAAGGGCACAAAATATAATAAAATAAAACAAAAAATGAAATAAAACAAATAAATAAATAAAAGGAATCAAAGAAACAAAAAGAATTGCAATATTTGAGGAATCGCCTGTTTGCATTAGTCAAACAATTTGAAACTTTAGCTGGCTTATGGCAACGACCAAAGAAAAGAAAGCAGATAAATGGGATAGCAAAAATAAAAAGGACAGTTGCATTATTGAAATTCAACCTTTTGACCCATTCCACCCGCGCCCTTTGACAGCTGCTGACCAAAGTTTATTCGTAGTTTGAAATTGAATTAGTCGAAGATTGTCCTTTACTCACAATAAATTGCATTATTATTGACTCAAGAACTTGGTTACTTATGAAACCAGTTCCTTTGAGTTAGCAGACAGATCAATATGTATTTCTAAAGCCATCAAAGTATTGAGGGGTAGCATGAAGAAGGTTTAAAAAACACTTTGTCTTGTTTTTGTATAATTTATTTTAATTGTTTCTGGTGTATAACTTATTATCTACTGTCTACTAACATAAGCTATCATCCTGCTTAATCGCAACAAGATCAGACAAATAGAATCGTAGTAATGGCTGATTTAAGTCTTTCAAGTTAGTTACGCGCCTAAAAGCAGGCAACAATTTGTATTTGCTATTCTAAATGCTTGCAATAAATAAGTAACGGTTATTCTATAGTCGGGAACTCGACTGTAGTCTTTCCTGCTTGTTTTTTTTATCAATACAGTTACTTGACTCAGACTCGTATTATTTTAATAAGCGCAATCAAATGGTCGCTGCTAATTGTGAGTGAAAAGCGCAAAGTTTTGCACAAACAACAAAACGCATTGGTTTGCGCTATCTCCCTCTCGCTTGCACGCTCATTAAGCACGCTCTCCCACTCTCTTTCTGGGTGTCTCTCAGTCTGCTGCATTTGCGCATGCAAGATTGTGCTTGCGCTCATTGCGTCGCAACGATTGTTTCAGTGGTGCGCGTGAGTTCGAAGTGAGGAGAGCTTGTGGATCGTGGATCGTATTCGGATTCCCATTCGTGTGTGTGTTTGGGTGGACTGCGTGATGAACTCACGTGATAGACAGTTCTGGACAGAGTTCTTGCTGCTCTATCGATCGCTGCCGGCGGTGTGGAAGGTCAAAAGTCCGGAGTACAGTAGTCGGGCCTTGAAATCCGCCGGATACGAGCAGTTGGTGATAAAGTTGCGCGAAGTGGAACCACATGCGGATCGTGCTTTGGTGGTTAAGAAAATCAACTCGTTTCGTACGAATTATCGGCGTGATTTGCGCAAACGCACGGAGGGCGAGGGGCTGGGGGAGGAGCCGTTTGCGTCGACGCTTTGGTATTTCGAGCTGCTGGGCTTTCTCGAGGGCCAGGAATCTTCCGGCTCATGTCAGGGCTTCCACATTGCCAGCAGTCCCGAGCAGGAAACACACAGCGAAGCTTTCGTAAGTTGAGAGTTTTTAGTATAAGCTTGAAAGCTCTTTATGCTTAAGCTCTCTCTTCTCTGTCTATCTCTCTCAGCATGGAAAGAAACGTCGCGCTGCAATCAAAGCTGAGTTGCCCGCATCCCCCATTGCTGCGCCACCTCCCCCTGCCACCGTACTCTCCTCCTCCTCCCCTCTCCAACGTCAGCCAGCGATCTCCGAGTCAGAAGCTTTGGCTCACACCTGGCGCAGTCAGTTCGACGAGCTTGCGCCGCGACAAAAGCTTCTGGCACGAAAGCTCATCTCCGATGTGCTTTACTACGCTTGCATGGATCAACTGCAGCCCCGTCATGTCTCCCAGCTGCAACAACTGATGCCGCCCTCAAGCCGCAGCCCCTCGCCGCAAACTGAAGACGTTTCATCCTCGCCGCACATCGGAAAGTTGCAGGTTCTCGAGAGTTTCGATGATGAGAGCGATTCCCTGGATGAGAATGGATATATACTTAAGGGTCTAACTATTTGAGTAGAATATCATTTGATGTTAGATACAATTATTACTGTACTCGACAATGAAATACCCTGTGAATAGATATCACTTTATTAAACATGATAAATTTTAGAGTTTTTTTAAAGAAACTTTCCTAGCTTACCAAATTAGACCATAAAATATATTAACTCATTTTTTTTAATAGCTATTGCATTTGGGAAATATGTAAATCGAGTACGATTTACTTATCAGTGGTATGGTAACTAAATCAATAGTAATGTAACTAATACTTAGACTAAATGATGCTTCTTGGATGAGCTCAACAAAAATTAAAATGCACCGCAATTGGCACATACATTATTGATAAGATATCATTTTTTGTAGTCATTAGAAAAAAAGTGAGAAATTTCTAGTCGAACAATAAGTTTGGCAATTGATCTAAATAAATAAAACACTTTAAAAAAAATATGCAAAATACATTGAGATGGAAAATAAATGAGTTCCAAACTTGTATTTTCGTAAACTGAATACAAATATACTTCGATCAATTGTTTGACAGGAAATGAAAACAAATTAACAACATTTATGTGCAACATTAAAACTTGGTCAATTCGTGTGGAGTTAGTCGGGAATTGAAAAACTTGTGCAAAAAGATAGAGGGAGAGAGAGAGATAAACGCGAAAGACAGAGAAGCAAATCGAAGACACGAGTTACCCAAAAAACAAATGAGACTTTTAGTCGCAATGCCGCTTCGAAAAATGCAAATTTATTGGCATTTAATTTCAAAGCGAGAGAAAAGAAGAAACAAAGGAAGAGAGAGGAGAGAAGTAAAGAAAATAAAAGAACAGTCGAGAGAGAAAGAAAACCAGAGACCGCGATAGATCCCCTTTACAATAACAACAGGGCGTACACCACAACAACAAATTCGGCATATAAACGAGCGCATAATGAGCTCGTCCGTAGGATGGATGGATGGATAGACGTTGAATGCTTGGATGGGACAGGATGGGATGGGAATCTGAATGGATGCGGTGGAAAGCTGGCTTGAAAATCGCATTAAATGCCTAAAAATAGTAGCTCGAAACGGGATACACATATATTAAACACGCCCAGCTTGAGACCTCACCCAGTTTTAAGTATCCGCTCCTGCGGATGAACTTCTTACCAGTCCCCGGAGTTCCCAGTCACAAAGTGCCATAAGTAACAGCCCGTCGACGGGGCTGCCTTTTTTATGCTCTCTGCATATCATGCAATTACTTTCCACTCAAATGTCAATTTAAATTGAAGTTTTATGCAAAAAACCATACTTGAAACTTTGCTACGCTCTTTCTCTTCTCATTTCTCTTGCCATTTCTCCATCCACTGCGTCATCGTGCAACATCCTTGAATCGCTCAAGAACAATACGCCGCCTGGCAACTCAATCTGACACAGCTCCTTCTCCTCAGTTCCACAAATAAAAACAAAAAACCCAAATCCAATCCCCCATACACCATGCTCATTTCCGGAACAAGCTGCTGGTTCTGGAACTGAAACTGAAACTGACTCGGAGTCGAAGTCTCAGTCTGAGTCTGAGTCTCAGTCTGAGTCTGGGGTGTAGTGCCCGTTTGTGTTCATGCTCAGCTTTTTATGTGTTAGATGCACATTTCGGAAATTAAGTTGAAATTTATTAGCACATCTTTGTCGTCGAATTACATGGATTGCTTTTTTCGCAGCTCCAAGGCATTTCAAGTATCTTGAGTTCGATAAGAACGAATCACCAAATAGCCTTCTGTGTATATTTAAATTTTCTTTTAATAATGTGTAATGTATGTCTCCAAAGTCTGTATAACTTATTTCAACTGCTGTTCTTTCATTTTCCTACAGACTCTAATAAAGCTTCATAAAATTCGATCTATTATAACATTTTCCAATATAGTAGTTAATAAATGTATGCTCAAGTATCATAATCATGTACATATATTCTTGAGAGATACTTAAAAAAGAGTGAGCACATGTAGCCGTTAACTGATTGAATGTTAATTGACTCAAATGTGTGCAGTCAACCGATATGCCAGACCCAATCAAACGTAGCGTGCTTGGCGCTCTGAAATGTATCTGAAGGACCCTCAATGAGCATATACACACTCTCACAGATATTTATTTGCACATATGTGTGTGTGTGTGTGTGTGTGTGCGTGTGTGTGTGTGTGTGCTTTCCATTTGGTTGAGTATTAGTGCCTCAATATTACACAATTTCGAATCGCATCAAGTCGTTAAAAGTTTCGATTACACAACGCGTTTTACAATTGCCGTCGGAATGGATATCGAATAGGGCGGAACGCGAATCCCTGCAAAACAAAAAAAAAAACGAAAAACAGTAACAAACAACAACAACCACAACTAACGGTTTGGAGACGGGGTTGTGGTGGTGGTGCTAAAACAAATATTGAAAGTGGCATTAAAAAAAAGAGAGAAGAGAGAGACAGGGAGAAAGAAAAATACTTTGCGAACGCTGATTTTATTGCCATGAATTTGCGCTCAAATGGCAAATCAATGTGTTTCCTTCTGCCAGTCAATTTTATGGTTGTATTGTTTCCCATATCCTGTGACAGCGCCACAGCACCACTGCCACCACCCGGAACCACAATAGTGCTGTCACTAAAGCAGTCGTTCCAAATGAAAGACCATAGATTATTTTTAAATAATCATTAGGAAGGGGTTTCGCTCTTTATTGCAATTTCAATCTAATTGCAAAACGTTTACGAATATCACACAAAACAGAATTCACAAATCAAATATACACACGAGAGAGTAAAGACAGAGCGAGAGAAGCATATATTCCGATCTGTACATCTAAAAATAGACCTTTACGAATGCCACACAAAACAAAAGTGAAAACGAATGAGCTCTCGAGAGAGTAAAAAAAGATCAAGCTTGTAGAGCAGACAATTAAACGTTTACGAATACCGCACAAAACAGAATTGACAAATCGAATATACACACGAGAGAGTAAAGACAGAGCGAGAGAAGCATATATTCCGATCTGTACATCTAAAAATAGACCTTTACGAATGCTCCACAAAAAAGAAGTGAAAACGAATGCGCTCTCAGCAGCTGTCAGCAAGCAGACAATTAAACGTTTACGAATACCGCACAAAACAGAATTGACAAATCGAATGTGCTCTCGAATGTGAACAGTATACCGGTCCAAAAATCTTTTTGTTTTTAACCATATGTAAATGTTATATTTGATATGTTATCTAACTCACCTTCTCTTACCTCTTGTAATAAATTTTTTTAATTTTTATCGATATGTTATCGTTGAAAGGACACGCACACCCGACAGCCCGCTATAGACATATTCGTATTCGTTATTTTTATGCTGCCGGTATTCCCATTAACTTTTCGTCGTAATTTTTAATGCCAACGCTTTTAACGCAACACCCCCGCCTCAATAAAAGCGAGGCAACAAACTATGCATATAAAAAATTTTACTACTATGTATTTTCCACCCTTCCTCCCCTACCCTCCCCTCTCCCTCTCTCTCTTTCCCTCTATCTCTCGGCGTTTTCCATGCTGCTCTTGGTCGCTTATCTACGGTTCGTATAGCCCTTTGAGTCTGGCACATGAAGCTCGCAAGTGATGCATTGATTTTTTCGATATACAAAACATTTTTATTCACAAAAGAGTGCCACGCCCACATGGAAGGGCAGAGAACAGAGGGCACAGGGCACCTGCCTCCCCACAAGCAGCGTACGGTTTTAACGGCCTTACCTTCCCCACCTTTTTCTCCGCTCTTGGCCCAGTGCGCAGATTTTTGTTGCTTTTGTTTTTATGGCGGCGTGTAATGTGATTTATAGCCTGCTCGGTCCTTAAAATAAATTCCTTTTAATGGTTTTTTATTGCCATCAGTAGTTGGCGTCAGCGTTAATGTTAATTAAACTATTGTAGTGCTTGTTGCTGCGAAAAAAAGCTTGGGATTTAGGGCCATAAATCGAATGCTAACAAAATCCCCACCCACAAAAAAAGGGACCGTCGAGAAATTGGGATCACTTACTCAATGGCTTTTGCAATGTGTGCAGTTTAAGTTAAGAGTTAGTATAAAAGGATTTGGTTACGGAGATTGTCCAAGGTGATATATGAATGCAATTGACTGAAAGCACTTTGCAATTGAGTTAAGAGCTGAGAGCGTTGTAAAAAGAGACTCGTTTTTAAGGGTCCTTGGCATTAAATTAATTTCACACATTTTAGAATACCTTTTCAGCTCTTTTTTTCAGTTAGGGTGCTGACCACAATCGCATTGTGGAAGGCCGAATTGGCTGCCAGATTGTTGACCAGCTCATTAAAGCCATATTATTTAGGCTTAGGCCTTCTAAGCCGCCCATGGAAATGCATTTGGGATTATGATGATGTGTTGATTTACCGCAACACCCCACAGGTACCACCCGCGGGCCGTTCGCACTCCCCATTTGGCTGCTGTCCCCTGTCCCTTGTCCCTTGTCCACACTCTCTGCTTTTAATTCCTTATGTGCGGGAGTTTCACCTTCTCCTTCCTGCCCTCGTTCCTTCCTCTTCCTTCCTCTGCAGCTCGTTTATAAATATTTAACGATTCAAGTTTTGCTCCCTAGCCGAGGATGTGGACACGCCGGGAGTCATTCCCATTTCAAAATTGCGTTCATGATAATTGCGGTTCTGCTTATTTTTTTTGCTCTTCTCTTTTTCACCATCTTTTTCAGGGGCCCCAGCTGCGTTTAATGGCTTTTTCACAATTTAAGCAAGTCGTGTTTTCTTATTTTTTTTGCCTTTTTAAATCGTATTTTTCTTTCTCTTATTTCTTTGGCTTCCGTGTACTGCAATAAATTGTTTATATTACACGCACTTCGCATATTCTTTTGCTATTTACTTTTTATTAAAATTTTAGGCTCTTTGTGGCAGATTATTGACAATGGACTCGCACTGGGATTGGACTCGATTTAGGTGGGTAAACATAACATGTAAGTGGTATTAAGCACAGATTAATTTAAAGATGTGCAACGTGTAAGGAAAGAACGGAAAAAGTAAGAAAGAAAACTTCAAAAAAATCTATTTCTAAAATATTTTAATTTACTTTAATTCCAAGTTTATTCTTTCCATTATACTAATTTTTAACATTTTATCCATAATTAGGAAACTTTATTATAATTTTCGCCTCACTTTCTGAATATTTTCCTTACTCAGTGGCAGGAAAATTCACTAAAATATCTGTATTAGTTCTGATATTAGAGTTAAGGTCAAGTTATTACTAATCCAAAAAGTGCCTTACCTCATCTCAATGCTCGCACTTGATTAGCAAAGATCCAACCCATCGCAATGATATCATCTGTAGGCCATTTGTGGTCTCAGTTTAGGTAAGAATATTTTGTTTATAATAGAGCCGGACAAGGTCGAAATGCGTTAATTAAGCATATAGAATGAAATGAAGGCATGAAGTGTTCCAACAATTCCAATTACCATGATTTCGGCGTCTCCAAAATGTTCTTTCAGCCCTTTGATTATACAAACTGATTTTCACTCTTCAATTCCCCTGGCAACCACAACTGTGTAGTTCCAGGGCCAAATCCAAATAATGTTGTAATTTACAGAGACCCAAAAATGAAAAAAACTCAAAATTTGTTTTTCTAACGATAAACAAAAGGCGAAAAAGCAAAATAAATAGTGAAAAATAACAAGTCATAAACATGATTTATATGCAAAGTGCGCGCCATGAGATTGTGGAATAATCTTTTTTGATTTTTTGTTTTTGTTTTTTTATTTTCGTTTCAGAGTTATAATGGCTATAGACATGCGGTGCCCAGAGGTGCCAGACCCTGGCTGAGGCGCAGCCAGATCTCCGATATTAGCGTCAATTTATGCATGTTGACTGTTTGTACAAATGGCCAGTGTGTGTGTGTGTGTGCTGGGCCAGGCCAAGCAAACGCTGTCTGAGCCCTGATCGTGTGCGCTAAAACAATGGGCCAACAATTGAACTACCAAAATACGCCAACAGTTTCTGGTTAAGCACGCACAACCAGCAAACGATCGATCGATCGTTCGAACGATCGAGAGTGGGAAAAGGGGAAGAGGAGGAGGCAGCAGCCCTCGAACCCTCGCAGCGGGATACTGAAGTTTCTCCTCTTCCTATCCCTCTCCAACTCTCTCCCTTCTCTCTTTTGTTTGTCACACACAAATGAAGAGTTGATGATGTTGACGATCATCATGAGGAACAAACGAACTCGAAACCTCAGACGCTCAATCAGAGGGATCTTTTTAAAAAACCTGCCTGTCATGATGCCAGTCGAGTCCAAGACGAAGACTCAGAGTCAGAATCAGAGTCTGGGTTAGGGTTGAGGTTTCTTCTTATGTACAGGTACGAGGAGGGACAGACTGTAGCCGGTTCTTTGCTTTGCTTGTTAGCCAGAGATTGTAGTTTTTGTTTTGTCGTGGGTCTGGGGCACGTCAGAAGGTTGCACATACTACAATGGGTACACTTGTGCCACACTCGGGTTCTCGCTTGTGTGTGCACTGAGCAATGATTAAATTAATTATGCCTGGCAGGTAGATACACCTCTCTCTCTCTCTCTGTCTTTTACTCTACCTCTTTGTGCCTTTCTCCACCTTTCTCTATTTGTGCCTAGAGTCTATAGAAATGCATGAAGCGTGTAGTAATCGACTGCAGAACCTGTGGCACAAAAGGACATTTGATATTTTTGACACTTTGCAGACTCTACGGTCTTTAGCCCTTGTGGGACTTGTAAATTAAAAAATACGATGATTACACATAACGAATCCCAATACCAATCCCAATCCCCGTACCTATTCCAATCCCAAATCCCGAGCCCTGTTTAACAATTGAAGTGTAATTTATGACAACAATGCAGTTCTTGTAGCCTATAGAATCCTGATCCCCCATGACAAATGGCCTGACTCCTGCCTGACTGACTGTAGCTGTCCTTGTCTGTCTCTGTCTATCTGTCTGTCTGTCGATCGGCGAGATAAGCCTTCGATCAGGTTGCCAAACACTTGTGAGCCAAATGAAAGCCGATCTCTTTTCCTCTACTCATCTATTTCTCTTACTTCTCCATAATAGCCTATTCTTTCCCATCAACCCATCATTCAATAGACATTCGAAATTGCATTCAACCGATCTTCAATCTTTTATCCATCTTTGCGATCGCCAAGTGCATTCTATTGTTTGTTTGGAAAAACTTTACAAAAAAGACAACAGGAAATGTGCAATGAAATTGAAGATGAGTAAATAATATAATTGTGATATGATTTGCAATTGAAATTCCAGATTACTCAAGTTAAGATCTGTCTCTAAATGATCAATCATCCAACAAATACATTCGTTTCCTGTTTATTAGGTTGTGAAGCATATGAATCTAAATTTAGATCAACTTCAATCTAGTATTTAATTATTTAGAACATAGATCTTATCAAATTGATCTTAGATTCTTTAAACTTTAAGAAGATGATGATATTTTATTTTTATTAAGAATAAGTCTAATCTTAAGTCTGAAATTTGTGTATATTTTCTTTATGATTTATTTCATAATTTCTGCAACTTTCATATAATATCAAATAAGATATCTCTTTAAATATTTCTCAAATAATAATATATTTTAAAATAATCTAATGTACATTTGCCTTCGAGCTAAGAACATACATATATGTATGTATATTTTCTTTGCTTTCTCCATACAAAATTGCAATTGGCATACAAATTTTCAAATAGTTGCTGAACATGTAAACAGATTTCAAATAATTTTCACACAAATGTCAAATGTGAGAAAAGCGATTTGCATGGCGCCCAAAAATAGATGAAAATCAACGACCACCCACAAAAATTGTGGATACTTCCGTGGGTTGGTACCGAAAATAAAGAAAACACATAATGAAATAATCAGATGTGCAACACGTATGCAATTGATTGACTTGCAGTTACCCTGCAGGTCAATAAAGTTGGCAAAAATCAAGGCACGTTTCTGCTTTTTTGGTAATCTATTTAAATCGAAATTAAAATAAGGTATTTTGTGTAAGCTAATAGATTAATTTTTGATTATTTGGATCTTTAGTTTTGGCTAGACTCTGAGATTTTTCGAATAGCGTTTTCAACTAATTTTGAGGTCGGCAATCAATAAAAATACAAAATTTTTCTTTGGCTTTCTTCGATTTTGACGACGCAGAATTTGTTGGACGTAGTTTGGGTAAACAAAAATTAGCTAGTGGCAATTTTTGAATTGGGGCATTGAACAGGTGGACGGGGGGTGGGTGGAAGGGGTTGGTGCAGCAGTTGTTGCCCCGCTTCCGACATACGTGGCGCCACAACGATCAAACAATGGGTTGATTTTAGCCAAATTGCCGACAAATAAAAATAATTTTAGTGCGGTTTTATATTTATTCCTCAAGTTGTTTTTCATTTTCCCCCTGTTGCGATCTCTCTCTCTCTCCCTGTGGCATCTCTTGTTATTTTTGTACTTAAATAAAGCGCAATTTGCGTTGTTTTTCTCTCCGCCTCCGCCTCCTTATCTTCCACCTCCTTTTCCACTGCTTATGCCTCTTCTTCCATTTTGTATTCATTCTTGTTTATCAACAGTTGAAATTTAATAGATTTGGCACACTTTCGGCAGTTTCATATTGACGGACAGTGGAACAATTTAAAATGTTAGTTATCAAATAAAATCGATATAAGCAACTAACTTTAAAGTGGATATGAATAATTATTATTTTTCCCATCCTGTCACTTATCTTGAAAATATATAAAATTAGTCAATTAATTTCGTGTATTACTTTATTTAATCAGTAATAAACATTTTAGTTTATATATTATATTTATCAAAACTCATCTTTTCTAACATTTTTGCATTGGAGTTTAGCAAGCTTTTTTTGGGTGCAAAACAAAAATTTTGCATAAATAAATAAAACTCGAAAAATAATATGAGAGGGATTTTGGATTTTGGAAAATAAACAACACGATATGAATGAACAAATGAATCAATGAATGAATAAGATTGAGTACGGAATACAAATGTGAAAAATATCAAAACAATAACATGTTTATTTAGTTTATTTTGCCACTTAGGAATTTAGTTATTTGTGGTAGGAAAACAACATTCTTATATAGGGATACTTATTATTGATATTATGGATATACAAACTTACGCTATGGCGGATTGTAATCGAAAATATAATAATAATAAGTGTTCACTCTGAAGACATATTCTTTTGAATGTACTCTAAGTTTAGTACATCAACGTCCAAATTATAAATATATTCTAAATATAGTAGACATTTTTAATAATTAATTATAGATTACAGGGTATAAAATAGAGGCTTGCACGTGCCAAGCAAAATCTAAAAAACTAAGCACCTAATAGATGCGCGAGATCATAAATTAATCGATTTATGCCTATTTTTGGGCATATTATCGAAGTAGACAAATTTATTTGGGTTTGCTTTTAGCAAAAAATCAAATATGGATAATTAAAAGTGAAAAAAAGTTTTAATGCAAATGAGACGACAGCAAAACGTAAAATGTAATAAAATAAAATTTATGATATGACTAACTCCGAAGATTGTACAATATTGTTATGAATACTTTTTGGAACGAACTGTGGGACGACATCAGAAATCGCAAATGAATCGGACACACGGACAAACGGACTCGTTGAGCGAGTGAAGCGACTTTGAAAGCGATTTTGAAATCGCGCTCAACACGAAACTGGGCAAAAATTCAAATTCAAGCGGCGTACGCTGCGCGTTTTGTTTACAAATGGTAGAACCCTCGACCCTCTCCACTTTTGTCCCATAAGTTAGGCTAGATGAGGCATGGGGGAAGGGGAGGCGGGGGCCTTAGACCCACTAATAGCGGTATGGGGCATATGGCACAACATAGCTATACACTTATGTGTATCTACGATTATTTTGAATTGTTTTTCTATACCCTCGCATGGGGTATATCCGACCAACTGTCAATGCGAGATGAGAAATCTTGTCTTGTTTAAACTTCGTATAATAAAAGAGAATGAACTGACGATATTAGATACGTTCCACATTTAGATAAGCTCCACAGCTGTAAACTCTATTAATATCGATTCCAGGGTATCCACACAACAATGCCCAGTATTCTTCGCTGTTGTTTGTATGCTCCGTCTATGCATATTAGATGAAATTATAAACAAAACATAAGGCAACGCAATATGCGCGGCCCGCTAAATTCGTCACGCCCGGCAGAGAAGTATGGCAAAAGGCAGAGATCGAAGAGCGCGAGTGTGAGCGCGGATGGGAGCGGAGGAGAGCGAAGAGGGTCGACAGGCTGTCAGTTATCGCTTTACGTTTTCGTCTTTGGTCCGCGAACAGATCGCGCTGTTTGTTGCTTATGCTTCATCTTCTACTTGCTGTGGCCTGTTGTTGTTTTGTTGTTGTTGTTGTTGTCATGCCCAAAGCTGGGGGTCGACCTATTCAATATGCTGACACACGCGCCAACACCTCCTACGCTCGAGCAGCGCTGTCGCGTCGCAGTACTCAGTCGACACAATCCACAACCCACTCGTTGAGTGCTCGTGCATTGTTTTTGCGACGCGACGCGACGCGATGCGACGCAACGATCTGTTAAAGCTTTCAAAGCTTTACATATGTACATACATATATTTTAGATATGTTTGTAGCTTACAGAAGCCACAGCCACTCGGTCGACGCATGATGAAACAAAAACAACAACAGAAATAATAGAGGAAAATGAATCGGGGAATGGGAATGATTGCTCAGTCAGCAGCGTTGACAGGAGCAGAGACAGAGACAGCGACAGCGGCAGCAGCAACAGCGTTTATAATGCGATTTGTGTGCAACGCATCGTCAGAAGAAATTGAATGGT
The DNA here is from genome assembly GCA_037043435.1 of Drosophila suboccidentalis. Classification (NCBI taxonomy): domain Eukaryota; kingdom Metazoa; phylum Arthropoda; class Insecta; order Diptera; family Drosophilidae; genus Drosophila; species Drosophila suboccidentalis. The sequence continues at coordinate 16,148 of JBAMBK010002690.1, read as the reverse complement.
CTCGGATTAGAATAAATAGAATCGTATTTAGAAAATTGTACATGAAAAGCACTTTGTTGAGCATTATATTATATAATGAATTGAGCTGTTGTTTGAGGTACATATTTAAATTTCACATACAGGTACAAGGTATCTGCTAGCCTGGCTGTTTTCAATTAGAGTCTAACCAATTCGATTAGTTCAAACACTTGAAGCATTGTTGTTGCTTTTGTAATTTATGCATTTTTGCTTCCCTACTAATTTACATTTAAATACCCGCACAGCCTACTTATCTTACACACACACACACATATATAGAGAATACACAGCTGCGCCCTCTTTGCGAGCTTAGTCACAAGCGGGCGGTGGGGGGATGGATTCTATGTGACGTTTTCGATCTGTTCCCTTTGAGGTGGAAGAGAGAGAGAGAGAGAGAGAGATAGAGAGAGGCAGGCTCAACTACTTGCAGACTTTACAGCAGCAGCAGCTGAGCTTTCATATTTAATGATAATAATGGGAGAGCAGTGGATCCCATTTGCAATTGCCATCTCTCTTACACTAATTCCACATCAGTTGTTCAGTTGCGATTACGGCTGATGTCACAAGAGTAACAACAAATTGGCTTTTGTTTTGCCTCACGTTCGCATCGGGGCGTATGTTAATTTCATTTTTGTTTTGTTTGTTGCGTTTGCAATCTTATAATAAAATTAAAATATAAACAAACAAAAAATAACGAAGACTGCTCGACTGTAAGATGCCCATTATTGCCATAAATTAATAATAATATGGCTCTTAAAAAGAATATATTAACATAACTTGCCACAAACCCAATAGTCTCTGTTTCCTTTGTGTACTGGTCTAAAAAGAGAAGACAAAAATGTTAAATTTTTTTTAAAATTTAAATGCAAACATCGAGTCAATTAATTCGTATGCCATGTTTGGCGCCTGGTTTGTAAACCAGCTTTTGGATTAACTAAACAAACAGCCAAGTCCATTGTTATTGTTATTGTTACTATTGTTGTTGTTGAAACTGTTGGGAACAGTTTTGGGTCTTCATAGACAACGAGATACGTTGTCTGTAAATTAATTAGCTTCATGCGCCAATCGATTTTGAATTTTCGTATTTTCCAACTGAAAAACAAACGGGCTAAAAGTGAAACCAACTGATCAGAAGTTAAATAATACATTTTTAAATTAAGGTATTAATTATTCCAGTTTTTTGTATAAATACATTGCAATGTCATCGAACTCTGCTCTCAGCTTCAATATTGAAATTGTTATTTGATATTTTTGTTTTGGTAAATCAAGAAATTTTCAAAATAAAGGTTGTCTCATTATTTGTTACAGTTTCAGTTGGAATTGAAAAGTATTATAATCCAATTTGTATGACAAATCCCAAGTTGATGCTATGAATATTTAAAGAAGATCTTATCTATTCAGTATCTGTTACAGGGAAATAAAGCTGAGTATAATTAGCATAAGCTCCAATGATTAATACAAGCATATTAAAATTTGTTTCAACCTATTATCAAATCAGAGTCAAATGGGATCTTTAATCTATTTTTTGTGGTAATAAAAATTCGTTTATTTTTTACAAGATTAGTTTATTTTTTATTTTCCCATCGATTCAGATCAAATTCAGTAATTAAACATAAGACCCTGACAATGACTAAATAAAGTTAGTTTAGGTTTGGTGAAGGTTAAGTTAAGTTCAGTCAAGAAATATGAATTTTGTGTTTGTTTAAATACGAATGATACTGATTCAGATATTTAGACGATATAAATATGACAATACAGTTTAAATAGATACATTGTTAAGTTACAGATAATATTTACTTTTTTTTTTTAGCAGTTAGATTTCCTTTGACGTAAAAAATGCATCATAATTTAAAAATTTGGTCAACGGATGTGAGTTATTGGTATACTTGTATAATTATGGGTCGTTTACAGATACGAATGGGGCGCGTTCCGCGATCCGCAATCGCAAATGCGTCAATCGAACTTAAAAAGTCGCTAGCAAAATGTCGACGCAATTATAGAGATAGAGGGCGTAGGAGGAAGAATCAAGAGGGGCAGGTTATAGACGAATGTTCATAATGTATGACTTTGTTTACAGGAAAAAGAAAGAAAAATATCTAGAGAAAAAAGTAACTTTTTAATGAATTTGGCACACTTCAAACGGGAAACGGTGCAAAGGGAAACTTCGAGGGTAAATGAGGGGAAGGGGGGAAGGTGCGAGGGGAGATTACTAATTGTTGTTATTTCGTTTTGGGATTTTCAAATGATATCTATAGGAGAACTAGGCCAAGATAAAAACGCTTTCGCCTGTTTGTTTATAATTGTTTATACAATTTGCAGAGCGAAACAACTTTTTTTTGTTTCTTTTCAGATAGCGCGCAATCTATTTACAGCTCCAAGGGAGCCAAGTTTGAGGGGGGAGGAAGTGAAGGTACATAGGCCTTGATATGTGCACAAACATCCCAGTACACACACAGACACACACACACACACACGATTGGTGCTTACATTTTGCAATTAGATTAGAAATCGCCCAAAATACGCGACCATAAAACATGAAACTGAAACTGGAAAACAAGAAAAACAAAAACATTAAATGGCGATTAAAAGTAATTTAGATAAAAACAACTGAAAGCAAATAGCCAACAACAAAAACAAAACAACAACAACAACAGCGAGCGTAATAAGTAGAAGAAGAAGCAGCAGCAACTGTGAAATACACACATAAAATGTATCTGTATCTCACTTCTCTCGCTGGGGTATGACAAATTCTAAAAAGCTTTTAACAAAGGTTTAATAAAGGGAAATTATGTAAAATTATGTTCAAAATTTAAAAGATATTCTTGTGTAAAAATAAATATGCTCTTGTTTAAATATTAAGTATATTACATTGTATGTAAAGATCAAAAATATAATGAGATTGTAGATACAATTTAATGGAAATTAATTTTATGAAATAAGGTTATTAAAAGGAGATTGATTTGTAGGTACAATATTATGGAAATTTAAATAATTACATATTTTAAAAAAAATTTAGTAAAAACTTGTATACAAATTTAAAAAAATCAATTTTTTTTTAAACTTATATTTTCTTGTTTAAATATTAAATATTTTACAAATTATATAAAGTTTATATCAAAAAAGGAAATAACAGAGACAATTTAATGTAACATGAAATGAGATTGATTTGTAGATGGAATTTAATGGAAACTTAAAATTGTAAATGAATTTCATTTAAAGAGCTGAAAAAAAAATAAAAAATATCTTCTATTATTCATAGTTTGAGAAAAGCTAAAGTAAAGGGCATTTCTTAGTCGGTTTGATATCGAACTGATGCCACTTGCAGCTACCAAATGCGTAACAGTATTTGGAAGAAGACTAGAGAAGAAGAAGAAGAAGATAAAGAAGAAGAAGAAGAAGAGAACCCGCTGAGGTGCGTACCGAGTTTATCTAGGGGCGCCAGATAAATGCGACGACTGCGACGTGCTTAACTGATTTAGTTAATTGCATTGTTTTTCAATTAAAGTTCGTATTAATTGAGCAAACAGAAAGGACAGAAAGACAGCAGCAGGAAATAGGAGTATACTCGAGTGGGAACAATAACAAGTCAAATGATAGCACAGCATTGGCTCAGATAAGATAAATCCCCCCTGGGCTGGGACCGTAAACAGACTGAACAGAAAACCTCATCTGGAACCTCAACCCCGACACGACTCGCATGGTTATGGGCCATGGCTAAAGTGTTTGCACACTGATAAGCGACATATGAAAAACATTAACAAATATTTATACTCGCTTAACCATTTATTGCTATATATGCAACTCTATCTGTAGCCTCAGCTACACTCTGCATCTGTATCTTTAACCCTATCTGCACTTTTATTTATTGAGAGGATTAATGTTGTTTGTGATTGCTTTTGTATTTTGCTTTTTTATTAGAGTAGTTCAATTGAACTTTATTTAGATTTAATGGGTAACATCAGTTGATTAGACAATATTATAAAATTTAAAATGAAACTTGTCATTAAATATTAATTGTTATGGTAATAATTAATACATTTTGAACAATTCTTTTTTCCATATGGGCATTTCCAGAAAAAGGTCCACCACGACGAAAAACGAAAAATTGATTAAAAACTCACATCTTGTGAATTTTTCTTCCAAAAATGTATTCAAGTTATTTATTTTATCAATATACGCTAGAAAAAATTCAATAGGATGAACATATAGATTCTGCATTGGAATAAATTCACTTTTTCCATATTTTTGCCTATTTTCTTAAAAATTGATTTTCAAAATGGACCGTTTGTATTTTAACGATTACACTAAGTCAGGGAGTAAGATTGTAACATGAACCATTTTAATTCTTAGAAATATATTGAAAGTTTAATTTAAAACAAGTTCTAAGAGCTATATATCGGAATATAGACTAAAATTTGATGAACAAACTCTTGGAAAAACTAGGTGGAAATCTTTTCACGTTCGCGATGTCACGTTACAAATTACTAAGAAAACTTGTAAAATATATAAAACGGTAGTTACATATCAAAATTATTTCTAAAATGGAAAACTACATTATTTTATTATGGCTTAAGAGTATTTTCTTCCAAATTACTCGCCACATTTCGCAGACTTTCGCATTTGTCAAGATGAAGTAAAAAATGACTTCCATTTTTCGTCGCGTTCGCGATGCATTGTTTTCTATAAATAATTAAAAAACGACAAGTCTTCAAAGATTGTCTTTTATCATAAAAATAGAGTTGATAAAATGCATTAAACACGTGAGAAAACATTTTTAAAAATGTCAATTTTTGCAATTTTTTTTTTTCATTTAAAGTCGTACGAATGTCGAGTTCGCGATCCTGGAAATGCCCATATGTTGTAGTAAACCAATTAAATACTATAAAAAATAGAAACTGTACTAAGTTTCAGCAAGATAGCTTTCAAATAGACCGAGTTCGCATAGACAGAAATATACCCACAGTCTTTCATAGAATTTTAATTATACTATCTTAAAAATATAACTTGATTAAAGATTTTTATTTATAAACAGAAAATTTCGTACATAACAAGTCTTTATTGCATTATTTTTCCATTTTTTTTGTTTTTTATATATTGTTCATTTAATGAACTAAACGAGAGACACAACAATTAAAAGTTGCCTACTGAAAGGCAGACAGAGAGGCAGAGATACATAAAAGTATATAGGGGTATTATATAGTATATAGATTGATGAACTTGACTCGGAAGAAGCTGTGACTGTGACTGTGACTCTGACTGTGGCTTATCTATGGTAATTGAAAGTGAGTGCGAGTGCCAGTTTGAGTGTATTTGTGAATGCTTCTGCTGCTTTTTGTACTTTTCTGCTGGTCTGCTTATTTATTTATGCAAGTGCCGAGGTGTGTTTCCAGCGTGTGGCATTGTGGCATTGAATATGGACTCGTTATACTGAACTGAACTGAACTGAACTGAAGCGGGGGAGTATTGTTATAATAACAATAAGAGTGGCTTCCAATTCGAAATCAATTAACGTTGAGTGCTACTGGGCATGACAAGAGCGTCAATATTTACACAAAATAATGACAATCGAATAAACAGACGCAGAGAACGAAAAGAAACGAACCCAATAACTAAACTCTGCCTAGACAAGCCCAATCCGAAGCCCAAACCAATATCCAAATCCGAATCCGAGTCCAAATTTAAGCCCTACAAATTGAGTCAACTCGAAACCGAGTGAAACCAAAACACTGTGACGACGCCTACAAAGCGTTGATTTTCCGCCTTTCTTTAACTCTTTTATTTAGTATTTGACCATCTCAAATAAGGAAATTTACAGAGTTTACGTTATATTTGCGATAACTGTTATCTAAAGTTGGTAGTATTTGATATCTAGCATAAGGTTAAACTTACAATCAGTTAAGATACTGAAATTATTTGGAATAACATTTCTTTAACTCGGATTTAAAATTATTGATTAGATGAATTTATAATAAAATAAAAACCCTCATGGTTCGTTTATTCGAAAAATGTCAGAGCTAAAAAAGGTTAAAAAAGTTATTTTTGAGAAAAATTTGTTTAAGATTCAGTAAAATGCAGAATAATTTAAAATAAAAGTTGTAAATACAACACTGTAGAAGTAGTCATGAACTAAAAATTCATTAATTCAAAATTCGTGTCTTTTTTGTGAAATGTACTTTATAAAACCGGAAATTCCTCCTTAATGACCGCCAAGAGCAACACTTCTTCTAACAATTGTAGTTATCTAGCATATTGATAGAGTCATTCATAAATATTAATGGATTTGGAAATGCAGTCGAAATTTTCAGAGCTGCAATTCAGAAAGGGAGAGAGGGAGATAGAGAGGACAGAACAGCACTCACAATTCAAGTGGGCAATTCATTCGTTCTGGGATTAGCTGAAACGTTTGCCGCACGTTGCACCATAAATTCACCTGGCCATTTTTACTATGCAAAGAGCGAAAAATGTGTAGTTTTTGGGCCAAAAAGAAATTAGAGAAACACCTCGCTGAGGCTGAATTATGAGGCTACCTGAGCGACAGACAGTCAGACAGACAGACAACCCAACCGACTGCTTCTGACTGCTGACTCCCGATCCCAGACTTTCGACTTGCGACTCGCGACTCCTTAACTACCCTGAAATTCATTCATAAATTTCAAGGCAGCGCTTTAAGTTGCCACGTCTGACACTCGTTTGGGCCATAAAAATGTCGCATTATTTTATGCCGGCACACGTGCGAGAGGACAACGACGAGGCCGAGGACGAGGCCGAGGACGAGGACGAAGGACACTTCCGGCATTAACGACTTCAAGGATGTCGAAAACCAGGAAAACAGTCAGATCGCCTCTCCTTTCCTCTCCTTTTCCTTCCTTTTTCCTCGCTGAATGCAACTACTTAAGACAGCGCAATGTGCATATTTGCATGGGAATTGGATAGTTGAAATTAGCCGGGTACTTAAAATGCGTTTACGACTTACGACTTGCACCGAATGCCATTCACATGCCAAATGAATACATTGTATACCCGCTCCATTGTATCTACAAATATTGTATGAATACATAACAGCAGATTTATCTGTCATCTCTCACCTGACACTTTGACTGTCTATCTGTCTGTCTGTCTGTCTGAAATTTGCTATAGTTTCTCCTTGGCTAATTTATTACCATATTCGGTGATTATTCTGGATAAGTTGTTGTATTCCAGGGAGCATTAATTTTATTACTTTTGGCTAATGTTCATAAATGTCTGTAAATGTGCGTTTTCTCCTTTTACTGAGTTTTTATAGCTAGAATGCTGAAATTTGGTATAGTTATTCTCAAGGGAATATTTTGATTAGCTGTTAAGTTTTCATTAAAATCAAAACTTTTTTCTTTTGTGTAACGTTCGAAAAGTATCTGAAAATAGCTCTGAAGATAATTCTTTACTATATACTGGGGTATTATATCTCTCGTAAATATCTTTAAATGTATTCTGTTACTTTGTCTGATTCTCAGACCTTCACTTTAACAACTAGACAGCTGAAATTTGTTATAGACACTCCCCTGTTAATTTTTTATCATAATCAGGTCGCATTTTTGATCAGATATGAGATTCCATTTAGAATACACTTTATTCCTTTGGCCTCAATCATACACTTTTTGGCAAATTGCAAATTGTTTGGCTTTCGTCGTCGTTGTTGTTGTTGTTGCACAATATCAAAATTGTTGCATCCGTCAGATACGAATATTCGTGCAATGCTCCCGACACGCAAATTGGTTGAGGCACAACAAAATCTAGAAAATTGAATCATTTCGCACTGACAGCTAAATATGAAATCAGAAATGGAATTACAAAACAGACACTGGCCCATTTCTCCATTCCCATGCCCCTTGCCCCTGCCCCTTGCCCTGTCTGCCCAAAACGGATACGCGGCCAAATTGAATTGTGTCCCCCGTCTAAACTCTTACCCCGTTCAACTAGCCCGCCTCGCTTCCCCCTCGACGACACCCCTGGCCATCTGTCAGTGAGTTCTTGAGGTGAAAATGCAATTATTTATTAGCAAAAAAAGAAAATATGTATCCGTATACACGACAACACGGCAAACGCAATCAAAACATGACGCACACATGCCAGTTAAGGAAATGGATGAAGGCGGGAAGGGGGAAGTGGGAAAGGGGAAAGGGGGAGACGCAACTGACAGGGGCACGTATGTAGAATTAGTTTACGAATTGCTGCAGGATACGTGGAGCAACATTTTACAGCAAACAATTTCCCAATTCAAGGGACGGGCGACGGGGGGACAACAGCCAGAGCACGCTGTCAGTTGCACAGTGGCACAAATAGGTGAAATAGTCAACAATATTGGATATAAAGACAGATTAGAATAATATTATGAAGAAGAAATAATTATTAAAATTAATAACAGCCCTTTATCAATTCATAAATAGATAGGAGAAAAGAAACATCCACAAAAATATAATAAGAATACTTCATATAATATTACAAATATTATGTAATATAAAGAGACACTGCGATTTTTGTCTTTTTAAGGTTGTGTAAGGTTTTTTTTGCGAAGAAAATATTTTTAAAATAATAGCTTTTATATAATTATGTAAAGATACAATGTGAACTATTCAATCTTAAACTTGTTTCAGTATTTAGATTTTATAGAAATTTAAAATAGTTTAACTAAACTTTTTAAAAAAACAAAAAAAAAGAAAATATTTCAACGCATTTAAAAAACAATGTTAAATTTGAGAAATTAAATGAACAAATAGTTTATTTTTAACAAGTTTCAGCTAAATAAGTATATTTTAAAAATGTTATAATTTGTGTTCAATTTTATTTGATATGATCCCACTGTAGCCAGCTCATAGACATAGGCATAGACACAGACATGGAGGGAGCCCCAAAAACCTTGTTGTCTGGCAGCTGGGGGAATTGGAATTGGCTTGGTTTTGGTTATGGTTAAGGTCCTGGGATCGGGGCACGCTGCTCCCGGAGAGAGCCTCAGGAGATGTGGCGAAGATGGGGGCGGATGAGAGGAGGGGAGGAAAAGTTGTAGCACATGTAACGGCAGCAATGCAACCTGAAAGACGTACATACAAATTTGTGGAAGCTCTATTAAGTGTTGCCACCAGGAAAAGCTTCCAAGCCCCAAAACCCAAAGCCCAAAAAACTCAAACGAATCGAACCGAAGCTGAAGCTGAAGCTGAAGCCGAAAACCGACCTGAGTTTTTGGCCAACGCACAACACGCTGATTGTTTAGCGGGAGGGGCAAGTGGGCGGGTGGAAGGGGGTATAAACTTTTAAGAGAAAACTTATAAGTGTGTGTGTGTGGATTTTTGAAATGAATATGCATAGGCGCGAGGGCGTGGCAAAGGCGCACGGTGCCGGAAAAACTCTTGGCAAAAGTAAATTTAAAAGTTTTTCATGCGCCGCCGTCGTTCTGTTCCCTCATACCCCTTCTGCCCCTCTGGGAGATATGAGTAGCGCTCACTTTTAGACAAGTTTTCGTAGTTTTTTAGGGGTAACGTGGAACGTGGAAAAGGAACGCGAGGCACGTGGATGGCAAGAGATTCGCTCGCAATACCAGAAAATGTGCGATAATTCACATAAGCAGTCTTATCATATGTATGAGTGTGTCTCTCAGTGTGTGTGTGTGTGTGTGTGTGTTTGGGATTTCCTGCGGAAAGAAAGCACCTCCCAAGCATTTAGGCATGCAAAGTTTTCACTGTGGCACGTTCCACTAGAAAGCTATTAAGGTGCCCCCAAAGAGAAAAGTTAGTATATAGATAAAATGTCAGATAAACTTGGAACTTATCTCACATTTATGACGCGGGTTCTCTTTAGACATAATAAAACTACATATTTCATAATATTTTTAATCAGTTTCTAATGCATTCTGAACTAGTTCTGAAACTTTTGAGATTCAAACACCTTAATAATTAGTTGTACACCAGTTTTAAGAAATTTTCATCAAGGAATTCCGAAGTTGGTTCTCTGAGTCAAGTCTGTAAATCAATTTAAACTAAAAATTAGCAATTATTAATATTATTTATTATTATAATTATTTTTAATTGTTATCGCAAATAAATTTAAAATGAAACTGCAAATAATATTTTCTCAATCTTAAACTTGTTAAGTTTTGCACTGAGCCAGCGTGTGAACCATTTGTTAAGCCAACTTATTTCATTCTTCGCATACTAAGCACGCTGTTTGTGCCAGAAATCCTAACTTATCTCGGTTCTGGCCATTTCTCTTGGCATTTTTAAGGAAGGAATCGCAACTAACATTTTCGCACGCACGCATCCGAAAACCATTTAAATAACGCTCCATCATCAGGCACACCCACATACACAGACACAGACACAGACACCTAAAAGGAAACTTTTACCTTCCCTTGCCCCTTACTGCTTACTCCCCTTTCAGCATTTCCCCTGCAGGGGCTGCTGTAGTGTTTCGTGGAGTCGTTCCATGTCGCATCTCGCTTTTTTTTTGGGAGCGAGCGTTGATAAATGCACAGAGCATAAAAGTTGAGGCAAAACTACTTTTGGGGTTTTTAGGCAAATTTTCGCCCTAGAACTAAAAACGTAGCCAACTACTTTCCACTTACCTGGCGCTGTGCCACGCCCCCTGCCTCCAATCCCATTTCCACCAAATCGCTGGGGCCATTAGAGCGCTGGCAAAAACGCCGCTAAATGCGATGTGAATTATTTAAGGCACGTGTGTTGTGCAGAATGCGGCAAATTCGACAGTGAAATGCATTTATTATTGAAGATACCGACAAGTACCGCCATTTTCCTCTACTTTTCCTCTGCTTGTCCTCCACAATCACATCCCACTCCACCACGCCCTTTCAAGTGGCAGTAGTTGCCAAATGGCTGCGGAATCCTTCGCCTGACAAGCCAACCAATTATGTTCGCCTGATGAGTGCTTTAGTGGGTAACGAGAAGAGCGGGGGCGACTCCTTCCTTGGAGAGGGGCATGGGGGAGGGGGTATTTTGATAAACGCTTTACAGTTTGAAAAGTTTTGTGCTGTGTGGCACGTGATTGGAATAACGCGTGCCACAGTCAACTTCAGCTCAGACTCAGCCTCAGCTTCAGCTACAGATTCTCGCCACAAAAGTGGAAATTTTACACGAGTTACGATTATGTGAGGCCGCCAAGTGGATGAGGGGAAATTGGGGCAAGGAAATGCGGGAGGGGAGGGGGCGTTACGAAAAGTAGGTGGCAGGAAAAACCTGCTTCTGATTTTGGCAGTCGACAAATGTTGCACACACTGTTCAAAAATTAGCATACATTTATTTATACCAACGCGTTCCGGGAAACATTTAAATAAGAGAATCGCTATTTTAGGCGATTTAAGAATTAAATAAATTTATTAAGTCATTAATATTGAAACGAGGTTAATAAAAAAAATTGCATTTTGTGAGAATTGTCGAGGTTTACTGCGAATTGAAGCTTGGAGATTCTGTCAGTTGAAACGTCCTCATATGCAGCATTAAATCACATTGTATCAGCTCTCAAATATTTTTAAATCAAATAATCTACAATTAAGTTAAAATACTTTCTGTCAACATAAAAAACTAAAGAATTTTACATTTGGTGTTTACAGTTTCTTGGAACACCCCCATAGAAAGATTCGCCTACGTGTTTTATGTGATGTTTATTTCGATAGCAAAGTGGTAAATTGGAAATACAAATTGGATTGTAATATAGTTAGTTTTACATCTGGCGATATATTTATATATAAATATATATGTATGTATATTTATAGTATGTAGACCTAGGCTGTCTCTTTCTCTCTCAAACCATTCTCATTCTTCTTCTCATGCTCTCACAGTGGTCTCAGTCTTGCTTCAGTTGGCCGCCGGTTCGCCATTTCCCTGCACATGGAGTATCATCTCGAAGGGATCCCATTCAAGGTCCGATTCATGCTTGACCCGTCGCCTCCCGCCGCCTCCGTGCAACGGATGATGAGGATGATGCGGATGCAGCGGATGCAGTGCACCGTGATGAGGCAACTGGTGTTGCACCAATCCGATTGGCATGTCCTGCGCATGCTCCGCCAGCCCTGGCGGTCGATACAGCTGCAAATGCTGGGCAGGACCATGTCCAACGCCTCCTGCCTGCTGCTGTTGATGATGATGAGGATGCGGATGCGAATGCGGATGAGAATGTGAATGGTGCTGCTGCTGTTGCTGCTGCTCGCTGACCATCTCCTGGATGTGCTCACGTGTCTGCTCCCGCTCGTCCACCTTGCGCAGCAGCATCTCCCGCATGAAGGACATGCGCTCAAAGTGCTCCCAGTTGGAGCGAAATCCCTGCTGTCCATACTGCGAGTGTCGCTCCTTCTGCAGCTCGTCCACGTAGCGCTGCTTGATGATCGACCAACGGGTCTGCATTAGAGCTGCGATCAGAATATAAATGGATGGTTAGACTACTTTAAATATTCATACATATTAATCTTAAATACAAGTCTCAGATACAAATGGATAGACAAATTCTTCCTATGGTTACCCTAAATAATAAGAAAAGGTTGATTCTGAACACAAATAACTGTCATTCGCAAAAATGATGTTGAAGCTGTTGTTCGCAGAGTCTGGAGTTACTTACTCGGCGTCAGGCCCATCTCGACGGCCGCCTCCTTCCAGACGGCGGAGGTGCGGCTCTGGCCTTGTCCCTTCTCGCTGCGCTGCCGCCCCGCCCACAGCGAGGGGCGCGCCTTGATGGCATCGATGATGCGACCCCGCATGCTGTTGTGCAGCGAACTGGGCCGGCCCAGTTTGCGGGTGGGCGTGGTCGTTGCCTCCACGGTGACAGCGGCCGGAGGCACGAGTCCGGTGAAGGCGGTGTAGTTCATTCCATGGGCGGCCGGTTGCGCGATCAGATGTGGCAACGCCGTCGTGGACGGGGGAGTCGAAGGCGTCGCCGAGGCCGTGGACTGCAGCCAGCTGAAGCTGCCACTTGGACGACCCCGTCCATGTGTGGCACTTGGCAATGGCGGTGGCGGCAACGTTGGCGGTGATCCCCCTCCCGCTTGCAACGTCGACTCGCCGCCAGGGGGCGCTGCCTCAGAACTGGCAGCGCTCGATTGGGCGCCCACAATCTTGGCCACGGTTATGTTGTACATAAAGGACATGGGCTCGAAGTGTTCCCATTTGGTATTGAAGCGCTCCTTGTGCAGGATCTGGCGATGCACCAAATTGTGATAATGATACTTCATTTGACTCCAAATTGACTGCAATTTAACTGTGTGAAAAAAGAGGGACGATGGAAAGGAGAAGTTCAGAAAGAGTAAAGACTTCAAAAAAGATTTAATATATTATAGACATTTTTTAAATATTATTTAATTTACTATGTCATATTGAAATCCTATTCAATAAGTACAGGGTATAAAGAGATAAGTGCGAAAGACTTAACAGTCTTTCATTCCTTTTGATACCCTTTCTTCGTTCGCTGCACCCTATGAAGCCAAAGTCTTACTGAGCATTGCACAAGTTTATGACACGACGTGAGTGCATCTATTTTTAGACTCACGCACGCAGAGCATAAAACCAAAAGTGTCTCTCTTTTGCTTGCTGAGCTTGGGTAGAGAGAGAGAGAGCAAGAGGGAAAGCAAAAGCGAAATGCAAAACAATAACAAATTGACCACAGGCTGAGCTTGCACTCTGCTGTTGCTGTTGTTGTTTTTGTTGCTGCTGATGCTCACACAAGGTACACACACACAAGCAAGCAGACGCTATGGCTATCTCTGTCGTACTCACCTGTAGGCACATGACCGCCAAACTGTTCGGCGATCTCGTTCCACATGGGCGAAGTGACGCTGCGGCACAAGTGCAGCTTGTTGTTGGAATCCCAAATCTCTGGATACTTTTTGATGGCCTTCAACAGCTGTGCACGATTCACGAACGGATCCTCCTTGGGCATGGCGACAGGATGTGGATGTTAATGTGGATGCGAGTTTGGATGTGGATGCGGTTGTGGTATGGAACTGGAGGCGATGGTGGCGACGACGACGACGACGATGGCGGCGACGACAGCAGCGAACGCGGAGCACAACTGCGTCCTTTGACATCAATTATCGGCGAATAACTGAAAGTAGAGTTTGCAAAATATGCGAATTGAAAATGAAAAGGCAAAGCGATTGAGGAAAATAGAGAAAACGATGACGACGTCGGGGCAACGACGACGACGCCAGCGACGACGACGACGGCGATTGTTTGCTGTTGTTGTTGCTGTTGCTGTTGGGGCGCAGCGATGCCGAGAGATTGGAAAGCAATGTAGCAGAGGCAAAAGCAGCGCAAAAGCGGCGAAAGCGCACACGAGATGAGATACACAAAATGCAAGCGAGAAGAGAGAACAGACAGAATGTGCAAAAAAAAGCAGCAACAGTTCGGCAGCAGCGACGTCAGTTATACAGTGTTTGTGTATGTGTGTGTGTGTGCCTGTTGGAGCTGCTGGTGAGGGCGGGGGAGACTGTGTGCTTCATCCATACATACATAAGACGAGGCGACAACCAAAGCGAACACAACAAAACAGACAAAGGCAACGAAACCAAAGAGACAAAGCAACGACAGAGGCCGCAGCAGCGCAGCAACAGCGACGAACCTTATGGAAGAAACAGAAACAGAGCTGCAAAAAAGAAAATGAAAAAATGACAACAGCAAAATGAACTAAAAGAAGAACGAAAAAAAAAACAAAAACATTGAAGCAAGGCAAGCAAATGAAGGCAGCCCGCAAAAGAAAGGCAACGATAAACAACGGCGACGCCGACGTCAACGACTACGTTGGGGCCACTTGCATGTGCCTGTATGAGTAACTCTGTGTCTGTGTCTATGTGTGTGTCTCTGTGTGTGTGTTTTTGCCACAGCCTCGTCGTCATATAGAAGGTGGCAACGGCGTCGGCTTCGAGCAGTCGGGCCGCATTAGAACCCAGTAGAACCTGAAGGCATGTGGTGAACAAATTACACACAGCCTTCCGCCCTAAAACTTCAGGGGTAAAGCTACAGCCGAAAGTCTACTAAGGTTTCAGGGCGAGACCCCTGAAAGCGTACATAAGCTTTCCACCGTTTTTTCCGGGGTACATTTTGCTGCAAGAAAAAAAGTCCCTGCAGCTAACTTAACGTTGCCAACGCCTGGCGATAAATATCGAAAACACTTGTTATGAGTTTTAAACCATACTTTTCTGTAGTTCTGTATTGTTAATAGAATTCATAATAAATGAAATATATTAAAAAACTTGTTTTATTAATTAAGCATTTTTAAAAAATGCAAAATGTTGTTTTATTATTTAATATTTTTATCGTGGCAGTCATCGATAAATACAAAGGGCTGGCAATGTTATTATCGGCTATCGAAGACATTGCAGCCCTTCGTTTGTGTATTTTGTCAATGTGCAGAAAGTGTCAAAATAAGGTAAGCTTTAACTATAAATATATGAATAAATGTTTAATTTTATTGTATTTTTAACCTAATAGATCGCCTGACTTAATTGCCCGATGACGAAGATCATAGCTTTTGCAAGCAAGACCAGTCACACGTAAGTAAATTAAACATTTAACCAATTAGACAACAAATTTGTTATAATTATTGTATTTTCTTATAATCAACTTGTAGGAGGCTCTTCAAACTCGAAAGTAAGATTGGAAAATCGCCCAACAATTAGGTAAGAATAAATCATTCTAATGCTCCTCCAACAAACAATTAAATGATTCGAAATTTCAGATTGACCCTTCAACCGAATGCTGTGGCCAGGAGGAATTAAATAATAAGTAAAGTTAGTTTTAAGTTTTATTATAAGGGAACTAATATTTAGTTAAACATGAAGTGCATTAAAATAAACAAATATAAACAAACAATTTGTGTGCCTAATTTTTTGCCTCCGATTTGGCACAATTTTCCAGTGGCCTACAGCAAGGGAAATTCCGGACAAAAATTCCCACCCCTGAAAAGACGATATAAAAATTTCAGCGGTGGCGGCCTGAAACCTTGGCGGAAGCTTCCGCCAAATCTTCCGCCAGCGTATACCGAATTACCCCGGCCACGCTAATGTAAAAGCGAATTAGAACTTTACATAAAGTGGCTGCACAGCTCCGCTGAACTTTCAGCTAGCATTCTTAATGTTTTTCGCTACAAAAGAGCCACTGGGA